>JAMXBB010000002.1:69638808-69680237 GCA_024138015.1 Lumnitzera littorea | reverse complement strand
TATAACTCTCAATTCATAAACTAAGATTGTAGTAAGTCTAACTTCAAGGTCAAAATAAGTATACAACAGAAAGTACATATGAAAATTTGACTGACACTCAAATATGACCGAAAAGAGAGAGTCACAAGTATCTGAGAAAGAGTTTATGACATGCCTTTTCCTTATTGGAAGATTCTATACTGCTATTGTTGGAGTTTGAGGAACTGCTACATCTGGGAGTGGTGAGAATCGCTTTCTTTGATTTCTTGGTGATAGATTCTCTACGTCTTAAAAGAGCACAAAAATTCCTCAAACATAAGCTTGGCATCCTTCCTAAGTTGGATCATACAGAGTGTAATCAATTATCCAAAGATCTTCACAAGTGAAAAAGATTTCTATTTGCAGCTTATTGGGAGACTCAAAAAGTGTAAAAGCGAGAGATCCAATCAAGGCAAATTATATTACTTCTTATGGTCACCAAGAAGCACTTCCACTACAAATCATGATAACAATCAAAAGGAAAATCACTACAAAATCTAGAACAGCTGGCATGATGATAATCACGCCCAAACTATATGCCACTCTGCAAGATTGTTGTACTCAGCAAACATGGTAGCAGATATAAGAACTGAGAAGGCCCTTTTTGAACTGTTTTGACTACCCAAATCTTCACTGCCACTTCCGAAATAGCATAAATCAAGCAAAAATACACATAAAGGGCTAAAGCAGGTAGAAGTCCATGTGTCAAAGGAAGATGCTGAGTCTGACTCCAACTAAGGAGTCTTCACACAGGGCTGAGCACAAAAAGTGAAAAACAAAAAGAAATTGAATAGACATTTTTGGGAGAAGAAATCACAATAGTAACACAAGAAATCTGACATCCATAGGTATAACTGTGGCTCTACTAAATATTTTGGAATATGCTGATAAGTGAACTCAGCCCTGACCCTGAGAAAGAGAAAGTCAAGTGAAGGAAAGAAGATAATAGAAAAAAGAAGGGTGAAACTCTCAATCACGTTATCTGCATTCATCTATGATCATATCTACCCTGAAATTACATCAATAGTTTCTAGTTACAGTAAGGACTCTGCGATCCCGATCACACAGAGTAAAGTCGACCGTGGAAAAATTACATCTTGAAATCAGTATAAGAATCACATATGGTTGCAAACCCAAGGATGGAACAGCTCCAATTGTTTGAACATAAGAAACTATTAGGCTTGAAAGCCACAGAACCATCTACATGTCTTCACTTTTTATCACAACTCAACTGGTAATGGAACTAACAACCTCCCGAATAATGTAATGAGAAGTCACCCCTCCATGCTCAGCTTTTCCTTCCGATCATGTCTCACCAATCGCACACTGACATGTATGCGTCACTCATGACAAACTTAAGCAGGATAAGCACCTGTTTTTGTACCTAAACTATTTGTGCTCCTTATCAGCCTATTCTAGGAAAAACACTTACTTGCATCCGTTGTATGGCACTATACGCCGAAGTAACAATAAATACCACGAAGCGTGCTACAGTATATTACGTGAAGGAAACTACAAAGAGTAATAATGTTGATTCTCATACCTGCAAGAAACTTAACGGATGATGAAGAAAAGGGGAGACGAGAAAAGCTCAGACATGACTCTGCTCTGTGCATATGAAGAGAATAATCGCAACTTGAAATTCCAAGCCCGATGGAAACCATCTCTCGGAAGACAAGAGAAAGGAAAGGAAAAGGGGAACCGAGTGAATATACGAGGAAGGTGCGCAGAAGTATACCCAAAACTCAAAGAGCTGTGGAACATCCGATAATATGACACGAGAGGAATTCACGGGATTGACTTTTGTTAGGAAATTTGTGGTTAGGAAATTTATGGAAAAATCTACTAAAAGTTGTATGAGAAAGCTACAATGAATATCCATAAAGTAGACCGTACTAATAAAATTAAAATACATTGTAGTTATATTATAATAGATGATTTCTCAAGAAAAAAAATACTATACATATATAATTTTACTTTATAACAAAAACAGAAATAATTTCTATTACTTATGAGTCATGGAAATTACATCTTGCCACTAACAAGTCCAACAATGCTACTGTAACATCCATAATAAGAAGCCCTTTTAGGGCAAATGAGATGTTAAGCCACCAACCCATATTACACATCCCCTTCTACTAAAACCCACTATCCAATCATCTCAATTCACATTTCTCAAAATGGATATAACTTTCACCATACTCAACCTTGAAATGATTCCCTAACGTCTTACATTATTTATTTACAGGCCTAACTCACCATCCGAGCCTTCTTAGCTACAACATTCACTACATTGTTCGCATCTAATTCAATAGTTACCCTAACACAATCCCTTCCTTCCACAAGCTTCAATGGCCTTTCCAAAGCCATACATTCAACATGTTCAATGCTAACTTTGTCTACCAAATCTAAAAAACCCTTCACTACCCTTCCACTTGAGTGTCACACCACTCTTGCCACCTCTCCTCTTGTTCCTACCATGGAGAAAGACCAATCAATATTTATCTTTAGCATCCCTTCCCTTAGTAAACTCTATAGATCTAACTTACTCACTCTTCTATACATATTTTTCTTATCTTTTCTTATTCGCAAGCTCTTCCATTCCTTTGTAACCCTGATCATCCTTCAGATAATACCTTTTAGGTCAAGCTTTTTCTCCCTAAACTCCGTTGAACATTGTTCCTTCCAAATTTACCAACAAAGCCATGTTATCCAACACCTTCTCTTAGATCTTTTGTCCCCTAAGTTGATATCTTTATCTACTTTATACAAGAACAACTTCCTAAATCAACTCAAGTCCTAACTTCTCACGTCTAAACCTGAAGGCACCAAACCATACAACTTCAATCCAACAACAACTTAACAATACATGTTCTACTGTTTTACACTTGCTACACATCTGACAACACTCATCCCTGGATAACTCTGTGTTCCTAAAGTTTGTTTACCACAAGTACGATATCATGAAAAACTTTTCAAATAAAATGCTTCATCTTAGGTTAAACATCTAAATTCCATAAGAATTTCCAATCTTTAGCACTAATAATATATGAAGGTGAGGGCTCTAATAACTCCCCCTTAAAAGCCTTTTCAATTGAATGAAAATAGATAGATTTTGTCAAGCACTCCCCACCCTTCATATATGGCCACATCAATTCATCCTTAGCCTTCTTATAAGGTAAGTAGATTACTCTAATCACTTTCTTTTCAATTTCTATGATTACTCTTGAAAGTCGATTTAGATACCATGTTCTCAATTCACTGTTAATCAAACTTGCAACTCTCAAGTTTTAATCTTTAACCCCTCTTTTTCCTTGAAGTTTATAATTTTCATAGTTAGGAACCCATCGATCTAACCATACCCTTACTGACCTACCATCCTTAACCTTCTATACTCCCTCTTCAAATTAGGTATTTCTGCCTTCAATAATACTTGCCCTACCCTAAGATACTCTTCCTCTTTCTTTACATCCCTAAACTCCCCATTAAGATAATATATACCTTTTATGGCTCCTAACCCAAAGTGTTTCTAAGCTATTCTGTACCCTCCAAGCTAATTTAGTTAGAAGAGCAAAATTGAAAGAGTACAATTCTTTCAATCCCAATCCCCCTAACTCCTTAGGCTTAGTAAGGTTGTCAGGACCTTAAAAGAGACCTAGTATTATTGCTTGAAAATTTCCATATCACGTGTACACTCATGATATGGAAACCGCCTTACAAATCAGAGATTACAAGACTCTAAATGATAAATCACTAAGATTATTGATTTTTAAGTAATTAATTTATTATAACATAAAATATAAATAATTATGGATGTCTGATATCCCACAGTTCTTCAGAACCGTAGAGAATTAGTATCCACTACTAAATGATAAGATCAAGTAATATAAACTTAAAAGTTCAAACTTAATAAGATTGAAAAATCTAAGTATATAAATAGTATTTACATTTAAAGTTTCACATGAACTAAACAACTTCTCTCTAATTCCAACCTCTAAAATGTCTCAGTACTTGCACTCAACGCTCGACTCTTAACCCATATTTGATTATCTATCAATCTATAAAAGAAAAACTATTGGGGAGTAAGCTACCAGAGCTCAGTGAGTTATTCCTCATACTATATTAGCAAGTAAGTTATTAAACAAATTATTACAATCATATGAATGCATGTACACGCAGTATGCTAAACAATATATGCAGTTGACCAGTGCTGCATATAATATCAGATTTTAACGCCCTCCGAGATAACAGTTGAAGATACATCGGCACCAATCACGATCGAGCTCTAACACCTAAGTTTTTAACCATAACTTTGAATTCCGTATTTCACAAAATACATTTTCATTTTTGAAAATCCAATAGTACACAAAATCCTAGACCTAGCGATAAGGCAACCTTCGCAGTCCACACTCACACCCTATAGCAGAGATCTCTAGACTTGACCCTCAACCATATGGTGGTCATCTCCATTGCCTAGTAAGCTCGTATGTTCGGGTAAAGTCATGTTGTACAAGTGCACCGAAACACTTTAATATATATAAATAACTCCCACAAGGCCTCTCTTTACTTCTGCGTAAAGTGACGACTAGAATAAGTAATGTAATGTATGAATAATGCATAACCCTTTTAATTTAAGATAAGCCAAATATAATTAAGTCAAATTATGTGGTGATCAATCAATATTCGTAAACTATCTAAATCATGTAACAATCAATCATACAACCAAATCCTCAATTATCGTATTTAACAATATTTTTCATAGTAAGCAATCAGTATCAAGCATATGCATGTCTCGAATCCCTACGCATCAAGTTATTATTATTTAATTTAAGTGCACTAACTACAAACACAAAACAAATATAGAGTCATTGGGAGTACTCACTTGACTATGATGACTTATTCTAGTCATAATAATCGATCGAAAGATCCTTGTCCTCGTCAGGATTACCTAATCATTACGAGATAACAGAAATAATAAGTAATTGAATTAACTAATGGTTCTAAATATCTATCTACCTACTTAATTCTACTTAAATTACTATCAGTTTTTATTCAATTAAACCTAATCGCTAATCGTATATAACTTTTTTATTCTATTTTCATTATTTACGAATTTATCATCATTTTTCATCGTTTTTGGATACATGTTCACATGGTGATGTCCATTTTGGACGTTAAGACCCGTATTTTACGATATGGACTAAATTTATTGGAATTTCAACTATTGAGACTTAAATATGCTTATTGCTTATGTTTATATCCTATGTTAATACTTAATGATTTAATTAGCCATTAGATTATTATACTTATATGATTTTACATTGTTATTACTAATTTATGCGTTTAATTAAGACTAATTCAATTTAAGATGTATATTAGGAGTTTAAAGAAATTTCAGCCCATATGTATATGTATACATATATATATTATGTCATCTTATAGTTTATTATTTTATAAGCTTATATCATCACTTGCTTAAGTCATCATTTGCTTACATAAGTCCTTACTTCATGCTTAAGTGTCTTATGTACATTTATACATATACTAAGTATATACTTATACTTTTATTATACTTATATGTATACTAAAATACTTATACATATACAGTATTTATACTTGTACATATAGCCATGTATACATACGTATTTTTGTATGCTTGATGTTCCCTTTTAAGAAAACTTCATAAATTTCGTATTTTTGCACTTTAAGGACTTGTTTAGCAAGGTATATGTATGTGCAGTTAGTATACTTTTCCTTTTTGGTTATATGCATAAAGGGTATTCATGTACATGGCTTACTAAGTTTATGAACAATTAGTTTTTCTTATTCTTACTTATGTATATGTACATCTATACTATGTATTCTAATAGTACATACCTAGTCAGTCCATATGAATATACATACTATATGTGTACATGTATTTCTACACTTATCCATATGCATAACTACACTTATATTGTGTTTTCTACCAAAATACACACATAAAGTTCTTATATTTATCATCATAGTATATGTACTCATGTATTTTACCCTTATACCTAAGTATTCCTATTCTTAGGTACATGCATACAAGTCAACATACATGTACATATTACATGTAAAATTCAAGCTAACCTAATATATACAACTTGCTATTACATAAGATGGAAGAATCACATAAAACATACCTTTTATACTTAAGCTACAATAAGCTAAGAAAATTAATAAATATTAAAGGACGGCTAGGAAATGCTTGGATTGGGGTAACAACATCTTAGGATAGGTATTAGGGAGTTAAGCATGATTAACATGCAATTGAGATTTAAAGCTAGTATATAAGGAGAAATTTCAAGATGAGAGAGAAAGAAAATCATTCTAACACTTTCAAATGCTTTGAAAAAATTCTAGAAACCTCTCAATAACAATCTACATGGAACAAAAGATCTGAAAAAATTAAGGTTAGGTTTAAGTGATTGAAGAGGCAAATTTAAGGAAATATAAAAAATTAGAGTGCAAATCTAGGCATAAGGGTGTTCGTAGGTCTAGGAGGTTAATGGAGAGTATTCATCGCCACCAGTGAGAGGACCAGCAAGCACCACCCCGCTTAGTCAACAAGGTGACAGCCACTATTGATGGCCGGAGTTCTAGTTTCCAGTATATGTCCTTTTTTAAGCTGATTTTTTATAAATTAGTAAAAATACAAAATTTTCCTAGAAAATTTTACAAAAATTTATTCTTATATATTTTCATGTGTACAATACAATAAAATATTATTTTGCATAACTTTTATAGAAATAGTACAAATCCTTAAGAAATCAGCAAAACTAAGCTATTTTCGATATTGAAATAAGTTATTAACTAGTGTAGTTTCTTTCCTAAATTTTTCTATAAACTTTCCTATACTTATATTAAATTTCTATGAAAATATTTTTCTCAAAACTATTTTCTATATTTTTATTGAATTTTTTAACTTTAAATTATTATTAAAATAGTTTTTTTTTGGCAAAAATTAGTAAATTTTCCTAAAGGATCTCATTTGGATTCTGAGCTCAATCATTTAATAGAGTATTCGTAACATGTTGGAGTCATTAAATTAAGTTAAATGGTAAGAAGTTATAGAAAGTTATGATTTTGCCCTTATTTGTGTAAGTTTAATAGTATATAATTTAAGCAATAGATGTATAATGACATGTTATATGAGGAATTTAGGAAGTAATGAAGTTGAGTAGGGTTGATTGAAGTGTTATTTGAAGTGTCAAGTTGATCTTATAACTAAAACTTATTAGAAAGTTAGTAAATCAACTAGTTATAGTAGGTTGGTTAAATATAAAGGATAATTCAAAGGATTTATAATGAATACTATACTAAGGACTTTACTCAGACCATAATCTAAGGAAAATGTAAAAGGGAACTGTGAGTACGGGGAATTCAAAAGCTAAATTAGTGGGTAATTTCCTATGGATTCTAGGGTTAGCAAAAATCAAAGGGTAACTCAAAGGATGTTGTAATCTAAGATAACTTATAAACACTAGTACGCCACCTAAGAAATCGTATCTTGTAAGTAAAAATAACTTATAAAACTTATGTTGAAACAACTAAAATCATATAAAATGAACTAATTACTAATGATTTGAGACTCAAATATGAATCAAAACTAATTATCGTGTATGTATGGGGATAATTGAAGACCTACAGGACAACGGTCAAGAATAGTAATTCAGTAAAGTGTAGGTAAGTTGGGATCCATGCATCACAGCATGTTAGAGTATTATGTCAAAGTACTTGAAGACTTGGGAGTGCATTTGGTTGTGTTTGTAGGGTAGTTGAATGTACGCATGCCTCATGTGTGATTGTTTACTTAAATTGCGGACTTAAAGTATTGTTCTATGTAAATGTGCTTAATTTACTTTGTCTTATTACTGTGTTAATCGCCCCTAACTGAAATTAACCAAAGACTAACCCTTAACCTAACTAGACATGCATAACAATACACTGGGAGAACAATTAGGTATATTAGACTAAATACTAGCCCTTTCAATGAAGATGGTTGAAATGGTCTTTTCCTTACCTTTAGTCAAACTAAGTAAAGAGAGAGGAGGTCATGAAAAGATTGGGGGTCGTGGTTTGAAAGCGTTCTCGAGAGGAGGGTGTTCTCTGTTGATAGTTGAATTGTTATTCCCCATTGCATAAACCTAGGTTTGCTCTGATTTAAGTCGTGTTAAAAACTCTTCAACCCAAGTTAGAGCCAATACAATTTCTTTAACCTCATAATGAACTAGTTAACACTATGTGATGTTTCATTAAACTGTTTGCATTACATTCTTTTAAAGCTAATGATTGAAAACCATGTTTGTGTTTAATATACTCTTTTATCTTCATCCCGCTTACTAAGCTATCTATGCTCACATCCTTATAGACTTTTTTGCAAATGTAGATTAAGGATTAAAGATACAGTACTATAATCACCCTCAGGTTAGTGTAGGTTGGGCTGGGGGAGTGAGGAGACCTGAAGACTTATAAGAACCTAATATTTTCTTTTAGTTTTCCTAGACTTTTGTGGAAACTAACTAGAGTCCCTTAGGTCGCCCACTAGTTTGCTACTTTGATAAGCATAAACTTCAAAACCTATGGCTTTTGTAAACTTTTAATGAACAAATACAAATGTAAATACCACTATGTTATTAAGATGGGTATTATAGATTATCTTAAACAAGTGTTTATTTTTTACATAAAAGCTATTATACATGATTTACTAATAATAGGTGCCAAATTGGATGCTTCAAAACAGTTAAGTCAAGTACACTTGGTGTGAATTAGGTCTATAACAGCAACTATAAGATCTATATTAGGAAATAATTCACATAACGGGACTATTACTACTTCACCACTTCGAGGCATGACGCTTAAGCATCCCATGAATATGTCCGGATAGCAATGGCTACTACTTTAATCAAATTTTCTCTACTAGCTTCACTTTGCAAACTTTGTTTCCAACCTTGTAATCTACTCTCAATCTTATCTCTCACAAACTTAAGTGTTTCCATCTTAGATCAGCACCAATCGAAGGAAAACTAAGATATTCCCTAGATCCTCTACCTCTTTTACCCCAAATAGAACCACAACATAGCCGTATACCTCACCCGTATACTTGCCATGATTTTTAAATCTTCTATTTTTATTAGGTTTGCTTCATAATCCTAGGCCTACTTCTTATCAATAGATGTATATGATTAGGGTTACAGGAAAAGCCCCTAAGGGAATGAAAGCGCAAGAATTATACTCTCATGGGCATAAAAAAATTTGAAGTTTTATTAAAGGAAAGTGCACTGATAAAAATAATAAAAAAGGGTAAGTCATACACACACAATATTTGCATCTAGTCTGAATATAGTAAATTAAATCCTCTTGATACAAGCCCATTACGTAATGATCACATGGAAATGGTAATAAGGTATAAATGAATAGTTTCATCTCTTTAAATGCTAAGAATTTGATAAAAAAAAAATGTGCCAAAATCGGATCAAAAAGAGAAAAAAATATAAAGCTTGAGATATTCATTAAAGATGCAATAAAGATTCATTTTTTTCATAAATAAGGGTGCTTCTTGAGCCTTAATCATGAGTTCGCACTATAAATAGAGTGTCATGACATCCATTTCAACACATAAAAATAATTAATAGGCTGTCAAATTTGAGAAATTGCTCCTTTCTCTCTCTAGAAGCTCAAACTACATGAGCCACACACTCTCTCTCTCTCTCTTTAATTTTTCACTCTTAAGAGTAAATTGAAGGAAATGAAAGATATGGGAATATTCCCCACTCTTTAAAGATCAAAACTTATCAGCCAATTTCATCTAATTATACTCTACATGAATTTAATTTTAATTTGAATCAAGAATACCAAATTCTAGGGTTTGTTCATTAAGTTCTTTGTTTTTCAAGAAAATTAGGGATCTTGTGCCTAAGATTTCCATAAATTGATTAAGCGCTTTCGAATATCAATGTGTCATGAGTTGGGGAACCACTACTACCTCCCAAGGATTGTAATGCCCTACCTTCTAGGTGTCTAGTTAAAATTTTTTTCTCAAACTCTTGGTACTTGAAGACAACTCATTACTACCATCCTTAAGTTAAGGATAAGGCAAAACCTATATTCAACCTACTCTTTTATTACATAAATAGTTTCTTCCAAATTGCTTTTCATTAAATCATGATAAACAACAGCAAAAGCTTTTACATTAGTAAGCCAAACTTAAAGTATCATAGTTACACATTTCCATACAACTTAGTAATTCTTTTTATCTATACACATCTTTATCTTACAATGACTATACTAAGTCTTTTATAATGTAACACCAACTTCTTCTTCCTTGGAAAGCTGCTTCCATGTGCTTAAGTCGTATACAAAAGCCTATTAACCTCTTCTAAGAGCTCACTCTCAACTTGAACTCATATGTCTCCTCGTCTTAATGGTATTTACTTCTATATATTCATCTATACTTGAAGATAAGAGAAGCTTATCCCCTCAACTACTACAAGTTGAGTGAGAGTGGACAAACATACAACAATAGGCATGGCAAAACACGCAGATCATTTAAGTAGTTAGTCTAATTACGTTAACTTATAGTTTCCTAGTCAATTAATGCAAATGTGACAAATGCATGCCATTCTAGCGTACATAACATGCATCAACGCTAATGACCTAGCTTAGCCTAGCAACTTGCTCATCCAATTAGTCCACATACTTAAACATCTAGATATAACATCTAAAAACCTAAAGGCAACAAAAAGTTGCTTAGAAGTAGGATCACCAAAACTCAACTTTTATAAATTAAATAGTTCACTTGATAGAAACTAGCTTTTCATCTGAAAACCAACCTAACAAAATCTCAATTTTTAGAAAAACTTAACCTGTATGTCCTTTTTCATCCCATGCATAAATGCATCAACGTACGCCAAGCAATACTCAACAAATCCAAGTAAACTTATTCATCACTTATTACCTATCCTTCACTTAATATCTTTGTTAATTCTAAGACCTTGGTATTAAGTTCACTTAACTAAATACCTTAGGAGATAAAGTTAGTCCTTAGATTCTTTTCTAACTTAGTGTAAATCCCAACAAATATCACATATGCATTCATTAGCGCAATCATAACAACCAAGTCTAATATCACATCACTATTTAGTCAGCAGCAGTTATAGCATATAGCTTCATATAATTCATCAAATAGCACATCAATTTGCAACCAAGTTCAGCCAAGCCAAATATCACAAAGCATACAAAGAGGGGTAAACATAAGTCTACACAAGGCATAAACAAATATCCACTTACCTGGCTAGTGGTACATTGTTATCATGCTTTCCTTTCTTCATAATTTCACCTAATAAGGGTAAATACTTTTAAAGTCAAATTACAAGTCAAATGTATATATATTTTAGCTAAATATTTGCTTGTTGGTTATTAGTCTATCTTAAGCTAGCTCTAATTTAGTCTTTGAATTCGATTCTAATTTAGGTTATAAAACAGCTTTTGAATTACTCCCTAATTCAGCTTACATTAAAATTCTTAGTTAAGTACCAATTAGCTTATATCTACAGTTTATCAGCTTAAATGCCCAATATTACATTTAATTCAATTGTTTAGGTTCAACTTACATAATAACTCTTATGTGTAGTAGTTTCCGATTCTGGTTCTGAATTAGGTTTTCGTTTAGATTTTGGTTTACCCAGAACACCACATTTGCATATTCTACTCTCATTTCCCAAATGAACCAAAACTAAGATCATAATAGGTTATTCCAAATACAACAGCAGCCAGAACACTCCTATGTTATATTACTAATCATACCAATTTTACCATTTATCACATATTAGGCAAAATATGTATAGATAGTTGAAAAATATATATTACCTAGTATTTATACTTTACAAAATTCATTAAATACACATTATATTAAGAAAATAATAGAAATCATATTCTAGTCATGTAAAACTTTTAAATAGCATGTTATATAATATACTCCATAATATGTATTTAAGCTCTATTTTATTAACAAATAGCTAAATAATCATACTTTTCTTCAAAATCATAGTATAGCATGTACTTTGATAACACCAAGCTCTAGAAATCATGCTATTTTGGTTTTGTACATAAATTACTTTAAAATCCTTTAATTTCCCTTAATTTGCAAAACTATCAATAAATACCAAATAATTCATAATAAATAGTAAAAATATGAGATGAATATTAAATGGTAACAAAGAGTAAAATCTTAGATAGTAATATGGTGGTTATGATATTTAGACAAAAATCTAACTAAGTAAATGGTAATGGACTAGTTGCCATGAAAAGACAACTTAAACAAAAAGGGGGAGTGAAGAATCACAAAAGTAAAGGATATAACGAAGGGTGAAATAAGGGAATATTCAGAACCAGCTTTGTCTTATGTCTCCGTAACAAATGGTCCATTTATTGATGGGCGAACAATGAGGATTGAACCTACTTATGGTGGTTGTATCTATGCAAATCTTATTAATAAAAAATCAAGTTATACTGTGAGATATATTGGTAGCTTTGGATCATTTGATTGGAATGAAGTTCAGAATGGATACACTTAACGATATGAATCATTTGAAAAATAAGCATACTCGTTCTGTGGCAAATCTCTTACAAAATGTCATGTGAGATAAAAGTCTTATGCACAATTTTGAATGAGAGAAAGAAGTAAGGAATCCTCTTAGTAAGAGGGATCTTGAACTAAGAAATAAACGAATATTTTATAGAGAGCCGATAAGGAATTCCATTAATAACTGGCCATTTTGACTCTTTAGAATAACTCGATGATAAGTTCTGCTTTGTTATTAATTGGATCCACATCCTCTATGGGAAACAACATATAAATAGGAGTTGTCCAAGGAAAGAATATCAAAACCAATTCTTTAGTCTTAAAAATGTTGGTTTGGAATATTTTATTAGTAATGACTACTCCTGAAATTTTATATACTGCAACAATTAACATAGAAGTTTCTATAAAAACGAGTAATGCCATACCTTTGAGTGCAATTTGAACTATTAATTTACGTAATTGGAAGTAACCAATTAGAAAGAATGACTTAGCTTGTGAAGTTGGTAGCTAGAGCCTTACTAGCTTCATCATACTCTTACTTAATAATCCTCGTTCAGTACAATAGCTAAATGATGATGAGTAATATCAGTCAACCATAGACTTTGTGTTTGTGGATGAAATCCCCCAAGAAGGGTTAGAATGGCAATTCCTAATCCTTAGTAAGTTCCAAATAAATGACTACTTAAATCAGGGTTTTAGGCATAAAGATTCCACTAACCAGTAAAAAGGGGTCTTAACCCTTTGAGATGTAGTAATACATCTAAGAAATCATTCCATTGTTCCCCCTAGGCCTAGGGATAGAGACATATACTAAATGCCTTGTCCAGGCCAAAGAACTTACACCGAAGAGTCCCAATAAATGATTATTGAAACAAGATTCATCATTTTTTAACCATGAAACGCTCAGTTTCCATTTCGGTTGTAAGTGTAACCATCCTGCTATTAAGGATATTATAGAAAGAAATAATAGAAAAAGGGATCCTGTATAAAGATATTTATTAGTACGTAAACCGATTGTATACTACCATTGATAATCACCAAAATAAGCAATATTCGCTAGGCCAAGAGCACCCCTACAAGTATCTATAAAATCAAAAGCCCCTTGTTTCAAAGAGAGGAGAATAGGTTATTTACATTTCATTTGATGGTCAAAGGCAAATTGAAAGCTAAGTAGTGGTAATTCAAAAGATTCCCAGGAGAAAAATATAGATGTCTCCTACGTTACTCGTAATATGTGGAAGTATAGACGTAATTTTAGAGAGTCATTCGGTTTGAATGCTACATGAAGAACGTAAGCCAAATGACGAAATGGAAAGACCTAAGATGTAGAAGATCATAACATGAGTGATTAGGTAGATTTAGATTCCTTTATATCCACTCGTGTAGTACTTCATTATACCATATAGATAAGATCCACATAAGAATACATGTAGAGTACCAAAGGGAGTAATTTATGTTTAAGCAAGTTTCAACAATACCATTATAACCGTTACAGATGTACAAGGTCAGGCTTGTAGTGTCCTATTTTTTAATATACCATATCTAAGTGAATGAGATTGATCATATATGTATCTTCCCTTCCCCTCCCCACCCTACCACCCACCTGCCCACCTCCCTCCCCCCCACCCCCAACCTTTTTTGTCAAGTTAACCAAAAGAAATCAGGGATATAGAAGAAAAAGAAACTAATTAGAAGCATCTCTCATAGGTTCACTAATTATATGACTATTAGTGGGTTTTTGAGAAAGGGCACTCATTTCATTTTCATCTTAGATGTCCATTCAACAAGAGCTATTGGGGATAGCCTTGCTAACTTGTATTCATCTTTTAAGACAAGAGCTCATAGGTAACTATTGAAGGTGCCCTTAAGGTGTCTCGTAGTTCTTATGGGGTGGAAACGATGGGGTCGATCCATGGAATCATAATGGGTTGCTTAGAACTCAAATGCAAAATTAGGTAGATGGAGTATATAATTTCCTTATTCTTTTTTTTTTAAATGAAAAGAGATAAGTAATAAAAATCCCCCCCCCCCCCCCCCCCGCCTTTGCCCCTAAACCATGCTTGCATTTTTCATTGCACACAACTTTACCTATGTAACCCTGGACATATAATAGTTCCAAATCGAATCTCTTTAGAAAGAAGATCTTTTGTCTCTTGGTAACCTGCTCCAATACCCTTACAAAACTTTCATTATTGGGTTAACCATGCACTTCACATGTTTCTAATGCAGGTGGTGCGTAGATGTTGTTAGCTCGTATCGTAAGGCATTGGGTTAAGCCCTGTAGCAAGTGCAACCCTTATGCTTAGTTGTCATCGTTGAGTTTAGAACCCTAAATAAACTGCCAATGATAAGTTAGTGGAAGGTATGAATATGATATCTATCTAGTGTGATGTATGGAATATATGACAAAGGTGGAGTGTTAGAGTATTTCTATTTATTAATCATGTCATATAGGCTGCATTGCTAGAATCTATGTTGTATATTTGAAAGAGGTTAATCTCCCTTATATCCTTACTATCCTACCTAGCTTCCAAATTGAGGAAGTCCTATTTGAGTGAATGCAGCAATGAAACGCTAGTCCTTAGCATGAATCTTTTTATGAACTATGCCCAAAGCATTTAAGTGGGATAGGACCCAAAATGGATTTTTCTTGATATTTAAGATACTACATGAAAGAATCCTTAAAAACCCATAGGATGTGCTAAAAATCATTATTTAAAAAAAAATCCTTAACAATATGTTCAATTCCCAATTATTATAATAACAATTATTCTAGAGAAAATACCAATTCAAATTAAATGAACTCAAAAAGATGTTACTGCCGGGATTGGGATTATAAATCACCCCATTTTCATCCATTAAATAACATTTAATTATCCTAAGAACATTTAAAAATGAAGTAAAACAAGTAAAAAAAAAAAAAAAAAAGAAAGACGTATTTTTTTGTGTCATTCATTGGTTGTATTAGGGGCATCCCGAAAACATTTGAGTCGAAATATGGCTTTTAAATTAAGTTCCAAATTAGTGGATGCTATTAAAAGGAGTAGTGATGCCATGCACAAAAAGGAAGAGACTCATAGAATGGCATATGCAAATAGAGCTTTTGTACATTTTCGTTAATCCACAAGTAGAAGATCTATATAGATACATAGATCCGTGGATCCATATATCTCGATCGGAAAAGAATCAATAGAAAAAGAAAGAATCGAAATTAATTGATATATTTCTTTGGGTTCTAAACTCAACTATGGCAACTAAACATAAGGGTTGCGCTTGTTGCAAGACTTAACCTAACACCTTACATCATAAGCTGATGACAACCATGCACCACCTATGTTCATGGTCCCAAAGGTACACCTCTCTTTTAAGAGGATTTGTGGCATCAAAAAACAATAACAAAACTGATCGCTAATCCAAGACCCCAATAGTGGATTCGAAGGACTCTTCTAACCAAACAAAAAATATGGAATTATGTTTCTTTTTTCTTCCAATCTAAAGAATTCTTCTTACTTAAGTTACATAGGTCATTAATTTAGCATTGGATAAGATAAAAAAAAAAGAAAAGAAAAGAAAAGAGTATTCAATGTTAGAATCAAACCTGCTATTAATGTCAATATTTCTATCTCCAGAATAGGCTTCATAACTCAAATTAAAGCCATGAAATAAGTAGCTAGAAAATTAAAATTAGAATTGGCGCAATTCTTAGAATTGGTAGATTAGTAGTTTATCATTAGGTCAATACAGCTAATCCCTCTTTTTGTGCTACTCTTACTCCTAAGGGGGAAGAAGATAAGAAAATGCAAAGTGTTCTCTTAGTTTCCCAACCTATTGCTTCTAAAGGTTGCCCTCTCTCGACTGGATGTTGGTCTAACCTACTACAAGGATCCCAATTCATCTATAGGTTAAATCAAAAATGCAATTATTGGAATGATTGTTGGAGACTCAAATGGTAGATATGCGAGAATGATAACTTATATGCCGTTCTATATCTCCATAAATCTAAGAACTTTTGCTTGCATTATATTATTTGGTAATTAATTAGTAATTACCAGAGTCAAACCTAATTTTTCGACAAAAAAAAAATATTATGGAGATGGGATTTAAACCTATGACCTTAAGGTTATGAGCCTTGCGAGCTACCAATTTGCCCTATCCTACAATAAAGAGAAGAAGGAGAACTAATGGACAAAGAAGAACTTGAATGGGTAAGAATAGATCAAGTAATCTATCAATCAATTTGAAAATAGCACGTTCATATTATTTTTTATTCATTTCATTTTCGCTACACTAACATCGATAGTTGCCATAATAATAAGCAAGCAAGCGAAGTAACTAGAAGCGCTCGCTTATAGCCTTTGAATTCTTATTCATGAATGAATTAGGAAGTCAAAAGGATGAAATCTCCCTACTAATCTATGATAAATGAATGGTAGAAAAATCCCTAGATAAGATCCTTATCCCTTACCTTGCATCCTTTTTTACTAGGTAAAATTGTTCTAGCCTTATTATTTTATTTATTTTAAAGATGAATTTTTTTATTCATTTAGCCCTCACACTCAATTACTTCAATCACTTATGTTAAATTCCCATATTGATTTTTTTTTTTTTTAATGTAATGAGCCTATCCTCTCTTCTCTAGTTGTGATGTACAAGCTAGAAACACAAGACGAAGGAAAGTGTTGAGACATGTAAGTTAAAGTAGGGACCTTCTTGAGTTGATAAATTTAAGGACGGGATACAAAAGTCAGTATTGAAGATTAAAGAATTACACCCTTAACAATAGTCGATGATTGTGATGTAGAAATCAGAGTTACACAATAGATGCATAGTATCGAATTTGAACATAAGAAGTCTTACAATATGGAAGTCTCGAGGATGAAACCTTTTGCAAGGAGGATAGAATGTGAGACTCTAGTCTTCGACCTACTACTTGAAGCAGTAGACCACTTCTACTACACATGGGATTTAAAAAGTATAGATAAGGGGAAGTAATAAAGTAAAGTCACGAAAAGAAGCTTAAGAAATAAGTTAAGTCATATGACCATACTCGAACTATTTAGTATTGATATGAATTAGGGTGTTCAAAATGATTTAGGGCCTTTAGATAATTTTAGCTAAATTGAGCCAAATTTTAATATAAAGTCAGAAAAGTTAGATGAAGAGCCCTAGTAATGTCAATTCCTCAAAACAAAGCATATATAATATTTAATTTAAATAAAACATATTTTTACCAGATACACTTGATAATTATTGGAAATTCAGAATTTGAGTTTCGAATAACCACAAAATCTTATAGATAAATTATTTAACTTATTAAAATAATTTTGGGAGTAAAATAACATGTAATGTAATTATATAATTGAGATATACACGTTGTAGGTATTGGATATGCATATATATAAGTTTGTATATTAAATAATTGCTAGAATAAGTAATAAATTAATAAAAACTTATATAAAAATAATAGAAGCACCTGCACAATCTAGATTAGGCGTGACACTCCTAAGAATTAGTCAACACTTGGATTTTAAGCTAGCAAAGGTAGAAAGATCCAAAAAATACTAGAATTTTGACTAAATAAGACCAAATGACACTTGTATTCCATTTTCTCCAATTTCAACCAACCCAACTGATGTAAGAAAGATCAGGAGTGTATTAACATCATTTTGGCTCCCTAAATATCTCTGAAAACACTCTAGAATAAAGTTAGCTAATCAAACAAAAAAATAAGAAAAATACTGAGGAAATTAGGTTCCCATAGCTATACACGACCTAAGAAATTGGGGCTTGGAACTTAAGCAAATAAAGGTGAAACAAAAGCTACCAACAACCCTTAGTGGCTAGAGGATAGAATAATAGAGCAAGGGTGAGTAGTGTGTGCAGTCCTCGAGGGATTAACAACCTAGACTTTATTAGTCCACTATATTATAACTTAATATGTATATTTGTCATTCAATCAAGGACTTATCATGCTTGTTAGGAATGAACATAAAATTCCACACATATGATATAAATTAGTGATGTAATCTTCTTTTATAGTTAAAATTTGTTGGTTGTGTCAATATGTCAAATACATACATATATTTATGTTGACTCATAAGGAAGGAATATAAACAAATATGTAAATGATGAATTTATCAATGTCGTCTTATGAATCTACTTGAAAAGTTATAAATTTTATAGTGATGACAATTATATGTAAATTAGTTATCACAAGGAGAAAGGTGGTTGCAAACACATAATTTACTAAGGTTATCATAAAAGAAGCAAACTCCATAGGCATCCTTTGTTTTGTATATCTTTATACAACCTTTTGTATACTTAGCATGTTAACATTACAATACCTTTCGACATTATGCAATAACATTATTAATGATCCTCATCTAGCTCCCCAAAGTTTCGCCCCAAAAAAAAATATACATGATGCACAATTAAGATTAATAAATTTGAAATTTTATAGTATTAACAACTATTAATAATAATAAATTTATCATTAAAACTAATTGAAGAAAGAAATCAATTCAAAAGAAAAATATTACCCATCATGACTAACAAAATAAATAAAATAAGGGTGACATTGGTTGAGTGATGCCTCATTAGAGAAGACTGTAATGGTGAGGAAGTCCTGCAATTTGAATGAGTTTCTATAAGCATTATGGTGATATAATATATTATGATCTAATATGATATAATGGTAACAGTATATAAAATAGTTAATTACTTGTTTGCTTAATGATAATAAGTATGTTATGCTTCAACTTGTGATTAATATTTTAGCTTTTCTAACTCCTTAATTATATATGCCTCCTTTCTTTAAAACTAATATGTATGTATGTATGTATATGTATACATATAAAGACGCAAGAAAAACTTAACACCTATCCAATTCTTTTATGGGTAAAGAGTTGTGTTAAATGAATAATATACATTTTACAATAACTAAATTACTAATTTAACTTAATAATGAATATGATAATAAATTGTCAATAATGTTTTTTAGGACAATTTGTGTTTCTTAAGATATTCAACAGTATCTTCAAATTAGAATAGTTAACTTCTTTAATATTAACTAGTTATGTTGAAAGGCATTTACTCTTTTTCAATATATAAAATATAATGTAGGTTACACTTTCAATTTTAAGAAGTAACATCCCTAACATAATTAAATTAGAGCAAACTTAGATTATTAGAAAGATTAAACAAAAAAAAAAAAAAGCAAATTCATGACTATTGAAACTTAATTTATATTATGTAGTGAGGAGATTAATGTTCATTAAAATGAAAGTAAATAAATAGTGGTATAATATTGCATTTGATACTTGAACTTTAATTAATTTTTCAATTAACCATTTAAACTTTCAAATTACTAATTTCAGTATCCAATAAAACTTTTTAAGGTTAGTATGTACACTAATATGGTTTAGTGTAATTTATCTAGTTAGACTATTTGACTAATGATTTACTGCAACATGTTCTAAGTATTTACTTTAATAAAGATATTTCACTTTAGATGTCATGTAGCATATAGATAGTACGTGACATCTCTTAGAATAAATAATGACATATTATTATATTTTTATTAAATTAAATTAGATTATTTTTAGGCTATATTGGGACCTGATATATCATATTAGGAGATCAGTTCTTATGTTACTAGACTATAATAGTTACGGCAAACTAAATTAAATTAAAATAATCCATCTCACTAAGTTTACATAAAACCATATCATAAAGAGAAACATAAAAATCCAATCTTTGTACATCTAAGTCTTTTAGGGATGAAAACCCGATAAAGATCATAATTAGTGTTAAATTTTGCAATTTCAAGGTCTATAAAGTTAATTGAAAAACTAGTCAATGTTGAGGTACCATATACAACATCATTCCTAGGAAAAATCAAAGACCAATGACAAAAGTTATATATAAAGGAAAAGGAACATTAAGGTAGAAATTAAATCGAGGGTTTGATTCCCTAAATTGAAAAAAAATTCATAAAAGCACTAATAGCATAAGTAAGTAAATTAATGAAAAATAGAATTAAATATATTCTTATCTATATCAATATAGTCATAATATCTATATTATTTAAGTCCTAACAGGCTTTGGTTCTTTTCTAAAATTGCCTAAATTGTCCTTAAAGCTTTAATCATTTGATTTTTAATTTTGTTAAACAACCTTAGAAGCTTAATAACATCAATGCGTCATCAATAGCTCAAAGTCATAATAGTTAAGACTCATATAATAACCAATATATGTTAAAATGGTATTTTTGCATGATAAAGCTCCACTAACAAAAAAAAAAAAAAAATCTCAACTAAAATGGCAATTCCCTATTATTGCTATGTTTCTCTTTTCTTTTTCTTTTTTGTTTTGCTATTATAAAACAACATCCTATGTTATTTGTATCTTCAACATTCTATCTCTTTTTTTTTTTTTAATCAAACTTATCTTTTTCTTAAAACCAAAAAAAAAAATTATCTTTTTCTTTCTCAAACACATTATTGCTATGAAACTTCAAGAATACTTTTGCTTATAAGATGCTTTTTATCAATTCATACTTACCTCATTTATTACTTTTCATAATCATTATAAAACCTATATTGCAATTTTTTCAATTTCCATTTAATTTATTTTTCAATACTTTTTACTTACCTTATAGTTATATTATGAACCATAGTATCTCTCATCCATCAAACTATCAGAGTAATTTAATTGTTATTTAAAATACAAAATTTTAATGTGCAAAAAAAAAAAAAATAATATGTCATTATTATAATTTAA
Source organism: Lumnitzera littorea (assembly GCA_024138015.1). Lineage (NCBI taxonomy): Eukaryota > Viridiplantae > Streptophyta > Magnoliopsida > Myrtales > Combretaceae > Lumnitzera > Lumnitzera littorea. The sequence continues at coordinate 69,658,831 of JAMXBB010000002.1, read as the reverse complement.
CTGAAGAAAAGAGCATTTGTATGTGATGGAAAAATATATTTACTTTATTGCATAAAACATATTTTATTGTTTATACGATACAAACATATAAATAAACATTAATGTATAATTATTATTATTTTCCTATATCTATAGTCATATACATAAATTTAGAACTTAAGATATATAAATGTAGAAAATTAAATGTTAGTAGATAGTTAATACTAATAGATTTATATATATTTCATAAATAATATGTTTACTCCTATATGGACATTAATAATACGTGTATATATGGAAATCATATATTATTATTTGTAATACCATATTTCGGTAATTACCATTATTTTCTTAAAAGTCCAACTTATTTATATTATATGAGATATTGACTTTTTCACTTTAAATAATCTACATAATTTTCAAGTGAAAAAGAATGTCTACTACAAAAAGAATGAGGTTGATCATGGCATTCTAAAATTTCTTCAACATAGTGGTTTTGTAGATGTTTAATATAAGGAGTATGGTATTGAGAATTTAATAAGAACGACTTTCTCTTTTTTATCTTTTTTTTTTTTATAATCAAGATGGAATATTCTAATCTTTTTTTTTTTTTATTACATCTCTATGTGTGTGAATTTTTTTAAATATTATCACTTGTTTTATGTTTAATATTTTCTTCATTTCTCAAATAAATATGGGTAAATTGTATAGACTACCCTTATAAACTTTCATAATTACATAGATACCTCTCATTTTCAAAATTCACATATACCTTAAAATGGATGTAAAGCCCAAATTCTTTTCATTATGTAGTGATTAACATATAAATTAACTTATAATATAGACACCAAATTTATTACAATCATCAAAGTATGTATGTTAATTGCGTAAATCATCAACTTGATACCAATTTTTCCACAACTCTATATCTAATTAGAAAAGAACATTAAACCTTACTTTACGATAAAAAAACATGCAACTAATTTTTTTTTCCAACTAATATTTATTTTTTGTTACATAAATTTTTAACACTTCCCATTTTTTTTTTTTGGACAAATTTTACCTTTGGATTTATCTATGCTCTTAAAGAAAGAATTAGGCCAATAAAAATAGAAAGTGTTAAAACTTTACCTAACTAAAAAAAAGAACAACAACAACAACAAATAAGTATCTAGTTGCATTTTTCTTTGTGCTAAAGCAAGGCTTCATCCTCTTTTTCTAAGTAGATATATAATTGTGGAAAAATTGGTATTTAGTTGATGACTTACATATTTAAGATGCATACTTTGATAGTGATGAATTGGGTGTTTATATTATAAATTAGTGTATACATTAATTACTACATAATTAAAAAAAAAAAAAAGCTTAGGATCCATTTTGGGGGTGTAAATGCTTAATTTTGAAAATGAGGTGTTTGTATAATTACGAAAGTTTATAAGGGTTATTTGTGCAATTTTCCCAATAAATATCACTAAAAGTTTATATTTCCCTTTCTTTTTTCCGTATGCATCTTAGGTTTGTTATCTTCTATTGTACATAATGGGCAATTTGAAATAGAATTAATTAAAGACCAAATAAAATTTATTGATAAATAAAATCCAATTAGAAAACCACCACTTTAATATGGATGAGTAACATGATGAAATGTGATAGTTATACCGATAACATTGTATAAATAAGGAAACTAAACAATTTAAGAGATACCAAAATTCAAAAGACTTTCTAATGTATGACTTATTATCATCCTATCCTAGACTTGATAAATTGGATCTTGTAAGATTCCTCGTAATTTACTCTAGGAAATAGGAATAAACCATTTATAGTTTCAAACATTTCATGGGAAGAGATAGAGAGAGAGAAAGAGAGGGAAAAAGAAAATAAAAATTAGAATATGGAGAGATGAGAAAGAGGGTCTTAAAGCGAAGTTTGAAAATTTAGGAAGTCAATAGATATCTAAATCAAAACTTAGGGGCGTTGTTTGTATTTTCCTCTTAATTTTATAAAAGAAAAGTTCTAACATGGGTTTAACTTTTTGTATTGTAGCGCAAAAATTAATTTTGATTAATTCATATTGAACACTTTACTTTGCATAGCATGGAAAATATTGTATGAACAAAATAAATGGTTAAGCAATATACTAAGAATCCCTACTTGACCCTTACGCCATGTCTTTAAGTCTTGGAGCAAGCTTCTCATTTTTCCTATTTGGACAATTCAAGGCTCAAAATTAAGTCTAGGCATGTTTAACTCAAATGAAGTTTCACCAAGTTATTTTGAGTTAGTTTTTTGGAACATGGCATAAACTTTGATCCTCACGTACATATGTTTTCTTAGCTAAGCCTAGTTTGTTAGGCTTAAATAGTGTTCAAGCCTTATCTAACTTAAGATATGTTTAAGTTGGTCAAGGAGTTGTTTTTGCACGTTAAGGGTTTAACCCTATCACTCTATGTTATTTCTTTGTTTTCAATATTGGCTTATTATCTTTTGGAGTCTAACAATGGCTAAGGATGTAAGTAGATGAGTTGGTCAAAGTTGTGTTTTGTAAAGCTAAGGAATAGGGATCGAGCTACAAAAGCTCAACTTACTTTTTTTATATATATATGGAACACATATTATTAAATATACCCTATTATTCATCATTTTCCACAAAAAGATGATAGTTCATTGAAGATGGAGCACACATCCTTCAAAAGGATTTCTTAGCTCTTCTCTTTTACTTTTTTGCATCAATTCCATGAGACTATCCTTCTAGAATTATATCAAAACTAAATCAACATACAAAATTAGATACTAGATGCATGAAGATTAATGAGAACCAAATTCTTTAACAAAGCTTATAAAGAGACTATAATGCCCTAAAACCTATAATGATATAGCCTACCACATATACTTATTGATGGGAATCAGCCTCCGACTACATCTAAACTAAGGCAAACCTGTTCGAAGCCGAGGTCGATCAATGCTTGCTAAGGCCAGCTGAAGCCAAAAGGATGATAGGAAGAAAGATATCCACTCAGCAACAAGTCTATTGTTGATCAAGTAGTTGAGAGATCATGTTTCCGAGAATGGGATCCACTTGACACAATAGGGAGAGACTAGGGCCAACTAACTTTAGCACTTGACAATTATGAGCCAACCTCTCTAGTGTCTCAACCAAGCCATGTGAGGTTTCTAAGACTCCTTCCCGAACCTATACCTCCAACTGCTAATCCCGTCTGGTTCAGATACTACTCTTTCCTAGACATGTTGAGTGACTACATGTCAACTTCCCTTATAAAACATACAGTTTTGTATTCTCGTACATTTTTCTATTATTTTATTTATGAGCCCAATTCTTTAGGGTATAAGACCTTATACATTATTTACAGTTTAGCCATTAGAGTTTAGGACTCATTATAAATAGCAATATTTGTATAGAATACAAAATTAGATAGAAAAGTATATTCTTACATTTTTTTAAATCTTTCCCTTTTTGAGCAAGGCTACTCTTGAGCTAGTATTGTTGGACTATCGAGTGTAAATCAAACTCTTTAATCATTCCCGTGTTTTTATCAATCTTGCTCTTAAGATTGTGGTGAACCCCCCTTTCATTTGAGCAAGTCACATCAACTTCTTATTTGAAATCCCGAGCAACATTTAGTGTTCGCGAGTCATATCGAACCCTATTTTGAGCTTACTTCCCTAATTGTGTTTATGTCTTGGTGCATAATATTCATTCACATTTACCCTCAAAATCAACCCATTTTACTTCTTATTCTTCATACCTGTTCAAACCCAGATTGCCTTCATTCTTGGTTCCGAGATCTACTACACACATGTGCATATGCATCATATTGGTATCAGAGCTTTGAGGAGACACCGTATTAGTGATTCTTTAAAGTTTGATTCGTGATTTAGACATTTCTGTTAGTCGTCATTCTATAGTATAGTGTGTTCGTGTTTTAGTAGTTGTAATATTGTGCTATTGAGTCAAGTAACAGTAATTTTAGTAGTTGATTCTAGTTGATGTAGCATTTTTGTTGTAAAACGTGTTTATTCAATTTTTTGGAAAATTACTTTACATACAAGAATGTCAAAAAATAGTGTCAACAACAGTAGTAATAGTCCCCACGGAAGCTTAAGGAGACGCATTGATAACTTGGAGTATCAGATTCAGAATCTCACCGACTCTATCTAAGAACTCACTAGTTTAGTCAAGGGCTGTAGATGTGATGGTCGAGAAGAAAGAAGCGAACAACCAAGAAGAGCTGTTAAGCCGAGAAGGAGAGAAAACTAACCTGTGCTAAGAAGAAGAAATGAAAGGAATGTTGACTTCAAAGCAAATTGAGACAGCTGAAGAAGAGAGTCGAAGCCGAGAAAGGATGTAGCTGAGCAGAGCTCAAATAAAAGTAGCCGATTCGAGGTGAACCAACTAGTTCGGAATGCAAGGGATGAACCTCAAGAACTTAGCCGAGGACTTGATAATATAGAGCTTAAGTTGCTGACCTGAAGAGTTCCTTGATTGGGTTTCCTGAGTCAAGAAGTTGTTCAAGTGCTACGAGTATGTTAATTGAATGAAGGTCAAGTTAGCTTCATTATCCCTTATTGAATATGTAAGCCTTTGGTGGGATAAGTTAGTTACTAAGTAAGATATTGAAGGAGAGGAGCCAATCAGAACTTAGAGGCTTATGAAACGATTGATGAATTAGCGCTTTGTGCTAACCTACTTCAAGCAAGAAATCCTCCATGCATTCCAACACTTGAGATAAGGTTAAAATATTGTTGGAGAGTATTTGCAAGAGTTTGAGACCTTGATGATGAGATGTGAGATTGCCGAGCCACAGGACCATACCATTGCCAGTTTCTTGAGTGGACTCCGAGATGATATTTCTAACATAGTTGAATTGTAGTCATTCAACTCTTTGGACGAGCTAATCGATTTGGTATTAAGAGTAAAGAGACAGAGGAAGAGGCATTAGAGGCCGAGTAGTCAACTTCAACAAGGCAACCCTAAGCCTGACAGGTACTCCGAGAGAAAAGGGTAGAGAGGAGGATGGAGAAAGGAGAGCCTAGCCAACCTATCCATGCTAAGAAGAAGATTGCCGAGAAAGAAAAAGCACCTGGCAATAAGGCCCGAGATATGAAATGCTTCAAATGCTTCAAATGCTTATGCTACGAACACATTGTATCCCAATGCTCAAATAAGAGGGTCATGGTCTTGAAGGGTAAAGGGCCTAAGGCTCAAGTAGAAAGTTAGAATGATAAGAGTTCGGAACATGAATTGATAGAAGAAGACATCTATGACGAAAATCTGGATGAACTCTTAGCCATGGTGACATGAGTCGACCTAAAGGTAGATCCAGACAAAGGGAAAATTCATTTCACATGCGATCCCTAGTCAATGGGAAGACCTGTTCCCTAGTTGTCGATGGAGGTAGCTGTACCAATATCGTCTCTACCAAATTAGTAGAAAAGATGAAATTGCCAACTTACCCGTATACCCGACCTTATGGATTGAAGTGGTTTAATGACAAGGGTATCGTCTATGTGTATATGCAAGCTAGAATTGCATTCAAGGCAGGATAGTATGAGGATGAGATTGACTTCAATGTGGTCCTAATGAATACTACAAATTTACTTCTTGGCTAACTATGGGAGTATGATCGGAAAGTGATGCATAACGGGCTTCCTTAACACTTACAATGTTCAGAAGGATGGGAAGAGCTATTGCTTAACCCCTATGAGTGTTGAGGAAATCCAGAGACACTCAACACCCATGGTGAAGCGAGAAGGGAAGAGGAGCTTATTCGACATCCGGCTCGTACTTAATGCTTACATCGAGGATAACTTCTTTTTAGACTTGCAGTAATGATGGGAATCAACTTCCGACTACATCTATGCCAAGGCAGACCTGTCCAAAGCCGAGGTCGATCAATGCTTGCCAAGGCTAGTTGAAGCTAGAAGGATGAGAGGAAGAAAGATAACCACTCGGCAACAAGTCTATCGTCGATTGAGTAGCCGAGAGACCATGTTGCTGAGAATGGGATCCACTTGACATAATAGGGAGAGACTAGGGCTGACTAAGTTTAGCACTCGATAATTATAGGCCGACCTGTCTAGTGTCTCGACCAAGCCACGCAAAGTTTCTAAGACTCCTTCCTGAACCCATACCTCCAACTGCAAATCCTGTCCGGTTTGGATACTACTCCTTCAAGACATGCGAGTGACTGCATGTCGACTTCCCCTATAAAACGTACAGTTTTGTATTCTCATGCTTTTTTTCCTTTATTTTATTTATGGGCCCAATTCTTTAAGGTATAAGGCCTTATACATTATTTACAGTTTGACTACTAGGGAGGACTTGCTATAAATAGCAACATTTTGTATAAAAAGAGGTATATGAAATTAGACGGAAAAGTATATTCCTGCATTTTTGGAATCTTTCCCTGTTTGAGCAAGGCTACTCTTGAGCTAGCGTTGCTGGATTATCGAGTATAAATCAAACTGTTTAATCATTCATGTGTTCTTATCAATCTTGTTCTCAAGATTATAGTGAAGCGCCCCCTCCCCCCCTCCTCATTTGAGGGAGTTAATGAGTTGTATCTAACTTCTCATTTGAAACTCTAAGCAACATTTAGTGTTCGTGAGTCATATCAAACCTTATTTTGAGCTCATTCCCCTTATTATGTTTGTATCTTCATGTGTAATATCCATTCACATTCACCATCAAAATCAACCCATTTTACTTCCTATTCTTCATACCCGTCCGAACCTAAATTACCTTCATTCTTGGTTCTAAGATTCGCTAAACACACGCGTATACGCATCACCTACCATCTATTGATACATTAGACATCAACTTTTACTAAAATCTCCAAATAAGTTCAAATAAATTGAATTCTTCAAACAATTTAGAAAATCTACTATGTAAATTTTTACAAATCTATGAACAAGCATTTATAGATCATAATATGAAACTCTAACTATCCTAATTCAAATATCATTTTTACAAGCAAAATTATACTCACCTATCCCAACCTAAAAATGTTGATTATCATTGCAATCTACAACGCTACAAAATCAACTCAAACTTGTACCTGAAAAATTAATATGAAGTGAGTCGAAGCCTAGTATGAAATACCACAATCGGAATACCACAATCAGAATACTACAATCACATGTACATGGAAAAAACATAATAAGTTAGATGCATCAAAAGTATTTACTAGTCGTGTGGTTGTAACCAATGCTCCAAGTCCATCAACCGACAATCCTTTAACATTTTGTATTGCAAATTCACAAGTCCTGTACAATCATTACAGTAGAGCTCTAAACCTTAACGTGAAGCATATCCATAAAATATCTACACTCAAATGCAATGTACTATTTCTTGAAATGTACATGTCAATTATAGTGTATTATAACACTAAAATCCCTTGGTTGCATTCCATCAAACGCCTCGTGTACACTAAAATCATCGTTATCTTCAGCAAATCCAATATTTGGTACCTTAATCTACTCTTGTTAAACCTGAAACCTTCCTCCTAAAAGCAAGTCAGACCCTCTTTCAAGTCATGCAAACTGCTCCTCCCTGCATTTAATAATCTTGATTACCGTAATAGCTTGAAACCCTTCTTCCTTTATGAATTTGGTATAAGATTCACAAATTAGAAACAAGATTTAACTTGAGTCAGTCCCATTTTAGAATGTATAATGTTTTTAAGTCTAAGAACTATAAGGGACCTTAGTTGGTATTTGTGGGGTTAAGTTACGTGAGGGAGAGAGAGAAAGGTCAAGAGAGAGATCAAAAGAAGAAAGGGTGGTGTTCATAAGATTCAAACATGTCACAAGGAGGAAGAAGTTTCAATTTTCTAATGGAGAGGGTGAATCTAATGGAGTTAAAGAGAGAGAGAGAGATTTCAAGTTTTTACAAAGTTGAGAGAAAAGTGAGATTCAAGTTTTGACATAATTTAAAAGGGGAGATTAGATCGGTTTTAAGAAGGTATAATTTTAAACAAGTAATGGATTTTGGGTTTTATGAGGTTTAAGGGTGAGAGTGAAAAATGAGTGCTCCCTGATTTCTCGAAGATGAAGAGAAGATGTGGTGCTGTATACGCTGTAAGGTCTAGGGAGATAGTATAGGTGTTGGTTTTTGAGAGATGAGTAAGTGATACAAGGCAATAAGGGATATAGCAAAAAGTAAAGCTAAAAGGATGTTATGAAATATTTGAAACTTTGACCACAAAGGATCACCACATGTTGCTATTATATCGTAGGGATCTACTGAATTGTGAAGTACATTAAATATATACTAGTTAAGAGGACAATAGCAATGCCATTTCCATTCTTTGGCAATATGATAATGTATTATGTGTCAAACTCTATTTAGAGGGCTCCATATTTATGATCTAAAATAAAGGCTGTAGGATAGTGGACTTTCCTCCTTATTCATTTATGCCTGATACTCGTCTATCTTCGAAATACAAAAAATAAAAGTCATTTTCTTTGCCCCCATTTTTGATATATATATATATATATGAGTATCTTCAAATATTGAGCTACCATAATTTTGCACTTAAACATGTTTCCAACTAGATGTGTGAGCTGATAACTGCATAAGGCTTAAATTCTTGTTAATGAACATTTGTAAATGCCTTGCACATGATATTTGAGCTCTTTTACACTAAAAATTTGCTTTTCTTTTCCATTACTCGATCTCTCCTTGTTATCATTCATATTTCTCAAAGAAGTACTAATTTTAATCTTCATTGTTGAAATTTGCAAGTAACATTTAAAGATGGGTAAGGAGCCCAAGAAGAAGATGCCCAAGAAGAGTAAAGGCAAACAAGTGCTAATTGTTCAAGATGATCGCATTCCGACTGTACCTTCACCAAGAGATAAGTGGCTCGATGCAATGATAAAGGAAGACTCTTTATGGAGTGATGTAAAGTAACAAGACCCTTATAAGCAACCTACTCCCTCGGGTACCTTACAATTCATAAGGCAAGAACCTTGGGTGCACGAGAGGAAAAATATAAGAGTGGACTCAACGCTATCTTTCAGAAATGAAAGGAAAGAGATTCCATTGTCTAAAAGTTTATTTCGTTTCCCTCACACACCCATAACTGGCTAGGATGATTAAGTGAATCATATTTTGAGCAACTGGATATATTCCGATTTTTGGAGAAAGCAGATGTACACTTCCCCGTGTATATTTCTTCTCATTTTGGTTTTCCTCGGTCAATGATATGGAGATTTAAAGAGAAATAGTATCATGTTGGAGTAACCAAACACACACGTTCATAACTGCATAGGGTGAGATCATACTTACACTTGAGGATGTTAGTACACTCTTACATCTTTACGATTTTAGCACTACTAATATCACCACTTCCACCATTTTAGGAGAGGATTGAGACCTAATCTCAACTTTAGAAGCTGAAAGGAAGAAAGCCATTGATACTTACGGGAAGGCCACATTAAGTGCTTGGATGAAACATTTCTTTGAAGGGGACGAGGAATATGAGTAAGTATCAACATTCTAACTTGTGATTTCATTCAATAATTCAACGTCAACTCATCTCATGGATGCTTTCTTTATGCAAGATGAGTTCAAAGCCTTTCTCTCTTGTTAGCTATCTTTGTATGTATATCCCAATGGCCTAAAAGATGGCATGAGCCCCCATCTATTTCATTTAGCGATTTATATAGCATGCAAGGAGCATTTCACCTTAGGGCTATTCTATTTAAGATCACTATACAGGCATCTCGATTTCTATCACAAGGCATCCATTCGATCGATGGTTTGATATGTTATAGTAACTTATATGGACACAATAATCTTATAGATCTTCTTTTGTGAGCAAAATAAAGGATATTATAGTTTTTGTCTTAATGAACCTAACTGTAGTGAGCCGTGAACTTAGGCATGGGCTAATAGAAGACCCTTAGGTGCCTTGTTAGATGTCTTAGACAATTATAATGAAGTCAATTTTCACCCTTATACAAGCAAGATACCATAATATCTGTAGTTTCCATACTTTTATCTAAAAGGGTTGAAAGATATAGTGAACTTACTTAGTATAAGGGAAGAACTTAATGTTATTAAGGCCAGCTTCATCCTTTGGTGTTCACCCAGAGGTCTCCCTTCCTATACAACTAGGGTGACTCCTATAATCACTTTTTGGAGTGTAAAGTGATGTTATATGTACCTCACCGAGTTGCTCAACAGTTCAATTTTGATCAAAGCATTCCTTTAAAGATATCGATTGATGATGACTTTGATGAGTGCTGTAAATTTTTTAGTCTAGAGGATTTTAGGAATATTCACTTAGGGGCAAGGCAATTATTCTTTCCATCTATGACTCATTTCGAGATCGCTTGTAATGGTTTGCTTACGTATTAGACAAGTTGCTTAGAAGACTTAAAAAAATACATGTCTACACTAGTTGAGGATGGCCTTCTAGTGAGGACTATTTATAAGGGTAAATTTCTATTTTGACCTCCTAATGAGAGAGAAAACAGTCATCTAATGCAAAAGGTAAAAATAAGAAAGGTCATTCCAATCCCAAATTGCTTACCATTACACAAGTCAAGTGTTCACGCATTTCTAAAGTATTATACTTTGTTAATGTCTCTTCTCCAATATTTATACCTTCATGTCTCATTATTTACTTTTTTTTTTTACTTTCTTTCCTTGCAAGATGAGAATAATAAGAACGTGTCAAATGCTTTAGTTAAGCAAAATACAGATAAAAGAGTTGGTAACACAGCTACTCTTACATTGTGGAGAGATAAGTCATCCAAGCCATCCACATTTGTACTTTCTCCTTTTCCTACTTGACATAGCCTTAGGAAGACACCTTAGCTTAACAACCATCCTATTGAGATTGTAGATACTGAAGAAGAAGAAGATGATGACGAGTCTACTGATACTAATGAATCTTTTGAGGGTACAGATGAAGGTGATGAAGAAAGTAACCTAGAAAATAGTGTTGATGATTAGGAGGAAAACCAAGCTTAAGCTGAAAATGAGGCAAATTACCCTATATTACCAAATGAGAACCAGACTCAAGCTCTAGAAGTGTTGAGTAATATTATTGAACGAGATGACCATGAGCCTACACATTTAAAGGAAGCTTTTATTCAAGAATGCACCAAGGTCTTGTGGGTAATTGGACTATTTGATAACTAGATGACCAATACGGTTGATGGTATTTCTTTAAGCACTATTACAGCTGATGATATGACTCCAGCCTATAGTCAAGTCCCTTCATCAGCGACCTACGACAACATTGACCCTTCCTCAGTTGTTAAGATATCGAAGTAAGTTGAAGGAGGAGCACTAAATACAGTAATTGGGTCTTTCAGGACATATTTTTCATTTTATGGATTCATAGTTCCATTAGATCTTTTACAACCGTTAGGGGACTTATGGGCTATGGAGGGTGATTTATGGGTTGGTTCAGTTGCCTAGGTACTGAAGTGATGAATAATATGATGGCCTTTATTTGGAAAGTTACTTCAGTTTTAGGTAAGCTTTGGGAGTTAGTGCCTACCCGTTACTTACAACTTTTGGTGAGTAGCTTCACCAGAGCATGCGACTTAAATTTCAAGTTATTGAGCATGGAGATAATTGCTTTTAAAGCTTAGAACATGCTAGACTCACAAGATATTGTGGAGAGACATGATCAACTTGAGGTAGAACTTATGGAGGTTAAGCTTGAGATGTAAAAACGTATTGGAAACATAGATCGTAAAGCTTCCATTAGATCCATGATTCAACGCTAAATTGCCATTGTTTAGAGTCTTGTTTATGTCTTGGACTTGTATGTGTGCTTCTAGAATTTAAATGAATGAACACTTTTTCTTTGCTATTTGAAACTTTTCTTACTTTTATATATTATTGGATGAAACATCATATGTTCTTGTTTTCTATATAAATTAACAATAGCATAGCAATCATAGTGTGCATTACAGTTAGTAGCATAATCATGACATATGCCATAGCAAGCTTAAATTCAACTTTGGTGATTCATTTGACTTTCTACAAAAAAATGTTGGGCATTAGAGTAATGCCTTAATTTGCAAGCAACATTTATTTGTAAGTTGTGTTTCAATATAAGAAATGATAAGATGGAAAGCAAATTGACCCCCTTTTGTGTCAAGAAGATACTACCTGCTTCTTAAACATGCTATCATGATTCTAAGGAATGTGTAAGATAATGAAATTGAATCATATGTAAAAAGTGCCATGTCATGTATCCAGGAGACAACGCTCTGACCTATCAACATGACATGTGTCTACGATCATTGTACACTTAGGAGAAAACACCCTTACTAAGTAACAGCAATGCGGTATTTAATTCAAATAATCATTGAATAAGGAATAAATGTTTAAAAGCAAGCTCATATAAGTAGAGCTGCATATCTCATTCATTTGAACCCTAGTTCATCATACTCATTATACATGAAACTTTTTAATGTATTGGAAATTTATAGGTGCCATAATAGTATCAATCCTTGCATTCCTTAGCTTGTAATATCCACTTTCATGTACTTCCTCAACAATAAAAGGCCCTTCCCACTTGGGTGTAAATTTTAGTATTGAAATACCTTGACACACATGCTCGGCTACATGAAGTACAACATTACCTTCTTGAAATGATATCTTTCTCACCAAGCCATCATAAGTCACTCCAAGTTTGTGTTGATAATTGATAAGCTTGCATTTGGCAATGTCACACCTTTCATCTAGCGCTTCCAAATCCATCATTCACAATTTGTCAAGTTCAAGCTTGGTGTTTATGGCTAATTTAGTAGACGAGATCAAGACCTCTTAGGAACCACTACCTCAGCTCCATATACCAAAGAAAAGGGAATTGCTTCCGTCGGCCTTCATTTTGATGTCATATAAGCCTAAAGTGCCAATGGTAGCTTATTGTGTTATTCCTTGTAATTATCGTAAACCATATGTAAGCTTTTGTTCTTGACCTCAACTTGTCCGTTCCCTTTTGCGTAGTGAGACGTAAACTTTACATGATCAATAGTATAAGAAGCCAACAATTAATGGACATGCGAATTGATGAAAGGGGTAGCATTGCCAAATAGATTACGCTTTGGGATTCTGAATCTACATATGATATTCTCTTTTATGAAACTTGCAACCGCTGGTCCCATTGCCATCTTTAAAGGAGCTGCCTCTACCCACTTTGTAAAGCATTCTGTTCCTACTAAAATCTAAATGTATCCTTTTGATGGCGGATGTATAGGTTTAATAAGATCAAACGCTCATGTGTGAAAAGACCAAGGAGTCATGATACTATGGAGTATAACTGTAGGAGCATGAATGGCATCGCCATGCTGTTGGCAAACAGCATACTTCTTAGTGAAATTGAAAACGTTTACCTCCATTGTTGGCCAACATACCCTCTATCAAGCAAGCAATAATATAGCTTCCTTCCTCCTTAATGTTCCCCACACTCTTTAGCATACGCTTTAGTCAAAATTATTTTTGCTTCAAAAAGGGCAATGCACTTTAGGGGTTTTCCCATAAATGACACCCTATAGAGCTTGTCCTCATGCATAAGATATTTCTTGACTTTTCACTTTACAAGTTTAGCTTCCACATTATTCATTAATAGCACATTATTTTTCAAGTAATCAATGTATAGGTGCCTCCAGTCTCTAGCACTAGATATGAAATTGCACTCGCTTTGGTCAGGGAGTTCAGAACATTTAAGATAGTGTACTTTCACTTGAAGTGCATCATTTGCCATTGATGGCCAATATAGCTTATGTGTTGAATACGACGATACATCGATAGCCCTTCCTCTTCACATTAGATTTTGTGATACTTGTCTAACTTAAGGTAAGCTTCCTTAAAACCAACACAATAAGACAAAACATCTTCTAGACCCTTATAATATAACATCCCATTAATTTTGACAAAATTCTTTAAGGTTGAAATAGAAGCTGCACTAAAGTGCACCAACTGTTTCATAAGTGGGATGCGCCAATCATCTTGCATGTCTTTATCCTCATTAACAAAATTTAAAGCCATACATGTTATAGATTTCTTGACTACTTGGACATTCACATTATTACTTGCATCTTGAATTGGAATTTTGGAGCCTAATGTGACCAATGCATCAGCAAATGTATTCGTTGATCAAGTTGTATGCTCATACCGCATGAAGTTATAATTTCTAACCATAGCCTGCACTACAACCCTATAAGGTGTGAGTATAGGTTCCTTTAAGCTAAACTCACCCATGACCTATTTAATCATCAAATTTGAATCGCCTTGGATATATAAATGACATGCTCCAACTTCTCGTATAGACAATAGACTAAGTAATAATGCCTTGTACTCAGCTTTATTATTAGTGCATTGAAAACCATATTTAAATGCCAATGGTATCTCTTAACCCTCAGGTGCTTGTTGAGTTTGAAATTTTTGAGTTTTTATTAATTTTCTTAGTCCGATATATATTAAACCTTAGACCCATTTAATGTAGACTCTTGACTAGAGATTAAGAAAAACTTAGTTTTCTTTTAATTTTAAAAAGATTTTGGAGTAACCACTCGACCAGAGTTAGGAAAAGGTTAAGTTATAATTAACTGGGTAGATCGGTTATAACTTAGCCACTTATTTATTGAAAAAACCAATTTTGAAAATGATTTTTAAAAATCGGAGTTTTTTTAATTCGGGGGCTAACTTATTAAACCTTAACGGGTACTATTCTATCCTTTTGAACTTAGTTTTATTTTTTCAAAATACCCTTTTAACATGAAAGAATAATTTTAATTTACAAGAAAGAAAGAAAATTAATTTCATTTACAAAAATAAGAAATTAAGAAGTTAAAACTACTCATTTACAAAATACCCTTTTAGCCATATAGTTGCCTACGGGTGCTTATGTACCTACTATTCGAAATCAAACTTTCCATAGTTTAGTCATAAAATTTTAATTTGTTGATTGAATTTATTTTAAGAAAATGGTCGAGTTAACATTTTTTATTCATTTGTCTTTATTTAAGAAAAAATTCTAAAAGGGTTTTAATTTGGTGTTTCATTTTTTGAAAATTCTAAAGAGAGCCTTAATTTTGAAAAAGAATTGATGAATTTTATTTATTTTTTATTATATGTATATATATAGTTTGAAATTTTTTTAAGTGAGAAAATCCCTTTTTATTATTTTTCTTTATTCTAAAATAACATTTTAAAATAGACCTTAATTTTTGAAAAAAGGTTTATTTATTCATTAAAAAAAAAGTTATCTAAGTGTATTTGTTTTCTAGAAAGAAAAAACTTAAAAGAAAGAACTCCCCTTTTCACTTTTTTTTTTTATATTTTTATCCTTTTTTTTTTTAATTTTTCATGATAAGTAAAAAAAAAAAAAAAGGCAAAATAGAAAAGAAGAAATAGACCAAGCATAAGTTAGGCATGGGCTGGGTTGAAAAGTAGGTCCAGACACAAGTTTGGAGCTAAGGGTCATGTATGGATTGAACCTCATGTACCCTACACGTGACTTGAGTGGAGAAAGAGGCAATGGCGGTCATGCAGGTTGCTATAGGCAATTCTAGAGGGTATTTTGACCAAGGAAAAAAGGTTTTCATGTATTTTTTATTGGTGAAAGTGACTTTGGTGAAGGCATTGTGGTGTTTGGTAGTGGTTTGAGGGTGTTTTGAAAACAACTGTCGGTGGTGGTGAAAGGATGTTTAAGTCTTAGGTTTAGGGATGCTACGAGCTTAGCCATAGCATTGATTTGGGGTAAAAAGTAGTGATTGGTGGTGTTTCGTGTAGCTACGATGTAGTAGCTAACGTTTGCTAAGGGCAGCGCTTGGAGCTACAACAAAGCTCAATAAAGGTCAAGACCGAAAGCTTAGACTTTAAGGAAGCTTGTGTGGCCGGTAAGTTCGCCCAATAAGCTTCAAGCTGAGGCTTATCTTAGAGAGAGAGAGAGAAAGAGAGGTCGCGGGTCTAAAGTGAGAGAATGATCTGCTATGTGTTTTGTGTATTAAGTGATGATGCCCTAGAATGCTTATTCAAGCTCTAATTTATAGTGTTAGAGCTCAGATTGAAGATGGAAAGTGATATGATACCCCATTAGTCGGAGATTGAATGAGGGAGGATGATCGGGATATGATTTGTGATTTAGGGCATGAATTTGTGTTAATTTTTTGTCAAAACCACATCCTTGATGTACGTTGTTGTCAAAACAATTAAATGGAACCTTCAATTCTTAATGAGTAGCTTGAATTGAGTAAGATTAGAATAAGAGAAAAATCATCGCACTTAAGCTTTTTTCAATTTTCAAAGCTAATTTAACCCTTCAAATGGTTGAATTCGAACGTATTCTTGGTGCCAATGCATAGCATCCCACATGCACTTCACAATTTCACCATTCATTTGGTGAAATTGTGAAGAAAAAGGGATTAAAAGTGGTATCAAAGTAGGTTATGCGGGCATGGTATATGTGCGAAAGGAAGGGAAAGAGATAGAAAGGGAAGGAAAAACAATAGGCCAATAGCAAGCCAACACATGGCAAGGGTGACAAAAAAAAAAAAAAAAGGATGAAGTGCCCAATGCTTCTAGATAAAATTGAACCCAAGACGTCCTTCCTTCCCTCTATGCCAAGACAATGAGAGGTATCAGATGAGCTATTAGCCAATGCTCTATTGTTTATTGCAAACAAAATTAATTTAAACCTATTTAACTAAGATTAATAAAGATAAAACAACTTATCTTGACTTAAACAAACTCCTTATAGAAAAAAAATGCTAAAATATCATTAGACTTAAAAAAAAAAATCTATACTATTTACTCTTAATTTAATAATTTTTTTGGTAATTTTCAATTTTTTATATTTTCTAATTTTTTTTTGTATTTTAATTAAGACCCTTTTTCCTTTATTTTATAAAGAAAAAACTAAATTATAAGGAAGCAAAAATGGGGTATCTATAGTGATGTCAATACGATTCTTGCTCCTTAACTTTGATTTTCTATAGAACCATCAAATTAAAGCATCCGTTCACCATTTACCTCGACCATAAAAGAATCTTCATGAAACTCAATTGGTATTATATCTATAATTGAGCTTTCTTGGGCATCCATGAAGTGTGCTAACAAATCAGCCAAGGCTTGTGACTTAATTGTAAACCCTAGGAAAATAATAGTTGAACCCTAACTCAAGTCCGAGTGTCTTAAACTGTACAATAAGTCGATGAGACTAGTAACAATAAAAGATTACAAAGTTTAATAAATCAAATAAAACATCGATAAAAACCCTAGGAATTAATCAAAACCCTAAATCACGTATTAAAACCCTAAAATTGCTTTATGCACTATTAATCAAAATTAAACCCGAATTTGTTCAAAACCCTAAAATTATAAATATAAACCTATAAAATAGTTAAATATTACTCAATAGTGATATAATCATAGTCGAATACAATTTTCGACTAAATAGCCTGTTCACGTGAAATTATAACGAAATCGCCACAATAACTTATAAAAATTATAATTGTAACGGGTATCAATTAAATTGATAAAATTTCATAAAAATTTAAAAATTAATTTATGATGAGAATTGTTATAATTTATATGTTTCGAAAAATTACATATATTTATTATTAAATTGTATTTTCCTTCTCTTTCATTTTCATTTTATCTCTTTTCTTTCTTTTCTCCTTCTCTTTATTTCTCACGTTCTGGAAATGAAGATCAAATGGCAGCCCATGTGAGGAAAAAAAAAATTGCCATGTGTTGAGTGTAAACTAAAAGAAAAATTGAAATGATTATTTTTATTTTATCTTCATTAATACAAAATATTAAATAAAATCTTAGCTTAAATTTTAAGCTAACTACTCACGTAAGCAAGAGGAGCAAATAAAAATCTGAAAAAAGAAAAAGAAAATTCTGCACAAATTGAAAATCTAGAAAGCAAAACCCTGAGAGAAAGTGTCATGACCCTAAAGGGGGCCTAGTAGGATTACCTAAAATTTCCATAACATGTGTGCACCCATGATATGAAAATCGCCTTGTAAGTTAGAGATTGCAAGAATCTAAATGATTAATCACTAAGGTTACCGATTTTTAAGTAAATAATTTACTGTAAAATATAAATATAAATAACTATGAGTATCCGATATCCCACAGTTCCTCAGAACAGCAGAGAATCAGTATCCCCTACCAAATAATAAGATAGGATATACCAATATTACAAAAGAAATACAAGAAAAAAATTAAATTATCAACAAAGGTTGTTTATGTATCATCTAAAGAGTACTTAACTATTTCTATTACTAAGATATATATCTTCATCTCACACTCAGCACTTAAGACTTATCTCAATCCCTATGTAAGTAAACCTGCAAAAGAAACTATGAGAGAGTGAGCATATAATAGCTCAATGAGTTCGTTCCTCACCACCATCGTTCAAGTAAGTTATCACACATTATTATCACATATGCAAGCAAGCTATCTACATACAAAATGAATGCAAGCACGATGAATGCAAGCAACACATCCATAGGAGTTTGGAACTATGGAAGGTGTAGAATTACGTCGTCTACACTTCGATTATCCCCTGTACTTATCTACACAGGACACCTTAGCTTACCCGATGAGGCTACCTAGGGGCCTCACCCTACTGGGTAGCACTCGACTATTACCCTAGCCGAGAAAAGAGTTTCAATTCAAATAAAGAGATTTCAAACTAGGACTATCCACCCTCTAAGGCTCTTCGGGCATAAACTTGCAAGTCCATCTCGCAAGCCAAAATTAACCAAGGTCTTACAGGCACAAATAAGTGAGTCCTCTCGCTATCAAGTAGAGAACCTATGCTAACTTTACCTTAACAATAAAATATCATTTCTAGCATTATGGTCCTTATCAAAATCGTACAAAATACATTTAAGATTAGGAAAACTTTTTCCAAAAATATCCTTTTCAACATTTTGCAAAGCTAGCACTCTCCATCCATACATTTACTGGGTCATAGACATGCGATGAATAGAACCAGTTATTTGGGTCAAATATTTATATTTATCAATTTTCAAAAAAAGTGATCTCACAAATGATGGCATACGAGCAGAATAATCATTCAAACATACAAGCAACAGCAAGCAGCAAAACATCATACAAGTAACACGCACAAGCAAGTAGCAGGTCATTAGAACTTTTTCACCTGGATTATTGCTCATTCTCCATACTTTGGGGTTTTCAGAACTCGATATTAAATGCCTAAATCAAAATAGTAAAACTTATAAGTATTTTGAAAAGTCAAATTCCTTAGTTAACTAAAAGTCTACTGTAGTTTATCTAGTTCCTCAATATACCCTAAGTCTTATATTTATAGGGTTTATCATACTCAATGGGGTTAATAGTAACTATTTTCTTATATTTATATATGTATTTTGTAATTTTTTTATTCTAATTCCGATACTTGTGAACTTATAGTCGTTTTTTATCGTTTTCGGACGTACGTTCACACAGTGATGTCCGTTTTGGACATTGTGACTCGTAATTTAAATTGTAATATAAAAATATCATCAAAATTATTATTTAAGTTTAAAAATTATAAAATATTAATTTTCGCTTTTTCTTAATATGTTTATGATTTAATAATTATTGAAATCATATATTCGATATTTTTATTATTTTGAGTATATTTTCCTTTTTTTTAGATTTTTAACTTTATGATAATTATTATTATTATTATGACCTTTATTATTTTTATTATTTCTCATTTTCTTATTATTTATATACTTCATGATTTATACATACATGTATATCTATATATATTTTCGGTATACTACATATATTTAATATATGTTATACGCTATATGTATATATATACTTATTTTATGAAAATAAAAATACTCTTATGTACATATATATATCCATGTATTTGTATCTATACATAATAATATACTTATATAATTTCTGAATACTTAGATATAAATAATTTACAAATGCCTATTCTTATAATATATATTCGGTATATATATTTACATAATATTTGTTATAAAATATGTATACTATATATTATATATTATG
>JAMXBB010000002.1:69555709-69635164 GCA_024138015.1 Lumnitzera littorea | reverse complement strand
AGAGAGAGAGAGAGAGAGAGAGAGAGAAGGCAAGGAGGAATCAAATGAGGAAAGGAGAGAAATAGAGAAAAAAAGAACAAAAAGAGATTAGAAGGTTTAATTTTTTCGGTCCGATATTTTCAGGTAATTTTGTTTCCATAATTATAGGTATTGGTTCTTTTAATTCATATTAAATAATTGTAGAAAAGATATATCTATAATCCCGTTATTTCCTAAATGAAGTATTTTATCTGCACAGTTTTATAAATTTCTTCTCTTTTTCGAATTTTAAACTTAGAATATTGATAATTATATTTTTATTGTTTCTATTTAATAAACCATAAATGAGCTAATTAAATATACACATATATATTTATATGAATCATCTTTCCCATATATATATATACATATATATATATATATAAGCCATGTATTTGAAACATGGTATCTAATTAACCCCACCGTTAGTACATATGGCACAGTACGATGATTTCACGTATAAGGTAAATTACATATTATAAAATATTTTAAACGTAATTAGTGTTATTTGAAAAATATATACATACACTATAAATACATATTACTTATTAAAATGACACCTTCACTAATAGCATTATGTTACATTATTATGTTATAATTATATATATATGTGTATGTGTGTGTGTGTGTAACAAGGGTTATATGATAAGTAACATAGAAATGATGATATATATTCAATATGTATATATGAAAAAGAATGATATATATATATTTAATAAAGTTTTAATTATAAGTAATATAGAATTTGAACAATTAGGTAAAATTATAAATTAAAATTAATGATTTGAAGCTTATATGTAATAAGGGTATGAATACTAAAATGATATTTATATTATAGGAGTAAGCGGCAATAATACGACTTACATCAAACTTGAGTAAGCAAATTAGAGACTTCAAGTAAGTTTGAGATCAATACATTACTATATTTCGGAGAACTGTTTTATAGTACTCGAAAGTTTAAGAGTATACTTGGTTATATTTGTTAGATAGCTGGATTGTATACATGCATATGTATATGTGTTTTTGGGTTTAGTTGAGCGATTCTAGGTTGATGCTTTAGACTGTAATTGTTTGTTTTATGTAAAATGATTGAATGCCTTAAATTAGACTTAATTAAATATATGATTTTTAAATCTAAATTGAACATGCGCAACCCATTAGGGGAAGCAATTAGAGTTCTTTGACTAAATACTGATCCCATTAAAAAGGATAGTGCTAGAAGATAGTGATCTCTTCTTCATCCTTAATTAAACTAAATGACAGAAGAGGAGGTTGTGGCAATGATGAACGCAATGGTTTGAAGGTAGTCGTGGGAGAAGTGGTGTCTCCATTGCATAAGCTCGGGTTTGGTTGTAAGTTATTAGATTGTGTGCTAAACTTCTCAACTTGGATTAGACCAAGTGTAATTTCTTTAATCTTACGTCAAATTGGAAAACATCATGTGATGGCATTTGCCTGTTGCATTACATTTAAATAACTAGTTGAAAACCCTGCTTATGTTTAATGTATAATCTTATGTCTCCGTCCCAACTTACTGAGCAATTGGTTGCTCACATCCCTATAAATATTATTGCAAGTGCTAGCTAAGAAAAGACATTATAACTACCCTAAAGCTAACTGTTGTTGGATCGTGGGGAGTAAGGATATAAAAATGAAAAATAATTACATTTCTAAGATTTTAATTCTTAATTTAGAACCTTCTATTATCAAATAAAGTATTACTTAAGTAAGATTATGTCACGAAATCATGCAAACATTACTTGTGATATTTAAAGTCTATTATATATTCTTCATACTTTTGTAGGTAATTAATATTTTAAATGTGTGAACTACTTACTTCAAAGCAGGTTAGTTGTAAATATCTTATGTAAATTAGGTCTATTACAGCGGTTAAAAGGTTAGCTTCTATCCTAGAATGGTTCACATGCTAAGATGTTATGATTCTATCGCTTTGAGGTGTAACAAAATGAATTTCCTTTTTTTTTTAAGTTGACGCAATGGATATAAAATCTCAATAAGTGATGGTATAAACGTTCTAATATATGAGACATTTCTAATAAAGGTTTCTAGTTCCTTTAGAGTGGTAGGGGATGACATCAATCTTGTAACTTGCACTTTTATAGGATCAACATCAATTCCTTTTTTATGGATGAGAAACCCAAGGAACTTCCCTGAAGACACTCGAAAGACACATTTGAGAGGGTTCGTGCGAAGCTTATACAGTTGGCATCGTTTAAAAACCATTTATAGATGAACTACATGATTTAAGTGCCTTTTTAGATTTGATGACTATGTCATCAACATAATCCTCCATGAAGTTATGCATCATATCTTAGAATATAGTAGTCATTACCCTTTGACAAGTGGCGCCTACATTCTTAAGCCCAAATTGCATGACAGTGTAATAAAAGTTTCCTACCAGTGTTTGAAAAGCAGTATACTCTACATCCCCTATTGCCATCTTGATTTGATTATAACTGCTAAAGCCATCCATAAATGAAAATAACTCATGCCCTGCAATTGCATTTATCAAAGTATTGACATTTGGCAGTAGAAAGTCATCTTTAGGACTAACTTTGTTCAAATCCCAGAAGTTTACACAGTCTTATTTACCCATTCTTCTTTCTTACAAGAGCAATGTTAACAAGCCAAGTGGTTTGTTTAGTTGGCCTTATGAACCCAACTCATAATAATTTCTCTACCTCTTGCTTGATTTGTAGCTTGATTTTAAGATGGAAGACCCTTTGTCCTTACTTTACAAGCATAACTCATGGGGTGATATTCAATCTATATGCAATGAGGCTAAGATCTAGTCTAGGTATCTCTTCGTAAGTCCATGCAAACACATCTCTATATTCTTTCAACAGCTTAATAATATGAACTTTTATTTCCTACTAAAGGCTTTTACTTATGAAGATTGGCCATTGTGACTCTCTTGATCATGCTAAATCCAATTCTTCTATTTCCTTGGCTTGAGGCTTCATTTCATCTTGTAGCTATTGTAGGGCAGGCTAAACCTTTTATATTGGTATGAGATCTGAAGAAGAGAGACATCTCTCCTCAAAGCCCTCAAACTGTCATAAATGGTATACACGTCTTTTATCCCCTCTGCTAAAACTTCTAATCTTATTAGTTTGTTTATTCTTCTTTCTTCCCTTACGATAACCATACATTTTTCTCTTCTTTTGTTAGTCCTCCTAGAATTTTTCCTATGTAGGTAAGGGAACACTGGACGACTTGGCTATAGCAATTTCCCCATCCTCAACGAAATCATCAAAGAAACTCGATTCAATGAAATATGACTCATGTTGTTCAAAAGGATTTCGTATAGTTGGAATGAACACATCTTTCCCATTCTAACGCCCCTTAATACACTAATGCAATAGTAAAGGAACTAAGTTATGATCATGTAGCCACTTTCTACCCATAAGCAAATGATATTGCACAAGTGCATTGATCACATGAAAAGTAGTAGTACTGTTAATAGGCCTAACCTTAAGATCGACATTGACATACCCCATAAAGTCTGTAAGGGCATGACTAAAGTCATTTATTGATATAGTTTGTTTGAACAAATGTTAAATATCAATCCCAGCAACTTTGAAAGTACTTATTGGCATTATATTCAAGGAAGAACCATTATCGATTAATGTCCTTTTAACTAGGTAGCCATTAAGAATACCCTCCACATATAGTGGGTGGTTATGATTAGGGTTCTTCATGCACATATCTACTTCAGTGAATAAAATAGAGTTTTCATGTACCCTAGCCATTCTTTTTAGGGCCTATACTATGTTACACTCTACATACTGACCTTCAAAGATATGTGTAAGTGCAGCATTACTGCAAGCCAAGCCTTTTCATCAAATCCAAATAAGTCAAAAAAATTTCCAAAATTTGCAGTCTTTAACAGTGCCACAACAACAAGTGGATTTCATGAACTTTAGTTGATTTTCCTTTACTCCCAGAGATTTGCACGCCGATCATTTCAATTGTGATGGGATCATAGCTGATGGCATTGATAGTACCTCTTTGGTTGTTTTGAGCAAGAAATAGGTTATTTCTAACATCATTGTTGTTTATAATTAACTCACCATGCACAACTTGCTTGTTGAATATTTTCTTCAAAGTGAAGCAATCCTTCGTCGGGTGACCAACACTCTAGTGAAACTTACTATACTTAGAATCATTCTTTTATTAATTCGTGAGGAGGTGTTCAACCCTTAGAAGCTTAAGATTTCCATCATACAGCTACTGGTCAAGCATTTAATGAACCTTGGCCATTGGGCATGGATATGTCAATGTTGGCTTGAAGTTTGTAGACTTATCATTTTTGGATTTCTTCACTACCTATTATAGTTCACCCTAAGTAGCATTTGTAGATGAAGTATGCCTGTTAAATCTTCCAATTTCGTTTGTTTACCACGCTATTGAGTTGTTAGTCCTTCACACATTTTTAACTAAGCTGTAAAGGAAAATAACGAAAGATTCTCAAGATAGACCAAATACTCAGGAACATTCCTTGAATACAAATCTTGACTATCTCCCTCTCGTCGCCAACATCTTATATATCTAGAGATAAAGTGCTTGATATAGTCCATAAGGTCTTCTTTGGACTTCTAATGGATCCTTCCCATGCTAATAAGGGTGACCCTTTCTTTAGTGGAGAAGAACTTCTCTAAGAACATTTTATACATACTATCCCACAAATCCACTAACCTTGGAGGAAGGTTAACACACCATGTGTATGCCTTCTCGATGAGTGACTTAAAAAACTCTTTCAGTTTCAAATCATCATCTAGACTATATACTTCTAAGGTCTCAATGAATTTCAGCAAATGTTCCTCAACACTCCCCTTCTTACTATTGAATAGCATGAACTTCAAACTGACATAGCCTTTGGGGTATGAGTTCGCGACAATGGCTGGTGATATGGGAGCTCCAATTCTGGTATCTCAAGTATAGACTTTGCTTATATCTCCTTCAAATACACATCCAAATCTTCTTTGGTAACAAATGACCCTCCTTGAGTGCATGCTTCTACCCTTTGTGACATCATAGGAGCAAGGTACATAAGCATGAATTCACAGGTGTAGAGCTTGTAGGCATGGGATTCATTGGTGTTAGTTACACAAAGTCAATAATTGTGACATGTGGTATAGCGCGTGAAGATGATGAGCCTCCAATTTGAACTCCCTTATTCCTTACTTCAAGTAATAAATCTTGCGTAGCTATATGTTCTACCACAGGAAGTTTCTCCTTAACTCTAAGAGTGACTTGCTCGTTAATAACAAGAAGGTTGAGTGGGGTGTGTTGTTGCACCACATTAGAAGGATTCAAGGAAATTGCTCTCTGTTGCACAGTAGTAAAAGGCAGCCAAAGTAAGTGCACATTGAGCAAACATTGCCATTTGTTCACCCAGATTCTAATTAGTCTCTCACAACTCGCGTGCTAGTTGCGCATTGTCAAGGACACTCTCTTAAGTGCCATCTCCTTGATTAGTGCCTCTAGTTGGACATAGATTTTGATCATTGGTCACAATAGTAGCATCTTGTTCTTGATTAATTCCATCAATAAGATCAGGCTATCTTCACCTTGGAGGTATTACGATGTGACTATCAAGTCTTCCTTCCCTAGTGGAGTGGCAAAAAATATAAGGGTAAGGGTTTAAGTATAAGGATCACGTACATGTTGCATGATAGATGCACTATACCTAACTAAGGAAATGACTTGAGTGACTTATGCATGATGATCGGGAGAGGAATGTAAGGAGGAGGAGCAAGAAATCTTGGTAAGGCTCTAACATGTATGACAATAGGTAGAAGAGCGCAATGACATCAAACTCTACAATTAATGAAGAACAAGGTAAAGTTCTTAAGGTATTTAAGTATTTAATCTTTAAGCTAAGATTCTGACAAAGTAACAGCATTAATGGGGGGTTTTTTTTTTCTTCTTTAGATGAGGATGTGAATGAGGTATTTATAGGAAATAATAGTTAATCCTATCTGTTAGGGCATAATGGTGATTAATGGTCAGGATTGAAGCATTTTATTAATGGATCTCAAATAGACTTTATTCATGGGTTTAGGCCTAGAAAAAAGCTTTATTTATTAATTTAATGTAAGCCAAATCAAGAAAGATTAGACCAGGTAGACTAATTTAATGAGTGCCACTGCAAGCCTATCATGCCAAAACTCTCTTAATCATCTCATATCATTACAGGCTTCACTCGTTGAGCCTCGTCATCTTAGTCTAAAAAGTCAAATCTGTTTTAATTATTAGGTTTAAGGCCCATGAATCGAATTTAGCCCTCTACAAAAATTCAAATAAAAAATTAAATTGGAAAAATTATGAAAAGTTGTATTCCTAAGTAAGTTTTATTATACTTTCATGGAAAAATATTATTTTTATAAAATATGCATATTCAATAGTATGCTCTTAGAAAATGGCTTGTTCTAAGCGATTTTTTTATCTAATTTTAGAAAGGCAAACGATCTTGTTTCAAGCTTAAACTTTTCTAATAGACTTATGAAGTCTAGTTTTATGTTGTGTAAAAAATTTTCTCAAAACAATTGTACGTCCCATAACCAATCACTCAAGGTTTCGATCGGTTGAAAGATCCGATCTATCCTAAATTATAAACTATTGAGAGAAATATTAGTAAAAATAACCCCGTAAACGTAAATTTAAGAAAATAAGTAATAAAATAGGAGACTATAAAATTTTTAAATTTTAAGCATAATAATTGCTAATTACCGAAAAGGCGAAAAGTGTAATTTAATAACTAATAAATTACTAGAGATATATTATATGTATACTAAAAATTTTAGAATGACCAAAATAATAATTAGGAATGTTCACATGTACCCCACATGTATTTATATGTAGATAAAAATACGCGAAATTACCTAAATTAGCCAAAAACTTAGTAAATAATTAAATAAAATTATAAATTAATTGTAAAAAAATCAGAAGGGTATGGAATGATACAAAACTGATCATGGCAAGTCAGAATCTGAAAAAGAAAAATTAACCAATTAGAATTAGGCAACACAAAAGCCAAAAATTAAGAGATAAGGCAATTGTCTTGTCTAATTTAATGCACAATAATTATCCTAAAGCTCTATAAATAGCAAGAAAAATCCAGGAACTCATTTAGACAGTTAGAAATCAGAGAAAAATAGAAAGAGGTGAAAATTAAGAGAAAAATTCGGGTTAGAAAAAAATGAAGAAAAATTGCACAATTAGAGCCTTTAAAGGGAACCCCCACCAGACGAGCAGTTGGAAGTAGACGGCCACCACCACTATACGGTGGTGGCAACACCCAAGCCTGCCGACAAGGCCACGGCGACTGGCGGTGGCCGAAGCCACTCAGATTGGTGAGTTCGATTTCCAGCCTGATTCTTGTGTAATTTTGTAAAAATAGTAAATATTATTAAAAAATTATGACTTTCGTTATTCTAGAATATTTTTGTATGTAGTTTTTAGGAAAAATATTATTTTAATGAAAATATGTCTCGTAATATATGATCCTTAAGAAATCATGCAAAACCAAGCATATTTTGGTTTAAAAATAAATGACCTTAGGAGTATAGTTTTGAGCCCAAAATTTTTGTGTAGATTACTTAAATGATATAGAATAGTGCTATGAAGCCCGTTTTCAAAAATTAATTTTCAAAATTTTTAGATAATTTTTAGGCCCTAAAATGAGGCATAAAATGGGTAATTTAAGGTTGATTAAGTAATTAAATGATTAATTACTGATTTAGTGAATAATTATATGTTTTAAGATGTTGAAATCTAATGAAGTATGATACTTGTAGCATTTAGGGTGTTAGATGTAATTATTAGGTTAATTATGTAGTAAATGATTAATAGGGAAAAATAGTTAACTTTAAGTTAATTTTGTAAATTAGGGAAATTAGGAATAAAATCTGATTTAGGATGAATTTAGACATTTTAAAATGATAATTGATGTTTAGAGATGGTAATTAAAGTGATAGAAATAATAGAAGTGTATTATATACATAATAGGTAATAATACATAATACATAATTATTGGAAATATAATAAATAGAAAATATTAAGATGAAAATTGATATTATATAAATAATAGGGATATATAATAAAAACAATAGAAGATTTGAATTTATGTAGCTATATGAAAAATGTAAAAATTTCTCACATTAGGAGTGAATTCGGTATACTAATACGGATTTAAGTATACCGGGTAAAATAAATACTGACTAAGGGTAATGATGGTATTTAGGAGATCGGGAAGTAATGTGACTAATTTCACATTATGGGTTGAAACGAATTTCTAGGGTTAGAATATACAACGTTACTTAGAAATCAAACTAGAACCTAATTTAGAAATCGATGCGGAAATCGAACCCGAACCTAACCCCAAACCTAGAATAATTGTAAAAGACTTAAGACCTAGATAATTAGGCATATTAAACCTTAAACAAAACCTAAAAATAAGCGTTATAGGATAAAATGAACCTATAATAGTTATATGAAAAACTGAAACCACGTTTGTGTTATAGGGATGATTGGCGATGGCCTGAGCAAGTCGAACCTCGAATGAGTGAGCGAGGAGTCGAGGTAAGTTGGGATTAATACGATACTGTATTTTGGAGGCTTAAAATTATGCTTGGTTGTGCTTGTTAGATGGTTGAATGTGTGCATGTGCTTGATTATGGGTGATGTTATGATTCTGTTTGTTGTTCTGGCATATATTGTATGATTTGTATGAAATAATTGATCACCCTAAACTTGGCTTAATCAAATATATGACTAGTAATCATAATCGGACATGCATGGCAACCCGTTAGGGGAACTAAGGATTCTCCGGCCAAATACCGACCCTTTCGAAAGGGATAGCGCAGGATTGCATAATGGTTCCTTCTTCATCCTTAGCCGAACTAAGTGACAGGAGAGGAGGTCGCGGCGAGGGTGAAATCAGTAGTTTGAAGGTAGTCGCGGGAGGAGCGAGGTCTCCATTGCACAAGCCTGGGTTTGGTTGTGAGCTGTTGCATTAATGGCAACTCTTCAACCTTGATTAGAGCAGGCATAATTTCTCTAATCTCACGACGGGCTGAACAACGTCGTGCGATGGCATTTGCTTACACATGCATTATACCTAATAAGTTGAAAACCTTGTTGTGTTTTTGTTATAGTTTTAAGTCCTTCATCCTAACTTACTGAGCTGTGGTTGCTCACATCCCTATAGACATCGTGTAGGTGCTGGCTAAGAAGCGGCAAACAACTACTCTGAAGCTAGCAACTGCTAGGTCCTAGGGAGTGAGGAAAAACATTGAAGAATAAACACATATTTTTAAGGTCTAAGCTTTTACTTTAGAATTTTTCATTTTTGAATAATGTAATAACTAGGAAATATATTACAGAGAAATATTGTAAACTTTAATTGCAATAACTGAATTATAGCATATATATATAATTCCTCACTTTTATAGGTAAATAATTTATTTAAATTGCAAATTGTTTACTTCAAAGCGGGTTAGTCGTGGACACCTTGTGTAGATCAGATCTAAGATAGCAGTTGTAAGGCTAACTTCTATCTTAGGATGGTTTACACGGCAGGGCTGTTACGACTCTGCCGCTTCGAGACGTGACAACAACTAGATGAATTTTTTATAATTTTGACTTACCAAAATTACCGAATTTAGAAATTTCGAAAAATTAGTTGATTTTCAAGAGTTTTTTATTAAGTCTAGTTTTATTCATACTTTAGGTTTTGGAATGATGTTTTACAAGGTTGCATGAGTTTTTAGACGAAAAAGTGGTCAAACATGTGATTTATCATGTTTTTACAAAGCTAAAAATGTTGTTTTCACAAAACTAATATGGTGGTATATCATTGGATAAGCATGAATGAACCTATGCGAAATTGACCAAACTTGAAATTAGTCCTTTAAATTAACTTTTCTAATGGTTTTTGTCTATAGTTGTTATAATCTCAAGTTAACTATATGATTATACAAGTTTATAATTTTTATGATTTTTTTATTAGTTAAAATGGATATAAAAATTACCTACATACAAACTTTTGGTATAATTAGGAATTTTGATATATGAGTCTACAAGCTTATAATTTTACTAGTTTTATATAATTCTATATAATTTTACCAATTCTATACGTTTAAAATCTTAGCTAAATCACAAATTGGACAACCATTTGTGCCTAAAACTATCAAGTCTTAATGATTATGTGGAGTTTTAAGTTTTGGTCTTAATCGACCCTTATAAAAGGTCTTATAGAAGGTTGCTTTTTTAAGGTAGCAAAAAAATGACTTAAAATATAATATAATATAATATGGAAGGGCTTCAATGAGACAATCAATAGAAGGAGTTGTAAAAGATTCTTTAGTAAGATAAACCAAGTGGAAACAAAAGTATAATGTACTTACACCACTCGTTAAGGATAAACCTGAGTAGAAGGTTGAGCAGAAGGTTTGTTAACCTTGACTTTTAAACTAAACTTAAGTAGAAGGCTAAATAGAAGGTTCTAGTGATGATTAAAAGGAAGAACCTCTCCACTTATAAAAGGATATGTAGAAGTTAGTTAACAGGAACCTATACAAAAGGTTAATGTTAAGGGAAATGTAAAAGGTTCTAAGAACTTATATAAAGTATTAAATATGCTCTCCTTTCTAAAATATAAGGTATACTTCCTTAATGTATAAACACCATATTAACTGTAATTAAACTATAGCTTAATCAAAAGGCTTTCATAACCTAAGCAAAAACTGAGATATATTCTAATTATAGGTTATCTACATAATGCAGAGCTTGAAGATACGAAATAACATGAACACCACTAATATTAAGAGTAGACTTATGTTTACTCATTAGGTTGCATGTTATGTGGTTTTTAATGTGATGCACTTAGTTGCCTAAGTTTAATTTTGAATCTTAAGTATGTTGTTTGCTGAATATGTGATGTTTCTTATATACATGCATACTTAATTGACTAAACTTGGTTGGGAAACTTGATTATATGACTCAACAATTATGTGAGAAGTTGCTTAAATATACTCTAACCTTGGCAAACTCTAGGAATATGTTTTAACTTTGTAGGTATTCACTTAAATGAACTCCATATAAGGTTTTAATTTATAATGATAATATATACTAAAGATAGATTAAGCTAACTGAGTGATATATGATATGGAAATCAAATGTGCAACTTGGGAATTGTGATTTATATCATGCTGACATATCACTTGGTGCATTTACGGCATGGTACAAAAAGGACCTACGGGTTAGGTTTTATATCATACTCTGTACCACCTTATTTGTCACGACCCGAAGGCGGCTTAATCGTGGTAGATGTCGTATATCGCATAAAAAACCATAGATTGGTTTCCCTTGCAATCATTAATCCTTCATACAACATACAAGATTACTATAACCACTAGCTTCCCAGGAGCAATAAGATAAAAATGATATCATAACCTATTTATATTAACATAACATTTAGATTATAATATTTGCACTAAACAAAAGATACAATAATCTAAACTATCAGTAAAGTAACTACAGTAAAGTTATAGTGAAAAGACACATAAGGGTCTACATTTGTCCTCTCAATGCTCGTATTGGCTCACACTTGGCCAAAATCCAGTATTAACCTCTAGTATCCTGTAGCCAGTGTTTGCAAAAAGGTAATCTTACATCAAAAGTTTATGACGGTATAAGCTAAATAGCTTAGTGAGTTAATCTTTCAACTATATTGACAAGCAAGTTATACATATATTAATTTTAAGCATATGAATGCATAAATAAATAAAATGCCAACCAAATACATACAGTTAATTAGGTACTGTATGCAATTCAGATTTAACACTCTCCGAAATCAAGGTTAGAGTATGTACAATACCAATTAGATTTAGGTATTATAGCTGAATTTATTTTACTACGAAACTTCATGTTTCATATTCAAATAAAACAATCCATTTGTTTTAATCAAAAATCATGTTTTAGGTATAATTGTGAATGGGCCTTCGTAGTCCATACTCACCCTTAAACTGAGGCCTTTGGACTCGATTCTTAGCCAAGTAGTTGGTGCCTCCAATGCTTAATATTCCCACGGGCTAAGATAAGGTCATATCATATGATGTGCCGTACTGAAACATTATATTCATAAATTAACAACCCTTGTATGGCCTATCATTATCTCTATATAATGTGATGGCCGAAATTATTTTATACAATGTATGTTTATACATGTTCCAATTTATTTAATACGTTATATATATACATAAGTTCGGTTATTGTATTATCAATCAATATCACGAATAGTACAATTTCTATCCAATCTACTATGTAACAGAAAATTTGTTATCAATATTTAAAGTAATTTCACAATTCAACAAATAGTAGCATTAACATGTATGTCCCAACCCCATACAGTATTCAATTAACAATATTACTTAAATTCACTAACTACAATCACAAATAAGTGTGGAATCATAGAGAGTATTCACTCGGCCATAACGTATCTCACAAGTCATAGTAGTCTACAGGAAGATTTGAACCTTAATCAAGATCTATGTAATCACTTACCTAAATCTACTTAGGTTTTTTATCATTTTTTCCTAATTTGAGCCTTTTCATAAATCGCATATAACTTTTTCGTTTTATTTTCGATATTAAGTCGACAACCAGGAAGTATTATGTTTAACAATCAGGATGAATAGAGGTGAATAGTTTAACAATCGGGATGAATAGAGGTGAATATATTGCCGATTATTGTCTAAAATATATATCAGCTAAATAAAACATATCTCCAAGTAAAGAATAGGCCCAAGTTATATAAAACAAAAATCCTACTGCGTTTTCTAAACATTGATTATATTCAATTAAATCTTCTCCATTATTATCTTTTGTATTTTGAGACATTAAACGTTTAATTACGATCTAAAATATTTTCAACATTTAATAGCTAGAAATATAACTCATAGAATCTTTTAAGGAATGTTATACAATCTATTAAATAATTATAAAACAATTCTATATCCTGTTCGTTTTCACGAAAAGGATTATAATCTACAGACATAAATTTAAAATTTGCTTTTATTAATGATCAAGAATATTAATTACACTGAAAGCAAGCCAAAGATAATTCTTATGAAAATATTCTAGCCAAACTATAGCACTAAACAGATATTGTAAAGCTTCAACTTCTTCTTCCCAATTTTGTGGATTATATTATTTAGACATCTACATAACAAAACATATTATTAGTACCATTTACTATCAATTGTATTAGTATAATACCACTCAAGAAATTCTATCACACTATCCAGATAATTATAAATATGAATATCAGTAATAAATTGTGACATAAATATGCATGCAAAATATAATTAGAACCACCATAAGCAACAGTGCCAAGACTAGTGGGGTTTTATGCAAATATGAAACCTCTAAAGGCGGTAATACCAACTGATTATGGGGTTTTGATAATTTAAATAAGAAAATATGATCTCGTGGAATTACACCCAAATTAATTGGAGATTCCCCATACGAGATGTAATGTAAAAAGGAGAATAAACAATTGAAATTTTATTAATTGAAACTTATTTGTACAAAATACAAGAGCATAAACAGATATTGAAAGAAATATTGAAATATTAAGAGGTAAGATTGTTCTACCTCAAGAACAAAGGGAAGCAAACAATTATGCTTTAGAAAATAGGAAGAAGCAAACAATTATGCTTCAAGAAAGTATTTGATTGATTGTTAGAAATAAGGTCAGTAGTAAGGAAAAGATTATTATGTGGAAGGAAGAAGAGGAGGAGAAGAGATCAGAGAAGAGATGGAAGCAGAGAGGATGAGAGAAGCAGAGAAGGTTGTGTGTATCTGAAGATGTGTTTCTCCTGCTTCAAGAGGTTTGATTATATAATGAAAGTTCTGACCATTTATTGTTATAAATAGTAGTATTGTGGCAGATAAGGTACTATGGAAATAGTATTATTGTGATAGATAGGGTACTGTAGAAACAGTATTATTGTGGCAGACATATGTCAGATGATTGAGATTGATAATATTGTGCACTGTGGTACATGTGTAAAATACCATATTTCTACTTTACAGTGAAAAAAGATACAACATTCATGGATCTCCTAAATCTATTCCATAGAAGTTATCTTCATTGGTATTTCTACGATGGTGAGATGTGAAGTCTGAGTCTGAACTTGATTCTTGGGCTAATTCATTGATATTTGCCAATGCTCTTTCTAGAATTTGTTTCATTTGGTCTAGAGAAGTTACACTTGCTAGTGAAGAAATTAGAAACCCTCTATTATGATATTGTGGAGTTGCAATTTTGGATGGCAAAGTCGAGGAATTGGTCTTGATCCAATTTAAAATTGAATCTTTTTCACACCTATTCTACATTTTGAAGCTATCCCACCATTTGACTTTATACATTCTAACTAAATTGATGGTATTTGACATTCAATCTGGCTTGTAATCAAACCACCAAGCTATGACCCAAGATATTCCAATGTGAACAAAATATAACATTTCTTTTTGAAAATTTTTTTCATGAGATGTAAGATTGTATTCTTTCATGAAAGTGTTGAAACCATCTCTGGCATTTTCATGGATAATTTCAGAAATTACACTAAATTATTCTCACCAGTGTGCAAACCAGTTAGGAAGATTTAAAGAAGAACAATTATAAAAAAATATTAACCAAGTATATGATCTTTTTGGATTCATTTGATAAAACACATTCCACCATGCCTGTTTATAATCATAATAATTATAAGTGACTCGATGACTTGGTTGTGCAGAAAATGATTCT
Source organism: Lumnitzera littorea (assembly GCA_024138015.1). Taxonomy (NCBI): domain Eukaryota; kingdom Viridiplantae; phylum Streptophyta; class Magnoliopsida; order Myrtales; family Combretaceae; genus Lumnitzera; species Lumnitzera littorea. Next base: position 69,620,307 of record JAMXBB010000002.1, on the reverse strand, counting down.
ATATTGAGTTTTATTGGGGTGGTCGGATGAGTCCGCCATTCCTTCAGATTGATTACTCTCAGTATTCTAGCTATAGAATAGCTGATCATTCCTTTCTTTTCAAAATGTTTGAATTTTATTGATCTAATTTCAATCAAGATTTTCTCATAAAACTGGATTGTTTTGTAAATATCATATGGTATATAATAAAAGTCTTTTGTAAATATTTTTGTTGCAAATTCTAAGGGATCCTTTTCTGATAAGTCTTCTTCTACAGAGAAAACATATCTAGAAGTAGGTTTTATAAAAAATTTTGACCTTTGATTTGTAGGCATTAATCCAGAAGATACTGGAGTTGATATCTCAATGAGCTGAAAGTTCTAATTTTTCCTCTGACTTTCTATTGGTTAAGGAATTTAAAGTAACATTGGAACTTTATTTTCTGATTGTAAGACTATTGAGATTGCCTTAAGCAAACCAGGAGTTAGGTCCATATCAGCTAATTTTGAAAGAACTTTATTGGATTGAATATTGGACATTGATTGATTATTCGAAGACATTGGTTTCGAGGTCCTAAAAGAGGATTCCTCTTTGATCGTCAATAGGGTGTTAGATGATTTACATACATCTAACCATGATTTGATATTAGTTAATCCTTTATTGGAAGTTGTTAAGATTTCTTCTTTTCCTTTATCCATCTCTTTTTTGGGAGGCATCTCCCTACAAAAATTCACGAGTAAGGAAATCAAGAAGAGAGTTTGAAGATCCATTAATATGCTCTATTTCGAAATTAAATATAAAAAGAATGGATTGCCATCTAGCAAAAATCTGTTTTGATGCAATATTTTGGACATCTTTTAGTAAAACATTCTTTGCTACTTTACAATTGATTCGTAAAAGAAATTTCTGATTTAACAAATCTCCTTGAAATTTAGAAATTGTTAAAACAATAGCCAGAATTTCCTTTTTGATTGTAGAATAATTATGTTGACAATTATTTCAATTTTTTGACAAGAATTGAACAATGTATTCTTTATTATTTTATTTCTGTTTTAGAATTCCTCCAAATCCTAAATCAAAAGCATAAGTTTCTACTATTTTTGGTAAAGAGGGTTCTGCTATATGCAAACAAGGAATTTCTTTAATTCTTTGTTTGATCAACTTTATTACATTTGTATCTTCATTTGTCCATTGAGGTGGATTTTTCTTTAATCTTTGATATAATGGTTTACATATTATATTAAGATTTTGGAAAAAATCTGCAACATAATTTAAGCTTCTTAGAAATCTTTGCAATTGATTCTTGTCTTTGATTTCATTAGGAAACTTTTCAGTAAATTCTATGGATCTCTATATAAGAGTTATTGTTCCATTGTGAATATTAAAACCTAAGAATCTAATTTTAGTCTGAAAGAGACTAATCTTAGAAGGTGAAACAACTAAACTATTATTTTTTATTATATTAAAGAACATTTTTATATGCTTAAAGTATTGGTCTATATTAGATGAAAATATTAAAATATCATCTATATATATTATTATGAAATTAGTATAATCATTAAAAATTTCATTCATTATTCTTTGGAATTCAAAAGGAGTATTTTTCAATCCAAATGGCATTACATTCCACTCGAATTGACCAAAAGGAACTGTGAAGGCAGTTTTGTACCTATTACTTTCCTCGATCTGAATTTGTCAAAATCTAGATTTCATATCAAATTTTAAAAATATTTTGGCATTATTCAACCTATTAAGTAAATCCTTTTTATTAGGTATTAGATATCTGATCCACTTAAGAGTAGTATTAAGAGGTTTATAGTTGATTACTAATCTTAGAACACCTTTTTCTATTTCTGCATTTTTATTGACATAAAAAGCAAAACAGCTCCATGGAGATTTACTTTTTCTAATTAATTTTTTATTAAGTAAGTCTTTTATTTCATTTTTACAATGGTTCAAGACTTCATTGTTCATTTAAGATAGTCTAGCTTTTGTTGGAATATTCCTTTCATTAAAATCATTTTCATATGGTAGATTTACAATATGTGATTTTCAATTCCAAAATGTATTTAGTAGTATAGAACAAATTGAATTTTTTATTTTTGATTCTAATTGGGAAATTTTTAATCTTTAATTTTTATTGTTAAGTTGATCTTCAATTCTTTTAAATTCAAGGTCATTTTTTAAATACATCAAATGATTTTCTTTACATTGTATTAAACAATTTAATTCATCATTCTTTAATTGATTTATATATTTGGTTTGTGGTTTTGTGAAAAATTTGAAAACAATTTCTTTTTTCAGATATCGTGTTTTAATTCCATTTTTATCCACAAGAAATGGTTGGATTTGGTTTATAAATGGTATTCCTAAAATGACATTTTTATTTAAATTTTTCATAAGTATAAAAGAAGTTTTATAAGAAGAATTGTCTTTTAATATTTCAACATTGGATAATTTATATTTGATACATAATTTGTTACTAGCTGCAGAACCGAGATTGGTTAGTCTTCTCAAAATATTTTGTTGGGATTAAGTCTTCTCTAATGCAATTTAAATCTGCACCAGTATCAAATAAAGTAAGTGTTTGTAAAACAAATTCATTATTAATTCTAATTAAGATATTAATTAACCATTTTCTTATCGTTATTTGAACAAGATGCTTTAAATAATTATCATTCCCAATTACTGGTGAGATTTCCTAGTTTTCTTCATTTGAATTTTCAGAATTATTTTCTTGGATTATTTTCTAGTTTAATTCAAGAAGTTCTTTTTGAAATTTTATTTGCATTAATTTTAATTCTCTTATTTCTTGTTTTTGAATGTTGATTTCATTTTGTAGATCACTAATTGTTATTAATTTCTTATGTTTTCTTTTACCTCTTTCAAGGATTTCATTAAGGTTATATGTTAATTTTAGCGTAAGAATTGTATTGGTTTTAAAGTTATTAATGTATTCAAATTTTTCATTATCATTAGACATTTGATCAATTCTTTTAAGAATCTCTTCTTTATCATTTGTTAACACATTAATTTCATCCTTTTCTTCAACTGATGAGGATGAAGTGGAGTCCATGTCATTGACTTGGAATCCATTGTCACAATCATTTTCTGATGAAGAAGATTTGTTTTCACAAAATATTTGCAAGATATTTTCCATTATTTGTTCATCTAAGTTTAATTCATTAAGTTTATTGTTTATCTTACAAAAATCTGCTGTATGACCAATCTTTTTACATTTATAACACCTTAGTTATTTGTATGATTTTCTTTTATATTTTTTATTTTTAGGTTCCTTTTCACTTTCTAATTTTTTAAATGATTTTCTCTTAAAATTTCTTCAAGGTTTTTTATGTGAACATTGAGGACAATTTGAAGAAGTATAAGGGGATTTTTTATTATTTTTTAATTTCTTATTGACAAAAGAGGGATCATATTGAGTATGGAAATCACTAAGGTTTCGGCATTTTAAGCGCTGTTCATTTTTTAATTATTTTTGTAATCTTATAGTATTACACAAATTGGTTTCAATTTTATTAACATATGATGCTAATTCCCCATATGACAAATTATCATAAGGAATTTCACCATGGTTTTCTTCTCTTAATATAGGTGGACAGCAAAGAAGAAAGAGGAAAAATAAAAAGAAAACAAAAGGGAGGAAAAAGAGAGAAGATTCTAGTTGATGTTGATGTATTAACTTAGTTAACTCTTGAAATATTATATGTATTTATTACATATGTTTTTGGAAATAAAAGTAAATAGAAGAAAAAAAATGAAGAAAAAAGGAAAATAAAGAATTAAATGTAATAATTAATAAAACAATTCTTAAAATTTTCTTTAAATATTTCTAAACCTATAAATAATATTTAGCATAATAATTAATATAACTATATAGAAAATTATAAATTATAATACTAATATTTACTACATTTGTCTAAATAACAACTAAATACTTAATTCTACATAATGCTAGTTTATTTATATAATTTATAAGGTTAATATTAATTATAAAATAATATTATAATTTTTTATAAATTAATTAGTACATGCACATTTATGAGCATTTAGAAATCATCTTTAATTGTTTGTTAGCAATTTTACGTGATTTAGTATATTGTTAAATATTTAGACTCAATTAGGGTTTTATCGTGATTGTAGTAAATTGGCACATTTATAAGCTTAAAATTGTAGCTTTAAAGTTTTTATCACTTTCGAGTATAATCTCTAGTGTTTACACACATTTAGGGTTTAAGGTTGTTATATGTAATTAGGTTTTTAATTCTTATATTAGGGTTTTTTATCTTATCAAGCTTTGTTGACTCTTAGGGTTATCTAACACACCTAAGTCCAATATAAGATTTAGATAAAAAAATTTAAGGGATTACAACCGCTTTTCTCGTGACTACCTTTAAAACACTGTCTTTACCCTCACCACAACCTCTTCTTCTATCACTTAATTCAACCAAGGATGAAGAAGGAACCTTTGTACTATCCAGCGCTATCTCTTTTGAAAGGGTTGATATTTGGACAAAGAACCCTAAATGTTTCCCTTGATGAGTTGAAATGCCTGACCAGTTAATTTTGTAAATATTATTAAATCCAATTAAGGTAATCAATCCATATCACACAAGTACCAAACATTTGTAAACCAGTACAATAAGCCAATAGTACACAATAAATTGAAGAATATGCACATACAAGCATGCACACAATCAAACTATCTACACGAATAAGTATAATCTTAAACCTTCGAGTACTATGAAACAGTACTTCAAAATACAGTTATGTGTTGATCACAAACTTACCTAGATGTCTCGATTTGCTCACTTAAGGTGCAATTTGCGACAGGCCTTCACCGATAGTCCTTATAATACAAAGGTCGTTTTAGTATTCATATAACTATCTTATATAAGCATTATTCTGTAACTCTTTATATTATCTTTAGTTTAGGGTTTTATTATATCTAATTACTCAGGTTTTTAGGTCTCTTATAATTATTCTTATTTTAGGTTAAGTTTTGATTCAGTTTCTAATTATAGTTTTATTCATAAGCCTTAACCCAACTATTAATCTATCCTTTAAGCTTATCCCACCGCGTTTCAAGTATAAGAGTTTCTAAATTATACACTTAACCTTTGTTCAATCTCCTAATTTAGCTCTTGGATTCATTTTACATTTAAATTTCAAGAATATCTTCTAACCTATTTCACAAGGTTTAACTACCTTTAACTCGAATGAATATAGTGTCTAATTGGTTTCTAAGTTAGTTTCAAATTCAACTTTTGATTACAATATTTACATGTAAACCCTAAGAACTCCTTCTAAACGAATATGTGAAATGCATCCAACTATATTTGGATGTTGTAAATCTCTTATTTAGCTCTTTACCAATATTCTAGTCCGTATGGTATATTTTACTCCTAGTTTAACTACTAAATTTGCTCTTGATGTAAGAATAACTTACATTTTTCACATAATTACATAAATACATATTTCATATCAAATTTATTTTATATTATTATTATTAGTCTTGACATAATATTTTTTATCCATTTAATTCCTCTATATACATATTATATATTATTACATAATCTACACTTAAAATACTGATCTAATATTTCTAACACTACATATATCACCTTTCATCACCAAATAATATATCAAGATGTCTAATTATATCATAAATCAAAATTTAAACCCAATTATCCTAAATCACCAAATTAACTTAAATATATCATTTTACTTATTATTCATTTACACATGTTTATTACATATTATGCATAATACATATAACTAACACCTTAAACCCCCACAAATGCCATCCTACATCTGAAATCAACACCCAAGGATGTCCAATTACATGCCTAATCAAAATTTCCAATAAATTAACATTAAATCACCAAATTAAGCCCATAAATTGCTTTTTATACATGATTTTAGAGCTTAAAAATTAAGTAAAAATTTAGGAAAATTTTTTTAGAAAAAATCTTCATAGTACTGTCATATATATCTTAAATAATCTAAAAAAAATTGAGGTCAAAATTACATCATTAAGGTCATTTAAATTAAAGTTGAAAGCTAACTCAAGTTTAGTAATTTCTTAAGAGTAGTATATCCCGAGACCTAATTTTATCAAATTGATATTTTTTTCATAAATCTACATACAAAAATATCCTAGAATACCAAATTTCATAATTTTTCATAATTATTTGATATTTTAAATAAATTAAACAAAATTGGAGTGAAATTTGGACTCACTTGAACCATCAACTTCCGACTACCCTAAGGTTGTTGGCACCACCAGGCATGGGGTCCACTGTATGGTGATCAATTTGGTTTCATCCTAAGTGCTGGTTGGGTGTGAGTTCTCCTATAATTCTCTAATTACACTATAATTTATTAATTTTTGGTAAAAATACTCTCCCCTCTCTCCTTGATTTCTTTTTAATTTTCCTAAACTCACAATTGACCAAAATGATTTGTAGAAGAAAGTTTCTGAATTTATATATGTGTTTAGGTAATTTACTTGAATTATTTATGGTTAAGTGTCCTTATCTTTTCTCTTTTTCGACTTTCTATTTGTCATATTTTTATTGGCTAATTTTCTAGATTTCATTCCTAGCTTTCTATGCCCTATTTTTGGACATTTCTAATTTTCCCTTAATTTTCTTTATTTTTTATGAATTTTCCTTAATTAATTAGTATTAGTTTAGTATATTCTAGATAATTTAAGTAATTTTACTTATTTTTATTTACACGTAAATACATATATGGTATAAATAAATACTCTTAAATATTATTTATGTTATTTTCTGATTTTTAGTATGCATTTATCTCTATCAATTTATTAATTATTGAAATTCCTTTTACCCGTTTTCTATAAATATCAAGTAATATATATAACTCAATATTATAATATATAATTATTTTNAATATACTAAATCCCGTAAAATTCCTAACAATGCTTTTTTAATTATTTAATTTATCAGATTAATATTCATTTTAAAATAATATTATAATTTTTTATAAATTAATTAGTACATGCACATTTATGAGCATTTAGAAATCATCTTTAATTGTTTGTTAGCAATTTTACGTGATTTAGTATATTGTTAAATATTTAGACTCAATTAGGGTTTTATCGTGATTGTAGTAAATTGGCACATTTATAAGCTTAAAATTGTAGCTTTAAAGTTTTTATCACTTTCGAGTATAATCTCTAGTGTTTACACACATTTAGGGTTTAAGGTTGTTATATGTAATTAGGTTTTTAATTCTTATATTAGGGTTTTTTATCTTATCAAGCTTTGTTGACTCTTAGGGTTATCTAACACACCTAAGTCCAATATAAGATTTAGATAAAAAAATTTAAGGGATTACAACCGCTTTTCTCGTGACTACCTTTAAAACACTGTCTTTACCCTCACCACAACCTCTTCTTCTATCACTTAATTCAACCAAGGATGAAGAAGGAACCTTTGTACTATCCAGCGCTATCTCTTTTGAAAGGGTTGATATTTGGACAAAGAACCCTAAATGTTTCCCTTGATGAGTTGAAATGCCTGACCAGTTAATTTTGTAAATATTATTAAATCCAATTAAGGTAATCAATCCATATCACACAAGTACCAAACATTTGTAAACCAGTACAATAAGCCAATAGTACACAATAAATTGAAGAATATGCACATACAAGCATGCACACAATCAAACTATCTACACGAATAAGTATAATCTTAAACCTTCGAGTACTATGAAACAGTACTTCAAAATACAGTTATGTGTTGATCACAAACTTACCTAGATGTCTCGATTTGCTCACTTAAGGTGCAATTTGCGACAGGCCTTCACCGATAGTCCTTATAATACAAAGGTCGTTTTAGTATTCATATAACTATCTTATATAAGCATTATTCTGTAACTCTTTATATTATCTTTAGTTTAGGGTTTTATTATATCTAATTACTCAGGTTTTTAGGTCTCTTATAATTATTCTTATTTTAGGTTAAGTTTTGATTCAGTTTCTAATTATAGTTTTATTCATAAGCCTTAACCCAACTATTAATCTATCCTTTAAGCTTATCCCACCGCGTTTCAAGTATAAGAGTTTCTAAATTATACACTTAACCTTTGTTCAATCTCCTAATTTAGCTCTTGGATTCATTTTACATTTAAATTTCAAGAATATCTTCTAACCTATTTCACAAGGTTTAACTACCTTTAACTCGAATGAATATAGTGTCTAATTGGTTTCTAAGTTAGTTTCAAATTCAACTTTTGATTACAATATTTACATGTAAACCCTAAGAACTCCTTCTAAACGAATATGTGAAATGCATCCAACTATATTTGGATGTTGTAAATCTCTTATTTAGCTCTTTACCAATATTCTAGTCCGTATGGTATATTTTACTCCTAGTTTAACTACTAAATTTGCTCTTGATGTAAGAATAACTTACATTTTTCACATAATTACATAAATACATATTTCATATCAAATTTATTTTATATTATTATTATTAGTCTTGACATAATATTTTTTATCCATTTAATTCCTCTATATACATATTATATATTATTACATAATCTACACTTAAAATACTGATCTAATATTTCTAACACTACATATATCACCTTTCATCACCAAATAATATATCAAGATGTCTAATTATATCATAAATCAAAATTTAAACCCAATTATCCTAAATCACCAAATTAACTTAAATATATCATTTTACTTATTATTCATTTACACATGTTTATTACATATTATGCATAATACATATAACTAACACCTTAAACCCCCACAAATGCCATCCTACATCTGAAATCAACACCCAAGGATGTCCAATTACATGCCTAATCAAAATTTCCAATAAATTAACATTAAATCACCAAATTAAGCCCATAAATTGCTTTTTATACATGATTTTAGAGCTTAAAAATTAAGTAAAAATTTAGGAAAATTTTTTTAGAAAAAATCTTCATAGTACTGTCATATATATCTTAAATAATCTAAAAAAAATTGAGGTCAAAATTACATCATTAAGGTCATTTAAATTAAAGTTGAAAGCTAACTCAAGTTTAGTAATTTCTTAAGAGTAGTATATCCCGAGACCTAATTTTATCAAATTGATATTTTTTTCATAAATCTACATACAAAAATATCCTAGAATACCAAATTTCATAATTTTTCATAATTATTTGATATTTTAAATAAATTAAACAAAATTGGAGTGAAATTTGGACTCACTTGAACCATCAACTTCCGACTACCCTAAGGTTGTTGGCACCACCAGGCATGGGGTCCACTGTATGGTGATCAATTTGGTTTCATCCTAAGTGCTGGTTGGGTGTGAGTTCTCCTATAATTCTCTAATTACACTATAATTTATTAATTTTTGGTAAAAATACTCTCCCCTCTCTCCTTGATTTCTTTTTAATTTTCCTAAACTCACAATTGACCAAAATGATTTGTAGAAGAAAGTTTCTGAATTTATATATGTGTTTAGGTAATTTACTTGAATTATTTATGGTTAAGTGTCCTTATCTTTTCTCTTTTTCGACTTTCTATTTGTCATATTTTTATTGGCTAATTTTCTAGATTTCATTCCTAGCTTTCTATGCCCTATTTTTGGACATTTCTAATTTTCCCTTAATTTTCTTTATTTTTTATGAATTTTCCTTAATTAATTAGTATTAGTTTAGTATATTCTAGATAATTTAAGTAATTTTACTTATTTTTATTTACACGTAAATACATATATGGTATAAATAAATACTCTTAAATATTATTTATGTTATTTTCTGATTTTTAGTATGCATTTATCTCTATCAATTTATTAATTATTGAAATTCCTTTTACCCGTTTTCTATAAATATCAAGTAATATATATAACTCAATATTATAATATATAATTATTTTATTATTTATTTTCCTAAATCCAAACTCACGGAATCACTTTTATTAATATTCTTAACTCTGTTGTAAAATTTAGACTCAATCGGACAATTTACTCAATTGCCTTAAATTTTGCATATCGATTTCCAAATGTCGAATCGTGGGGCTTACACTTGTTTTATGTTGTATGTGTTTATCCAATATCACTTAATTCATAAAGAGCTAAGGGGACATTTGACTATCAATTACTAAGTTAAAGGTCCTCAAGAGATAAGGAACGACAGGATTTAGAGACTGGGATGGGACATAAAGAACGTTTAATTGCAAGGTTGCGTATTAAGTTCTAAGATGTAATTTTGCAAAAAGAACTCTATCTTGGTCCTAGTGAATAATCAAGAAAGGGAGGATTGAATTGATTGTTGTAGAATTTTAAAACTTAACCAATTTTTACATTAAGATTTGTTCTTAATCCCTGAAGTATCAAAATATTAACAAACTTAGATTAAAGATTTGTATGCAAAAACCAACTTAATACTTAGTAATATTGTCTTTCAAATAAGTTAACTATTCAAACAATTTTAGATGCTTCTAACTTTAAACTTAATCATGTGTAGATGATTTTGTAAAATATGTAATGCACAAATGCTCAAGGAATCAAGAAATATATAACACAAATAGTCAATAAATTGTAAGTAAATAAAAAGTATAGCAATAAAAAAATTAGGCAAGCATATATAATGTTCATCCTTATACATCATTCCACTCTTTCAGCCTACGATTAGGGATATAGTTATCTACATTGTACTTCCACTATTTGAATAAAACTTTGCATAGAGGTTAATAGTTCTTACAATCTTGGCCTGCCTCTAAATTGCAAATCTAAGGAACCTCTCTTGAAAGTTCTCTCCAATAGTCATACATTAATATTTGAAGAGATCACAATAGATTTCATACACTTTCACATTGTTTCTTAGTAGTATAAAATCTTATGCTATGAGTTTTTCTCTCAGATTAGATAAATGTTTGTAATCAGCTAAACAATAATATCACAAAAACTTATGTAACTTTTTTCTTCTTTCTCTATGTTCTCTTTTCCTTTTGTTCTCTCTTGGTTTCATTGATCACTTATCCTTAAATGGTTGTAACTCCAGCATTCAAGTGTTCACAACAAGGTAATAGCCATTGCTTCTTAAAATCTTTGTAATATTCTTTCTTTGCTATCATAGTTGATACGCTCATATATCATAAGATATTTTCCTTGTGGTTACTTCATGTGCTTATAAAAAGTTTCATTAATCTATTATATCACATGCTTCTATAATTTTCTCAAGTATTGCTTTTGTATCCCTTGACTTGACTAGATATATTATCCAAATATATCTTCATGGTGCTGGGTCTTGACTATTCTTTCTTATAACATGCTTTCGATTAAGTTTTGCTTTTGGTACATCTTCTGCACTTCTAATATATGGTTTTGTTCAGTTATGCTCTTCTCATCAATCTTGTCTTTCGATTAGTACTTTTCTTTTCTTCATTAACATAATGTAGCCATGTGAAGCAATGTGCCAAACATGAAGAGTTTCCTAAGGAAGAAGGTGAAGAGGTTGTAGTAGGTGCCAAGTAAGGAGAATTCTTGAATATGTTCATTTATTGAACTATGAGTATGACTAGCTTAGAAGAAAATAAGCCTCAGAGAATTAGTTCTACATTGTATTCTAAGTGAAGGGGCATTTATGCACAATGATTGTAGTCAATGGGAGCTATACTAATGTGACTTTGGCTGGCATAGTGCAAAAATTGAAATTGAAGACCATTCCCCATCTTATGCCCTATAAATTGCATTAGCTACATAAGAAAGGCGTTCTTCATACCTAGTAGGTTACTATGTTAATATCAGTTGGATTACACGAAGACGAAGTCTAGTATGATGTTCTTGCCATGTGCACATTACACATACTATTAGGCTAACCTTGTTTACTTTATTGATAGAGTTATTCATGACTGGTTCATGAACACATATGCCTTTAAGCATGAATGAAGGAATATTGTATTAAGCTCAATGACCCTAAACCAAGTCAAAGACTTGCAAGCTTAGCTCAGCTAATCTTATAAGAATAGCATAGTTATATCCCAAGCTAAGCTATCTCAAGAGTTGAGGTCACCCAGCCTTTTTATTAATAGAGAGGCTACTTAAGATGAAGGAATAGATTATTGAATTACTAGTTAAGGTGCAGTAGATACTTATTGAGTTTACAAATATATTTCCTAATAAGCTGCCTAAGGGACTACCCTTAGTCCAAGGCATTAAGCATGCCATAAACTTACAGACAAGAGCTTCTTTGTTAAACAATCCAACCTATAAGATGAATCTAGAGCAAGCTATCGAACTTTAGAGACAAGTGAATGAATTGATTAAGTAAGGCTATGTTCAAGAATCTCTAAGTCCTTATGTTGTGCTGGCATTGTTAATGCCTAAGAAGAATGGATTGTAGCAAATGTATATAGATAGCCATGATATCAACGAAATCACTATCAAGTATAGATATCCAATCTTGAAACTTAATGAAATGTTAGATAAGTTGCATAGAGCTAAGGTATTCTCTAAGATTGATTTGAAGTCGAGCTACCATTAGATTTAGATGAGAGTTAAAGATGAGTGGAAGACCCTATTCAAGACAAGGCATAGGTTATATGAGTAGCTTATGCTACCCTTCAATTTGTCTAATGCTCCGAATATTTTCATAAGGATAATGAACTATATGCTCTAAGATTTGATTGGCAAATTTATGGTAGTGTACTTTGATGACATAATTGTATATAGTCTTGACTCAAAGGAACCTTGTGAGCATATCTAAATTGTTTTTTCTATGCTTTGAATTGAGAAGTTATATAGGAATCTGAAGAAATATGACTTCTACCAACCTAATGTGGTGCTTTTGGGTTTTATTATGAATGAAGTAGGTGTCAAGGTAGATGAGGAGAAGATTTAATCTATCATTGAATGGCCAATGCTAACCTATTCTGTAAATATCCAAAGCTTTCATGGGTTGGTTTCAATTTACTATTGATTTATTAAGAACTTTAATACCTTAGCGGCTCCTTTGATTGAGTTTCCAACAAGAACATAGAGTTCAAATTGGGAGAGAAGGAGCAAAGGAGCTTTTAAGAAGTGAAGGAGAGATTGACCTTTACCTTAGTACTTGCTCTCCAGACTTTGAAAAGGTTTTTGAATTGGAATGAAATACATCTAGCGTTAGTATAGGTGCCGTAGACCAATATGAGAACTAGATTGCAGTAGATCAATATGAGGCTATAAAGATCATGTACTAAAAGATGATTGACTAGCTAGCTTGAGCTACTGCTAATCTCAAACAAAAAGGTTGAGGAAGATAGTTAGAGAGTTTGAGTATAGTAACCTAGTGAGATTCACTCCAGCAAGGATAAGTTCTTGAGGTTGAGGAAGAGCAAATTGTCACCCAAAGTAGACAAACCATTTCCAGTCTTAAAGAAGATTAACCAAAATGCCAACTAAATAGACTTACCAGAAGGGTATGGATTATCAAATTTCTTTAATATCACCAACCTAAGTCCATACATCCCCGAAGATGAGCAAAATAGAGACAAGCCAAATTCGATCCCAAATCTTAAACAACTCAGAGGGGATGATAGGAATCATGGCCTAATTACTAGCTCTTGAGCTCGCAGACTAGCTGCCTTGGTCCTTCAAGCTCTTATGCAACAACTTCTAGAGGAGGAGGCCGATCTCCTACAACGAGTTAACCTAGTAAAGCACCTGAGCTTCCATCAGTTCACTATATCTCGAGTAGAGGAAGTAAGCTACATTGTGACTTAATCCAAGACCAGGATAGCCTTGTATTGACTAATCCAAAAGAAGCTTTAAAGTAGGCAAACAGCCTGGTTGACCCTCCAAATAACTTATCCAACGTGCCTCTAAGTCCTCATTTAGTTTACTGAATTGCTGGATGCCTCGACCTTCGGCTTACACCCCCTTTGAGGACGACTCCCATTTTAGACCTGTAAACCCTACAAACTTAGCCATCTAAGAATATAGTCAAACTTGAGTGACATAGATAATTCCTTAAGTCAACAAAATTGCATAAATTTAAAACCTCAATTTTTAAATTTGAAACTTAAAATGAATATGAAAATTCCTAATATATGATTTGGAAACCCCAATTGCATAAGAAAACCTTAAACCTCACATATGCTAGTCATAAAAATTTGAACCCAAACTTGATAAAAACCCTATACACTAAACCTTAAGATTATTAAACCCTATAATCTACTATAATGCTAATAAAATTCTAGTTCGATAAAATTATCACTAAGTATCTGAAATCGCTAACGAATTGCTAAAGATAATTTTAAATAATAATAATTAATTAATTTCAAGTAATTAAATTAATAAATTAATTAATTGCAAATAAATCTTATATACCCAACTTGTAGCGTTATGCATGTATATGTATATGTGTTATTATTATTTCTTCCCTTCTTAACGTGTGTGTATGTGTGTGTGTGTGTCTATCTATATATATATATATATTAATTATTATTAGACATCATGGTATATTATATATTATAGTGTGAGACCTTAGCTAGTTAAATACCCTATTCGCTAAACTAACCAATATGAGTTAGGACATTTACAGAATTCAAACGATTTAGGGCCTTTAGATAATTTTGCCCAAATTGAGCTAAATTCTAATATAATGTCATAAAAGTTAGACGAAGGGTCCTCGTAGGGTTAATTTCTTAAAATAATCTATATAATATTTAATTTCAATAAAACATACTTTTATTGGGTACGCTTGTTAGTTACCGGGAGATCGACATTTGAACCCAAAACATAATGACCCCTTAGAGATAAATTATTTGAGCTATACAAATAATATTTAAGGGCTAAAGACGTGTAACATGATTCTATAGTCACGTAGTATAGACGTTATATACCTGATATGTAAATACATTATAAAATATGCTAAATAGTCACTAAAAATTGTACTTAATTAATAGAAAATTATAAAAAATTACTAGAAACACTTGAACTTCATGGGAAAGGGCATGGCAAGCTCATAATACAGTAGGACACTTCATAGATGGATTAGCAAAAGAAAAGAAACTAAATTGTACACCTAATATTAAAATAATAACTCCAAATGATACTTATAATTTGTTTCCTCCACTCTACCAAATAGGGAACCATACAAAAGAAATTCTACATCATTCTTGATCACTTTTAGCTTCTCAATCAGCAGAAATCCTCCTAAGAAAGCCAATACTCAAATTTTACAAAAATTAAGAAAATTTAGATTAAAATAGGGGAAATTAGGTTCCCATAGCTACACATAACCTAACGAAGTGGGGCTTAGAACTTAAGCAACTAAGGGTTAGATAAGGGTTGACGATAACCTTAGGTGGCTAGAGGGTAGTCAAATGACCATGCGTTAGTGAGGTAAGTTTTTCCATCCGATTTTATTTAATTTTTTTAAAATAGCAAAGTAGCTTAGAAAATTATAAAAATTTGCTTCCCTGGGTTGTTTTATATTTACTTTCAATTGGTAATTTTATTTTCTTGAAATAACATCAATTAAGGATACATGCTTAAGAACGTGCTCTACTTCGATGAATTTTGATTTAATTTTCTAAAATATTAAATAATATTGTTTTGAGTTGAAAAATTACATATAACACTCCTATATCATGTACTAAATTGTGGTAGTAAGAATTTTCGAAAAAAGTTATGTCTATTGT
This sequence comes from Lumnitzera littorea, assembly GCA_024138015.1. Taxonomy (NCBI): domain Eukaryota; kingdom Viridiplantae; phylum Streptophyta; class Magnoliopsida; order Myrtales; family Combretaceae; genus Lumnitzera; species Lumnitzera littorea. Next base: position 69,604,649 of record JAMXBB010000002.1, on the reverse strand, counting down.
TTACTATGAATTATTTGATAATTACTAGCAATTTTACTAATTTAGCTAAATTAAAGGATTTTATGTTAAATAATGTACAATACCAACTTGGCATGATTTCCAAAGTTTAGTGTTATGAAAATACATGATATACTTTGGAGAAAAGTATAATTATTTACCTATTTTAACTATTTATTGATAAAATAGAGCTTAAATATGTATTACAAAGTATATTATATAATATGCTACTTTAGTGTTTCATATGATTAGAATATAATTCCCACTATTTTCTTAACATAACATTATTTCATGGCTTTTGTGGAGTAGAAATACTAACTAATATATATTTTTTGGCTATTTAAACATATTTTGCATAATATGCTAATAAAGGGTAAAATTGGCATTATTCGCAATATAGTGTAGGGGAGCTTTGGTTACTGTTGTATTTTGAATAATCTATAATGATCTTAGGTTAGTTTATTTGAAAAGTGGGAATTCAGTAAGTGAATATGATATTCTAAGCAAGTTAAAGCCTAATTCAGGACCAAATTCAAAAACTGCTACACTTAAGTATCATTATGAAAGTTGAATCTAGACGAACAAACCAAATGTAATGTTGGAAGATTTTAGCGAATAAATTGAAGATATAAGTTGATTGGTACCTAACTAAGAATTTTAAAGTAGGTCGAATCAGAGGGTAATTCGGCAGCTATTTTAGGAGCTAAATTAGAATCAAATTTATAGATTAAATCAGAAGCAACCTAAAATGAACTAACAACTAATAAACAAGTATTTAAATATATACGCACATACATATGCATGCCTGTAATTGGCCTTAGAAATACTTACCTTGCTAAGTAAAGTCGTGGAGAAGGAAGTTCACACTAACGAGTAAGTTAAGGTCATAGTACTAGCCAGGTAAGTGGATTTACATGTATAGGGAATTATTTACATCTGAATGGTGGGTAAAGAATGCTCTTATATGTGATTATTTAATTGTTGTTTGGGTTTGCTATGTAAAGTACTTAATTTACATTTGATTAGTAAGTAGTGAAGGTTCTTGTTTACGAAGTGGTGATTGTCTAAATGTTGCTTAGATTCGCTAAGTAAGTGCTTAGCGATGCTGTGCTATGTGGATATGATGTTGGCAATAGGTTATGTAATGTTTTCTAGATCTGGTTGGGAGTGAAACTTATGAAGACTTCAATTGGATAGTTAGTTACTTAGGTAGATTAGCACTATAGTTAAATACTCATTAAGTTTTTATTACTATTTTCTTCATTAGGTGACACAAATTGAGAGGGCGAACTGCCTATAGAGTATTACAATCCTTAGCGATTTGGTCGAGTTAGTACTCTCAATTACTCTGCTTGTTTTGTACTTGTAGTCAGTGCACCTAAATTATATAAATGTTAATAAATTAATGCTTGGGGTTTGGAATATGCATGTACTTAAATAATGGTTATTTACTATGCAAAATACTCTTAAATATGGTAACTGAAGAATTGGTTCTATGAATAATTACTGCATCACTTGGATGGATTGCTAATATTGATTAATTGCACAATAATTTGACTTAATTATATTCGGCTTATCTTAAATTAAATGGATTGTGCATTAACCATGTATGCATTACTTATTGTGGCTATCACCTCATGTAAAGACAAAGAGAGGCCATGTAGGGGTTGTTTCTATATATTGGAATCAAAGGGTTTTAGTATGATACACTCGTATAGTATGACCTTAACCTTGGCTCACGAACTTACTTAGCACGTAGAGATGCTAACCATAGATGGTTGAAGGTTGCGTTTAGAGACCTTGGCTGTAAGTCGTAAATGTGGACCACGGGGACCACCTCACTACTAGACTTAGGAATTTGTATACTATTAGATTTGTGGAAATGGAAATATATTTTGTGAAATACATAATTTCAACATATGGTTAAAAACCTAAGTGTTATAACTATATTGTGATTGATGTCAAAGAATTTCCTACCCTTACTTTAGAGAGTATTAAATTTGAAGTTGTATATAGAACTTAGTCAACTACATACATTGTTTAGCATACTACTTATTCATGCATTTATATGTGTGTTAATTCATTATTTGATAACTTGCTTGCTAATACAGTAGTTGGGATATCTCACTGAGCTCATGTAGCTTACTTCTCAACAGTTTATTTTACCTGTTCATTTAAACTAAGGCCGAAATTAACTTTAAGTATAGAGTACAAATCTAAGATATGTAAGAGAAAGTTAGATTTAGTTGAGAATCGTATGGCTACTACAAGAATACCCTATGTAGGAAGTATTTATATGTTAAGATTTTGTATTGTTTAATAATTGTTGTAATTTATAAAATTGACTTACTCTATCTTATTATATGGTAAGAGATACCAATTCTCTATAGTTCCGATAGACTATGGAATATTAGGTATTCGTAGTTATATATATTTTATGCTAAGTTAATAAATTAAAAAAAAAAAATCGAAAGCTAATCTTGCAATCTATGACTTACAAGGCAGTTTTCGTATCATAGGTATACATGTGATATGGAGATTTTAAGGCAATCCTACTAGGCCCTCTTTAAAATCCTAACAAGGCCTTGCTAACGGTAGACTAACATGTCCTTGATAAGCAAATTATTCAATTAACATAGTAGTTGCTTCTTAAGATTTATCTAAAGTGGAGACGTTGAAGGAATTTTTAAGTTTGTTGGTTTAAGTAGTGATATGGCAACATATTCTTAAATTAACATGCTAACCTTCTATAGTAGGAAGTTATATTACCAGTGTTACGGTAACATTATATTGCTAACGTTACTGTAGAAAAATCCTAATTTCATGTTCAATAAGGTATTTAATCATTTTAATGATTGGTTCTAAGGACTTTTATGCTAGATGAAGTCAACTTTTCAAGTTATGTTTTCATGGCTTCAATTTCCCATCGAGGTTAAATTAAGCTATGAAGTGGTAAGACATTAAAAGAAATTTAAATCAAAATACCTAAATTCAAATTTTAAATCAAGAAATAAATATATAGTGGAGAATTTATAGGAGATTTTTTTTTTCTAATTCAAAATATGGAAATTTGGTAGAAATCTATCAAGAATTTTGAGTTTAAATCAAGTGAGTGTTATGGATATATCTTGAGATAAGTTTTAAAAAGATTATTTTGAGGATTTGATGGAGTTTGCTAAGAGGAAAAATAGCCAAATTTTTTACCGAAGTTTTTTGTTTGAATTTCATGTCAAATTGTCTTAATAGCTATGTCATTAAAAAAAATCAAGTTTTAAATTAAAAGATAATAGCTCTTGAAGATATATTCCACATTTTAGGGAATAAGCACATTAACAACGATTAATTCAAGATCAAATGAAATCTTCCTAGATTATCTCATAATCTTCAATATACAGTTTCATTAAAGGACTATAAATATCAAATCATTTCAAAATTTGAAGATACAAATCAAATTATTTTCATGGTTCTTACTAGAAACCATTTAGAGGATACTCTTACACTTCCAACTTTTAATTTTATATCACTGTTTCAAACTTATACTTAAAGGAAACTTGCATTTACTCCTCATAGTGATTGGTAGTTATTATTTTAGAGTGTTAGGAGAATTGTCAGAAGAGAGTTTACCCTTTACTTTATAGATTTGTGATAGTCTTGTAAATCATATGAGAATTCAGTAACCCAAAAGCGATTTCAGTAACCTAAAAGCGAAGTCGGCTAAAAAACCCTTTAGATAGTCCCTAGAACCACCCAAACTTAATAATAAAACCCTAAGTGAAAGAATTGAACCCTAAACATTAAACTAAAACCCTATAGGAAGCAAAGCCCTAAAACCCTAGTTAAATGAGCAAAACCCTAAAAACCTTAATACTTGAAAAAACACTAAAACAATAATAAAATTCTAAAAAGATTGCTAAGCCCTAATTAAATGATTAAATATCTTAACATAACAAATAAACACTAATAGTAAGTTTAAATCTAACAATAAAAGTGATGGAATCACTAAACAACTAAAACCTTAACTTTCGAACTCATATGCAAATCAAACCACTATAAATGAACACCAAACTCTAAAGAAACCCTAGGTACACTTGTAGGGTACTTAGATTAACTAAAGTATAATATCAAAATTCAACATAACCTTAAACACATCCTAATTACACTTAACTAGCCTAATTATGCTTAACTACTATCAATTACCCTAATTAAACCCTAATCCATAACTAAATTTCATTACATCTTAATCAACTATAAGTTAAGCTTAGTTAAGGACTAAGAGACAAATGCAATAATGGCCTTAGAATATCTTGTCCTTTAGGGAGACAAAACCATTCCAAATAAGGCAAAAAAGTAACCTATTACATGGTTCCCTTTTTAGCTAGGTCCTTTCCTACCTAATTTGTTACAAATTGCACCATACCCCCCAAATATATATGCATAAATAGATAACCAAATATATATGTATTTCTTATGTATGTATAAAGATATGTATGTAGACATGTATGTATATAGGTAGAATATACGGTATATGTATATATCCATAAGACTACATATAGTATGTATTTAGTATTTTTACAAAGTAAATATATATATATATATATATGTGTGTGTGTATGTGTACACGTGAAAATGGCTCTTTATGTATATATGTATACAATTTTGTTTTCATATGTATATATCTATGTATAAGTATAAGTATCCAGACATTATATACATATATACATGTATTTTGTATTTATATATTCACATATACATGCAAGCTATATTTTATGTATACATATATCCATCTATATATGGTGTAAATATATGTATAACATCTAGTATATATGTAGTATACCGAATATTAAGTAATATATATGATATAATAATATTTATAAAAAATATATATATGTAAGGAGTAGGTATATATATATATATATATATATTATCGTAAATTAGGAATTACTAATTAAAGTAAATTATAAAAATCAAATATAGTATAAGTACATCTATGTATATATGTATATCGTAAAATACAAATGAATGATAAAAATAACAGTAAGAATAATAATAATAATTATAAAAAGTCTAAAATCTCAAAAATAGGTAAAAATAAGTAACTAAGGTAAAATAAGCTTAAAATAATAAAATTATCAATTATATGATTTAAATAATTATTAAATCATAAAAATATTAAGAAAAAGCTAAAATTGATATTTTATATTTTTTAAAATTAAAATAATAAATTTTGTGATATTTTTATATCACAATTCAAATTGCGAGTCACAACGTCCAAAACAGACCTCGCTACTAGAAAATACACTCGAAAACGATTAAAATGGGTTATAAATTCATAACAATCTGAGCTAAAACGAAAAAGTTATATGCGATTCGATAAAAAGCTCGAATCAATGATTTTACGTAAATCAATAACCGATTTAAGTAAACAGTACGATTTAGTATGATAGTTTAGTTATTTAATTCCCAAGCTTACTACTTTCCATATTCCCCTAATGTTAGGTGATTCTGAGATCGAGATCGAGATCGACTTACCTTTAGACTATTATAATCCTTGACATCATTTATGATCAAGTGAGTACTCCCAATGACTCTATACTTGTTTTGTGCTTATAGTTAGTGCACATAAATTAAATATTAATAACTTGATGCATGGGGGTTCGAGTTATGCATGTGACTGATATTGATTTATTACTGTGCAAAATACTGTTAAATATGATAGTTGAAGATTTGGTTATATAATTGATTATTGCATAATTTGAATGATTTGTTGATAATGTTTGATCACCTCATAAATTGATTTAGTCGTATTTAACTCAACTAAAATTAAATAGATCATGCATAAAGCATGAACATTGCATATAATGTTCCGACCGTCACCTTACACGGTTGGTAATAAAAGGCCTTGGAGGGATGGATTCCCACATGATTTGATTAGTACAATGTAGGAGCATTGGTATAACAAGACCTTATCCTTGGCTCGCGGATTTTACTGGCACTGGAGACACTAACCATAGATGGCTGGGGGTCATGTCTAAAGACTACCGCTGTAGGGTGTGAGCGTAGAATGTAGGGGCCACCTCACCGTTAGACCTGAATATTTGTATACTATTGACTGTTGGAAATAGAAACTTGTTTTGTGAAACAGAGAATTTATATATATATATAATTATATAAGGTTAAAAACCTAGGTGTTAGAGCCCAGTTGTGATTGGTGCCGTTGTATCTCCAACCTTTACTTTGGAGGGCGTTAAATCTGATGTTGTATGCAGCACTGATCAACTACATATATATTGTTTGGCATACTGCTTGTTCATGCATTCATATGTTTGGTAATAAATTATTTGATAATTTGTTTGCTGGTATAGTACAAGAGATAACTCATTAAGCTCTTGTAGCTTACTCTCCAATAGTTTTCTCTTGTAGGTTGCTAGATGGTCGAGCATAGGTTTAAAACCGAGAGTTGAGTGCCAACGTCGAGATGCATAGAAGTTAAAATCTAAGGACAAACTGTATAGTTCATTTAAATTATTATATATATAATTATTAATACAACATTTAAATTTTGTGACTTTAGTAAATTTGAGTTTTAGAACTTTACTACCTAATCTTATTGTTTGGTAGGGGATACCGATTCTCTACGGTTCTGATGGACTGTGACTTATCAGATATCCATAGTCACATATATGTGGTCGTAAGTTAGTTAAATTAAGAATAAAAAAGTAAATAAATAAAACCTTTAGTGACTAATTGTTTAGAATATTTCAATCTCTGATTTGCAAAATGATTTTCAAATCATGGGTACACATATGATATGAAAATTTTAGGCAATCCTACTAGACCTCCTTTAAGGTCATGACAAAAACCATCATGCCTTTCTTCTCCGGACTTCGTAGGCATCCAAAAACAAATGCATTATAATGGTTGTACCTTGGAAATTTACTTACAACTAAGAAAATCATTCATGGGACGAAATTCCACTGTATTGCATCATAATTCATCTGAAAATCATAATAAGCGGTTCCCATAAACGACACCAATTGTTGATGGTTTATTTTTATCCTAGTGCGCGAACACCTACAAAACATGAAAATGACTTCAAGGGATGTTGAAGGGTGCTCCGGTACAGCCACTCCGATGCTTAAGTCAGCCCTTTTGCCATATGGAGAGAAACGTTAAATGGTTAAGAAAAATGAGAAAATGGAAGAGGGTCCCCGTACCTAGAGGTTTTAATTAGTATTTATAAAGAGTCAATGGAGATTGTCCCCGGACTAGATCATTAGACTAAGCTTAAATGTAAGGCCCACTAATATAAGCTGTAAACCCCTAAATTTTTTTACCTAACATCTGAAGTAGATTTAAGTGTGTTAAATATTCCTAGGAGTTGATAGGGCTAGTGAAAGTGAAAACCCTAAAATAACGAATCAATCGCGTATAAAATTTATCTACTCTAAACATATGTAAACACTAAAGATTTCATCTAAAAGTGATAAAAATCCTAAAACTATAACTTTAAGGGTATAAAAGCATTAATTCACCAAAATTTACCCTTAAACCCTAATTGATAATATAACCTTAGTGTTATATCAAATCATTGGTAAAAGATTAAAGATAACTTTCAATCATTCATAAATACATATAATACTAAAGTAATCCTTTAAAAACTAAGATATTGCATCATATATCACATTCATCTTTTAATTATATAACTAGGTTAGTATTATATAGAGTTAAGAGTTTAGTTGATGCTTATGTTACATATAGTAAGTATTAATACCCTAAATAAAACTTTTCATGATGATTACATTAAGTGGCCTACTAAATGATGTATATAAGATATAAATACCTAAAGGAAGATCTCATTACCTATTTTTACTAATCAATTCACTAAACTTCTTATTTCCTTTCATTTCCTTAATTTTCTTCCTAATTTTCCTTAATTACTTCATTATATACACTTAGATTACATGTAATTGTGAAATGTTGACCAAGTCAACATATTGAAAAGTCAATATATGTGTCATTATCAACTAGAATCTTCTCTTCCTTTCTATTGATTTCTTTTCTTTTCTCTTTTTTTTTAGATTTTTTCCCCTTTTTTTCTTCCCTTGTTGTCGTCCACTCCTTTCCCTACTTAGGACCTCACTTGTTTTCATTTTCAAAGCACAAAATAATACAAAACAAAGTCCTTTTCTCCTCTTTCAAACCGTGATTCCCTTTGCTTCCGTAATTCCAAACACTTTCTTACTTCACTTTCACAGTTTCTACTAACATAAATTAAGGAGAAAGAGGTGTGTTATCGTATGATTTTCTATTTTATGTAGTAGTTAGTTGTGTAAGTTAAGTTAGTGTAGAAATTTGGTATAATATGTGCATATGTGTTGTTGGAAGTGGAAGTGAAAGTTCCATATCCATGTATAGAAGAGTAGGGATCCTTAGATAATTAGAAAAAGAACACATATACATATACCTAAATATGTGTATATAAAAGTATACTCGATAAATACATGTATAAAGACCCTTGTATATAAATATTCATTATGTACATAACCTAAAATGAGACATATACTAATTATACATACATATACTATGCTAAATACAACCTTAAAGTATAAAAATATGAAATTTGTGAAGCTTTCTTAAGAGGGAACTTTAAGTATACGAAAATACGTATAAAAATACATATGTTACTGTATGTGTATATGGGTATATGTACTAGTATATGTATAAGTACATAAATATATATACTAGTATGTTAGATGCATACATGTAGATAAGAGTACATATGAATGGGTGATGATGTAAGTAATGACATAATTAAATAATGATGTAAGCAATGATATAATCAAATGATGACATAATCCATGACATAAGTCATGACATAAGCAAATGATGATATAAGTGATGACGTAAACAATTGATAACATAAGCGATAACATAAGCCTCTAAAATAATAGACCATAAGATCACTTAAGTGTAAGAATTAATAGCTAATGAAACTACAAATTACTAAAATAGAACAAAAAACTAGCCAATAGGAATAATTAAGTGTGGGTTTTAATGTCCAAAACAGACATCACGGTGTGAATGTATGTCCGAAAACGATGGAAAACGACTATAAATTCGTAAATATCAGAAATAGAATAAAAAATTTACATGCGATTAGTGATAAAGTCTAATCAAATAAAAATTGATATTAATGTAAGTAGAATTAAGTAAATAGATATCTTAGAATTACTAGTTAATTCAATTGCTTACTATCGTTATTATATCATAATGATAAAATGATCCTGACGCAGGCAAGGATCTCTTGATTGATTACTATGACTAAAATGAGTCATCATAGCCGAATAAATATTTACCCTATGATTCCATGCTTATATGTGATTGTAGATAGTGAACTTAAATGATATTGTTAATTATTGTTGTGTGGGGGTCGGAAAATGCTTGTGAATGTTATTATGTGTTAAGTTGTGAATTTACCTTAACTATAAATAATACTTTGTTGTTGCATGGTAGTATAGATAATGATTATGTATACTATTAGATGGTCACATCATAATTGGACTTAACTATACTCGTCTCATAAGAAGAAATCGATACATGCATCAACATGAGTTACATAGATATAATCTGGTCGTTACATCACACGAAGGTAGAGAAAAGCCATTTAGGGGTTGTTATTATAAATTTATTGGTTCTATACAGTGCACTAGTAAAAAATGACCTTACCTTGGCCCGCGGGAGTACTAAGCATTGGAGGCACCAATCACCTGGCTAAGAATCGAGTCTAAAGGCCTCCGTTTAGGGGTGAGTGTGGACTGCAAGGGCCCATTCACGATTATATTAGAACTTGGTTTTTATGAAAATAAAGGACTTGTTTGATTTAAATATAGAATGTGGAGTTCCATAGTAAAGTAAGTTTTAATATAATACCCAGATCCGATTGGTGCTGTATATACTCCAACTCTAACTTCGGAGGGCATTAAATATGAGTTACGCACACAGACTAGTTAACTATAAGTATTGTTTGGCATTTTATTTATTCATTCATTCATATGCGTGAATATAATGTATTTATAACTCATTTGTGGTGTGGTTAAGAGTTTTGCTCACTAAGCTTAGGCTTACACCCCCTTAGACTTTTGCTGTAGGATGGCTTATTTGTTGAGGCTGGCTGGGGGGTGCCACGGGTTAGCTTGGAGAATTGGGCAAGAGTGAGCCATTCAATATGATGAGAGAACTAACTATGCAGACTTTTACTTATGTATTATTGCTTTGTTAGTAATATAAACCTAGATGTACTAAATTACTGCTTACTATAAACTTTGTAGTTTAAATTTTATATAAATATGCTTATATAATGATATCATGTGAATCTGCATGTTCTTGGGAAGCTAGTGGTCGTAGAGCTTTATATATTGTGTGAAGAGTTCATGATTGGAAGGATAACCAATCAGGAGTTTTTCATATAGTATACGGCGTCTGCCATGACTAAACCGTCCTCAGTTCGTGACATAAGCCTACATAATAATTATAAGAAAATGTCTATCAATAGCACTTATCATCAATACTATGAATTAGGAATGAAAGCCTCAAGGGAGATGAAAAACGTGAGCCCTTGGTCTTCGACCAACGAAGTTACGGTATGATATCATGTTTCCAATAGATATGTAATTTAGAAAATATGATCTGGGAAACGAGGAAATAAAGTATTCATAAGAAGTACAATTGTGAGTACTGTTAAGTAAAGTAATAGTAGTTGCTCGAAATTAGTAGATTTAGGGTTCTAGAAAATATTCTCAAAATCAAATGAATTTTTAATATAGGGTTACAAAAGTTAAAAGAAGAATCTTAGATAAAATGAAATCAAATATTTAATTTAATAAAAGTGTAGTTTTAACAATATTGTTTATTTTTATTAGAAGCGTACAGATTGAGTTCTAATAATTAATGGGCTATTGGAGATAAATTATAAGGACATTAAAATTTATAATTGGCATGTGATAATATTTAGAAAATAAGTATGTACATCATATATCCATTCAATGTGTAAGATAAATCTATTATTGACCTAAAAAAATGTGTAATATAATATATACACATAAAATATAAGCTTCAGGTATAAAATGTATAAATATCTATAATAGCTAGATAATTAACGTTTGTTGTCTAACAATGATAATATAATAGTAGGGAGGCAAATCAAGGGTAAAAGCAAGTGGATGGTAAGTAAAGTAGCAAATAATATAATATTAATTTTGGACTCATGTGACATTAACAAAAGTAAGGTAGAAATTAAGAATCCTCCACATGTAATTGTGCATGCAATCCACTGACTCCATCACTTACATAAAGCCTTTGCCACCTTCCATTCTTCATTTTTAGGCATTAGAAAATTATGGGTAAAACATGGAATAGGCAAACAATATTTAGGGAAAAATCATGAAGAAATTTGCAAAATTGGAATGCAAATAGAGGGCATGGAGTTGAAGCACCAATCTAAGACCCGACAACAAGCTCAAGCCAACACTTGAAGGGAAATGAGCTTATTAGAGCTATCAACAACCACTCATAGCCAAATATGATTGGAAAAGTTAGCGACGATGAGTATCCAATTTTCCTAAATCTTTCACTAAAATTTTAAAAATAGTAAATGCTGTCCAAAAATTATGAAACTTGATTTCCTTATATATTTTTGCATGTGGATTCTAAATATCAAATTAGATTTTTAAGATTCAAAGCTCAAATATGGGTTCCTTAAGAAATAATGCCTAAAAACGAATTTTACATTAAATATTAAAAATAGTAAATGATATAGTTTCTATCCCAATTTTTGTATAAAAGCTCTTGAAAGTGTCTACTTTAATTATATGTAAAAAGTTTTGGAAAATTGAGAACTTGAATCTTTGATAACTTGGCTAAATTGCAATTTTGTGCTACAAATACTTAAAATAGAAGATTTACCTAGTAATTTGATTTGCATATATAACATCTTGGTTGTAAATGAGTATTGGGATACTAAACTATTTTGGTGGAATGTAGAAACAGGGGAGTTGGAGTTAAAACCAAGTAACTTGAAGATTTAATAAGCATTTTGTGCAAGTTAAAATGTAGGTTAGAGCATCAAGCAAGTTACAAATAAGTTAATTTACATTCACCACCCAACACTATAAATAGGACTCCTTTCCACTCTACAGGCTCTTAACCCAAAGGTCTTCTTATTTTCTCACTCTATACATCACACTTATTAGAACCTACCTTATAAGCAAATTTCTCTCTTCAATTTCTTTCTCCTAGGAGATAATTGCAAACCAAACAAGTTAGCATGATTCCCATCTGCAATAGAACATTACCTATAAGCCTATTATACAAATAAGTTGCAAATTGCATTAATTTCATGAAAGATCAAATTTAGGGTTTGTTGATATAGTTGCGTCAGTTCTTTCAAAATTAGACAACTTAAGCCGCAATTCCCTTGAAATTGATTATAGGCTTTTAGAGACCGACATCTAGAGAGTTGATTTGGTTTGGTCCCTAAGTTAGAATTGATTTAGATCAACCTGAATTGGCTTCTCTAAGTTAATGTGCATAAGGTAAGTCTCCTTCCCTTTGAATGTTGTCTTCTTTATTATTTCATATTTAATTTGAGAAATTAAAAAAAAATATATATATAAATTATTTTTCTTGCAGTTTGATATTTCAAAGTTGGGAACAAAATACAAAATGTGTGTAATATACTTAAATCTTCTAAAGGTTATTAGAGCTTGTTCATACTTGAAAAATTCATGAATAAATCACACATTTAGAGCAAGTAAAGCTTCTAGAAATGAATATATCTCTTAATTCTTTCAAGTTTCACAAATTCGTGTTTAATTTTAGTTAAAAAAATATATAAGAACCGAAAATACCCATATTCATTAAGATTCTTTTTTTTTTTTTAATCTATGATACAATTACCACCGAACACTATAAATAGGACTCCTTTCCACTCTACAGGCTCTTAATCCAAATATCTTATTTTCTCACTCTACACACCACACTCTTTCGAACCCACTTCATAAGCAAATTTCTCTCTTCAATTTCTTTCTCCTAGGAGATAATTGCAAACCAAACAAGTTGGCATGATCCCCATCTACAATAGAACATTACCCATAAGCTTATCACATAAACAAATTGCAAATTGCATTAATTTCGTAAAAGATCAACTCTGGGGTTTGTTTATATAGTTGAATTGGTTCTTTCAAAATTAGACGACCTAAGCCTTAGTTTCCTTAAAATTAATTTGGGGCATTTAAAGATTGACATTAGAAGAGTTGATTTGGTTTGATCCCTGGGTTAGAGTTGATTTAGATCGACCCAAATTGGCCCCTCTAAGTTAAGGCACACAAGGTAAGTCTCCTTCCCTTTGCATGTTGTCTTATTTGTTATTTGATATTTAATTTGAGAAATTAAAAAAAAATTATAGAATATATTTTTCTTGCAGTTTGATATTTCAAGTTTAATTTAATATAATTTCCATATATATTTTTTTACATTAATTAGCATAATTAGTACCTTTTGTTAATAGGTTCTCCACATTATTATTATTGTTGTCATTGTTATTAACCTTCTTTTTTATCTTTTGGATTTGAGTTTTTTTTTTTTTTCCTTTTAAAATTTTTCATGAAACGAAATTCCCTTTTCCTTTTAAAAAGGAAAAATTCCAACAAAGGTTTTTTTTTTAAGTAGGGTTATTATGTAACCTTTGGGTACTGTAGTGTAAACACCTCCCAATTGCTATTACACCACCACATCATGCTTAAAAAAGTATTTTATTTAAATAAAAATTCTAATCAGTCTCTTTCAAAATTAGGATTTTTTTATAGAGTTATTAAAGTAACTAATAAACCAAGGTTTTATGAAAAAATATAATAACACATGCCTGATCTTAATTAGCAAGTATATAACCACTTCAGGTGACTCCCTATCTCTCCCTCTCTCTTAAAAGAAAAAAAAAATTCTTTCCCCTATTCCTAAACATAATTGTTTTAATTAGAAAAACCCCTTACTCTTTGGAAAAAAATTTTCTAAAAGAAATAAAAAAAAATTGAAGCCTTTTACTTGTTTTTAGAAATTTTCTTATGAAAATCATATAGGTTTTTAATAAGGTAGCCTATGAATCCATTTAGTCTCTAGTTTCCATTTTTCTATTTTTTGTAAAACTCCTTGGCTAGTAGTTGAAATTAAGGTTTATCTACTCATAAATCCTAATTTTACTATTTTCCCAACTTTAATTGAGTAGTTATTCTATTCTTAAAGATTCTTTTTTTTTTTTAAGAAAAAAAAAAGAAAGATGAAACTTTTCCTTAATTAGGTTAAGTGGCTAATATTAAGTGGATCGAGCTAAATGTAAGTCAAATCAAAGAAAGGAAAACCTTCGATTTGATAATGATTAAAGGATCAAGTCCTTCAAGGAAATCCATTACAATCATAAGTTCATAATCATCAAGGAGTACTACCCTAATGGATTCCTTCTCATTTCAGCCCCCACCATGTAACTCTACCTCTTTTGCCACAGAGTCATGGGAACTCTCCTCCAGTTAACCATCTTGAGCCATGTCTTGGCTATCTCAATCTTTTATCCCTACTTAGTAGCTACTACTTCAAAGATAAGGAGGTCGGAGGCACCAATGTTTATTAGGGGGTTTAGCTTTGTACTTACAACTAACACCTTAGCATACATTGAGCCCTTGTACTTCTTTATCGCTTGAGTTTTCATGATACGAAGGATACATAATGAGCTTAACTAGACTTCTTCACCTTCATTCGTACTCTTATATACTCATAGGTCAAACATTCCATCCTTTTTCAGGTATTCCTTAGCATAATGAGGCCCATTATAAAGTAACATTTTAATTTGTGGTACTTCTACCACTTACCATCGCTTTATTTGTAGGGTCTCTCCTAATCACCATCATTTTCTTCCACCTTTGCTTTCTCCTTAAAGAACTACTACTCTTCTCCTTTTCAACTTCTTCCTTCCATCCATTCATGGATGTTCTAAGTTTCATATTTTTGCATATTATTAGACCATTAGCAACCACTATGGCTTAGGTAACACTTTCAACTCCCCTACCTTCTATTTATACCCTAGCCTATGGCTTAAATCTATCAAGGAACATTACAAATGCATCATTTGGGCTAAGATCAAGAATTTCCAACAACATTTCTAAGAACTCTCAAACATACTGTTTAATCTCACCCTTCAATGTCAAATGGCAAAGCTTAATCTTTGCTTCTATAAGGCCTTTTGTAGGAAGAACTAGTTCTTAAGCTCTTGGATAAAGTTGACCCAAGTGTTAATTTTATTGGCCTTCTTACTCTACTATAACTTTGTAAAGTTTTGTAAATATAGGGTCATATTAAATGCCTTTACTTGGATCATCTATAAGCATCATATCACTAAAGTATTGCTTTAAATTCCACCAGAAGTCATCTATAACGAGTTTGCTAAAACTCTTTCCATTGAGGTATTGTTTGCTTTGGCATGGAATGCTATACGGTTTTGTTCCTCGGTGGTTGTAAGCCTTAAAACTAGTCTTTCAAGGTTCCGATCAGTTGAAAGACCCGATCGAGCCTAAATTATAAAGTAAAGCTAGAAATATTAGTAAAATGATCCCGTAAGTTTGAATTTAAGAAAATAAGCAATAAAATAAATGGCTATAAAAATTTCATATTTTAAATATATAACTCGTTATTTATTGAAAATGCATAAAATGCATTCCGATAATTAACGAATCATTAGAAATAAATTATATGTATACTAAAAATCATAAAATGACCTAAATAATATTTAGAAATATTTATTTGTACTATATATGAATTTACATGTAGGTATAAATACGCGTAATTACTTAAAATATGCGAAATGTGCTAAACTAATACTAAATACTTAAAGAAAATTCATAATTAATTAAGGAAAAATCAAGAAAAATAAGGAAAAATTAGGAATGATCCAGAATTAGGTCGTGGCAGCAAAGAAAAATAAGAAAAAAATCAACCAATTAAATTAAGGCAACTTAAAAGCCAAAAATTAAGGAATTTAGACAATGTATTGTCTAATTTAATGCACATTAATTACCACAAAGCCCTATAAATAGCAAGAAAAATTTAGAAGCTCATTTGGACAGTTAGAAATCAAAGAAAATTAGGAAGAGGTGAAAATCAAGAGAAAAATTAGGGTTAGAAAAAAAAATAAGAAAAACTGTGCAATTAGGGCCTTTAAAGGGAACCCACACTAGACGAGCAGTTAGGAGTGGATGGCCACCACCACCACATGGTGGTGGAAGCGCCCAGACCAGCCGATAAGGCCACGATGGTCGGCGGTGGCCGGAGCCACCCAGATCGGTGAGTCTGATTTCTAACCTGATTTTGTGTAATTTTGTAAAAATAGTAAATATTATTAGAAAATTATGAATTTTGTTATTCTAGAATATTTTTGTACGTAGTTTTTAGGAAAAATATTATTTTGATAAAAATATATCTCGTGATATAGAATCTTTAAGAAATCATGTAAAACCGAGCATGTTTCGGTTTAGAAATAAATGACCTTAGGAGTATAGTTTCGAACCCAAAATTTTTGTGTATACTATTTAGATGATATAGAATAGTGTTATGAAGCCCGTTTTCAAAAATTAATTTTTGAAATTTTTAGGCCTTAAAATGAGGCATAAAATGGGTAATTTAGGGTTAACAAAGTAATTAAATAGTTAATTACTGATTTAGTGAATAAGTATATGTTTTAGGATGTTGAAATCTGATGGAGTATGATACTTGTAGCATTTAGGGTATTAGATGTAATTATTAGCTTAATTATGTAGTAAATGAGTAATAGGGAAAAATAGTAAATTGTAAGTTAATTTTGTAAATTAGGATAATAGATGTAAAATTTGATTTAGGATGAATTTAGACATTTTGAAATGATAGTTGATGTTTAGAGATGGTAATTAGAGTGATAGAAATATTAGAAGTGTATTATATACATAATAGGTGATAATGCATAATATGTAATTATTGGAAATATAATAAATAGAAAATATTAGGATAAAAATTGATATTATATAAATAATAGGGATATATAATAAAATCGATGGAGGACTTGAATTTATGTAATTATATGAAAAATATAAAAATTTCTCACATTAGGAGTGAATTCGATACACTAATACAGATTTAAGTGTACTGGGTGAAATAAAATATTAACTAGGGGTAATGATGATATTTAGGAAATCAGGAAGTAATATGATTAATTTCACATTATAAGTTGAAATGAATTTCTAAGGTTCGAGTATAAAACAATACTTAGAAATCGAACTAGAACTAGAACTAGAACCAGAACCTAATTCAGAAATCGATGCGGAAACCGAACCCGAACCTAACCCCAAACCTAGAATAATTGTAAAAGACTTAAGATCTAGATAATTAAGCATATTAAACCCTAAACAAAACATAACAATAAGTGTTATAGGATAAAATGAACCTATAATAGTTATATGAAAAACTGAAACTACGTTTGTGTTATAGGGATGATCGGCGATAGCCTGAGCAAGTCGAACCTCGAATGAGTGAGCAAGGAGTTGAGATAAGTTGAGATTAATACGATGATGTATTTTGGAGGCTTAAGATTATGCTTGGTTGTGCTTGTTAGATAGTTGGATATGTGCATGTGCTTGATTATAAGTGATGCTATAATTCTGTTTGTTGTTCTGGCCTATATTGTGTGATTTATATGAAATGATTGATCACCCTAAACTGGACCTAATCAAATATACGACCAATAATCATAATTGGACATGCATGGCAACCCATTAGGGGAAACCTAGGATTCTCCGGCCAAATATCGACCCCTTTGAAAGGGATAGCGCAGGTTGCATAATGGTCCCTTCTTCATCCTCAGTCGAACTAAGTGACAGGTGAGGAGGTCGCGGCGAGGGTGAAGTCAGTGGTTCGAAGGTAGTCGTGGGAGGAGCGAGTTCTCCATTGCATAAGCTTGGGTTTGGTCATGAGCTGTTGCATTAATGACAACTCCTTAACCTAGATTAGAGTGGGCGCAATTTCTCTAATCTCACGACGGGCCGGGCAACGTCGTGCGATGGCATTTGCTTGCACATGCATTACACTTAATAAGTTGATTGATAACCTTGTTGTGTTTATGGTATAGTTTTAAGTCCTCTATCCTAGCTTACTTAGCTATGGTTGCTCGCATCCTTATAGACGTCGTGCAAGTACTGATTAAGAAGCGGCATATAACTACTCCGAAGCTAACACTGCTGGATCCTGGGGAATGAGGAAAAACATTTAAAGAATAAACATATATTTTTAAGGTCTAAGTTTTTATTTTAGAATTATTTTTCATTTTTGAATAATGTAATAACTAGGAAATATTTACGGAGAAATATTGTAAATTGTAATTGTAATAACTGAATTATAGTGAATATATATATTTCCTTACTTTCTTAGATAAATGATTTATTTAAATTACAAACTATTTATTTCAAAGCGGGTTAGTCGTGGACGCCTTGTGTAGATCAGGTCTAAGATAGTGGTTGTAAGGCCAACTTCTATCTTAGGATGGTTTACACGGCGGGGCTATTACGACTTTGCCGCTTCGAGGGGTGACAGTGGGACAGCTTCCCAAGAGGTCATCAATTGGAAGATTAACTCAACTTGATCATGGATAACTTTGGAATTCCGATATACTTTAAGTTACTATTAAAAGGCGCCTCGATGATTAGAGTTTTGTTACCTAACATTTAAGGAATATTATAATCCATCTTTCTTATAAAACGAATGTCTTTGTTAGTTTCGTTACATAGGTTCAAAACCACTACCAAGCAGGATCTCTGCTCTTTCAACTGATGGATTACTTTAGTACCACCAGTAACAACTTAGCCGGAAGTCCTTTTGTTAAGGTATTGTTTGCTTTGGTATAAAGCGTCGCATGGTGTTGTTCCTTTGTACAATAGCTTCTTAGGAGATTGCCTATCTTGAGATTAACTTAGCTTGAACACACTTAACTTTAAAGTTTCGATGTGCTCCAAACTTTTACATTAAAAGGCGCTTTAATGATTAGAGTTTCATCACCTAACATTTAAGGGGTATTACATTATCAACACCATGAGAAAATTCTCGTTGAAACATTTAGATTAGGTTACATCCATCCTTAATACTAATTGAATAGTAACTTCATTTGCAATAGTAGTTTGGTATGTCATCAACTAATTTTTTAGGCCTTCAATCTTCTATCAATAGCCCCTAAAACGGTGTTAGTCTTGACTTCATAAGCCACATCTTTGACTTCTAAAGCACTAACTCAATTCTCAAGAATTTCTCTCTTCTTGCTTGAGTTTTTTCATGGCTTGATTTAAAGCACGTTGTAAAGTCTCCCCTCAAACTTATCCCCATGGACTTGATAATCATGCAGCTACTCTTTTGCTTTAGCAATTCTTAATTTTGCTTTATTCATCCCAACGAGAAGAGTTTAATAGATCATTTAACCTTACCCTTTGCTTAATAACACGACAGTCGCTATGGTTTGCCATCTCATTGACCATTGAGACGTTGTTCTTAAGTCCATACAACATCTTCTCCTCTTGTGACTTTGAGTTTAATACCACTTATTATGGACGTATTTCCCTAAACACTCCTTTGTGATATTTATCACTTTTAACTACACTAAGTAAGATTAAATTCTACTTGAAAAGCATACATATTATTTAGAGAGAGAGTAGAAAAAGAAGCTTTGTATAAAATTGAATCCACTCAAATGTCTATATGATTTCAATATAGGGATCACCCCTTATATATGCAAGAGGTTTTCATAAATGAATGGTCGAAATTCATATGACTTGGTAGTTAAAATTGAATCTCGCTTACTTTTATATTCGTTATAGCTACCTATTCAACCTAATATGATACATCAAATCCTTAAATTTTATTTGGAATTTTCTTAAGAGTTTTCTAGCTTCCAAAATTTTTCTAAAATTTAGGCTTTGAGCTTCCTTTGTAATTGGCCTTAGAAGCTTATAAGTACAACATTACTTGGGAGGTTTATGACATGTGTACTATATTCACTATCACAAATTGAGTTTTACACCAAAGGTAGGTCTACTATACGCATGTTTAGTATAAGTGCCTTTAGTATAAGGGAATTTCTACAGTCTTGTATTCTATTTTGATGGGATCGGTTCCGTCCTTTATCACATCGTAGATTTGATGTCTACTAGATCTAAACAGTTAAAAATATACTCATTTCAATAGTTTAGATTTAATGGACATCAAATCAAAGATTGGATGGAGGACGGGATTAGTTCCATAAAAAATATAAACGGGACCACAGAAAAATGCTTAGCATAAATACGTTAAAGATACATGTGGGCTGTATGCTTTCAATGCAAATGTTGGATGCATATTTCCTATCCTATTCGCCTAATTATTTTCATAAAGACTTCTTTTAATAATTACTTTTAAAATGGATACTATATCCCTGTAGAAACTGAAAATTTTAATCATAATCATGATAGAGAACGGGAGGTAAATATTGATCCTCAGAGTTTTGTCTTTCTGTAGTATAGATTGCGGAAAAATGTATCAAAATAGCATATCTTGAAAAAAAAATTCAAAAGTAGTTCATCAATTTTTTTAATTGAAGGCATGTTGTGCGTACACGCCTTCTTAGTGTAAACCGAAGGTGCATTCCCTAAACGCATATTCATTATCTATTAAGAAGGTACGCTCCTTATGCGAGCCTTTAGTGTTGATATATATATATATATATTTTAAATATTTACTTTATATATTTAGTCAAGCTATTATATAAATGCACGTCCTTTTTGCGTGCCTTCAATATCACTATTGTACACATTCAGGTAAGGCTTCATACTCCCTCTAACTAAGTACTTTCAATATGGTAAGTTAGTGTACTTATTCTGCTTCTAAGTTAAATTCATACTTCACATTCTCTCTTGCTAAGTGTACTACCTACGAAAACTATTAATGGAGTGGGTCAGCTTAAATGATTTACTAAACTATCAACTAAATCTGTTAAAAGTAGTTATAGTATAAAGAAAGTATATATATATGCTGTAAACTATTAATATTAAGGAAATAGCAATATAATATGAAAAATCATTTAAAAAAACCATTTACACAGTAAGTAATAAATGTCAATAATACATAACAATTAAACTAAGTAATACAAATATAATTATTTACAACTGCTTCTTCCTAGATTTAGTTAATTATTTTCTGAAACGAGTTAATAATGATGGTCTATGTATAGATGGACCCTCAGATGATTGAGGATCAAATGGTTGTAGAGGAGTATTAGTGAAATCTACATAAGGAACTGGAGGAGGCGGTGATGGTGGTAGCTGGGTGTCGGCCTCTTCTATGTGTATTGTCTGAGCCTATCTTGTATGACGTTTACAAGGAGCTGGACATGTGAGCATTAGGAGTGTCGAATGAGGTGTGGCTCGAACTAGAGATATAAGCAGGTGGTGCATTATTACTAATCTCGCCTAAGTCGTTGGAATGGCAAGATCTTAATGGCATAGAATCATCACTGTATCTCCGACTATATGCCTATGCTAGTCGACATCCTCTCGTGCAAACTCTAGGACCTGTACGCAATTGAGGGGCAAGTATAGGGGCTGGCTCAGTTGGCTGGTTAGGAAATAATATTAAGCTGTCGTGCTCCTCAAGATAGTGAAGGCTACCATCGATGATATAATGAGCAACATGGACATCATCTATTAACTTCACCAACTTAGATTATCTGCCTATAGTTAATGAAATAGTTCATGTTATATTCATATAGATTGCTTTGTGAAAAATCATAAGATAAATGGAAGGAAAGCTTACCAAGTACCCCATCATAGCCCCATGATGGGTAATGTATCGATGTGTATGATCTTTATACCAATCATAATAAGTTGAATCGATACCTCTTGGTCCCTGAATATCAACAACCCACATATGGTGGTCCACCTAGGTCAATATGTATCCCTAATGGGTGACCGACCAATTAATGTTTGTCTTACCTCTAAGGTCGATATGATGTAGCTTGTTACCCATATGAATGTCGACTTGTATTGTTTGGAAACCTCCAAACTATTGTATAACACGGTTGGGGAAATAAAACTTCACAATATGGAAACATATCAGTGGAACCTTAGCTGTCTAGATAGCTCGACCAATACTACAGAATGGGGGTAGAAGATCAATAAGATCATCCGGATACGGCTCTCACACGACCTATAATGCATTTGGAAAGAAAGTGCATTAATAATCCATAAATTTTTAATGAACATCAACTATAGAAACAAAATTCAAGAAATGCATACCTGTTTACTTGTTTGCAGATCAAATGCAGTCTAATATACATCTACAACATGCATAGCATGGTGTATAGTGTCTTGTGATATAGCCTACCTAGCAGTTAGTGGTAGGCCCTTTTATATGGTGAAGCCGGACCTGGTCCGTGGTGCAATGTAAGGGAAATGATCCCATGCCCATATTTGCAGTAGTATGGTGGTGCTTCCAATCTCTTGCGCTTCTGATCGTGCAGCCCCACATAGCTGGCGATATAATTAAGCTAAACAAGCTGCTCCCCAACTAAACGTCGTAGTATGTAGGAAATACTCTAGCATTAGTAGGAACATCATGTAAATAAGGGACGAAGATTTATCCGCAAATAAAAATCCACCAAACAACTGCAAGATGTATGTACGGGTGTGCCAACAAATGGTGTCATTATCTGTACTTAGAGGAAGTAAGCTAAATCTGTCTCGTATCCAATACAAACTAACATATCCCCCTTTGCTAGTATTGTCAGTGAGGTAATCTCCTAATAATCCGCTGGCTGCCTAAGGCCATACTAATTGCGTATATCCAGTCACTATAGCCCTATCCACAAGGAGACCAAACAGTACCTCTATGTCCTGTAGCATAATCATCATCTCCTTATGAGTCATATGGAAGGTGTAGGTCTCAGGTCTCCACCTCTCGACTAACGTTATGATGAGGTGATGATTGATCTATATGAATGGCAGCCATGTGACCCCTAAGAAACTAGTGTCAGTAAGGTGGGAGATGAAGCGATCATCCAATGGTATTTATAACGTACCCTTTCGTAGGCTTGACTCCACTTAACAAACTATAATGTGCTTGCTTCCCTATAATATTAGATTCATTTTCATTGCAATAGTAGAAAATTATTGAACTATACAAATTAAAAGATGAATTAACGTTAAAACATACTCGTAAATCCCATACATCTTATGATTGATGTCATCCTTGTCCATGTAGTATCGACGGGTCATTCGATCCCGATTCATCTAACTTACAAAACAATAAAAAAATATATTGTGTCATTGACTTATAGAAGCATAACATGATATGATATGTAATGTAATGTAATGTAAGAAAACAACATGTGCATGTCTGTCTATATCATTTCTATTAAGTTGAGGACACCTTCTCCTATTGTGTCCTTCCATTCTACATACGCTACACTTGCTCTTATCGGTAGGTTCCTTAAAGTCCATCTTCATATGGAATCTCTTCTTTCTTGGTTTACCCAAATTACTTTCAGGTTCTTGCTAGGTATGAGGAATGGGTAATCGAGACGGGGCTAATTTAGCTCATTACCTATTGGCATAAAGTGTCTAGTGTAGACATTCAACTAATGGGACCATGTATACCATATGCTAACGTACTGACCAGTAGAAACTTGAATAGAATTAAGTGCCCTTATTGCATGTGAGCACAGGATTCTATAGATTTGCTATTTCCTACATGAATATGTCATTCTATTCATGTCTACAAGATGTGTTTAACAGCTTTGTTTCATCACTCCATTTGGTTCGTGTCTCTAACTTATCTTTACCTCCCATATTTCGTTTTTACGGCTATATTGCTTGATGGAATGAGTTGGAGCTCGCTTAGCCTATGTTTTTAGCTTCTTTATAGCATACTTCATATTCACTTACCCTATGTCCATTCCCTTCTTCGCTTGTTAGACTCTTCATTTCCAATAATCAACACAATTGTAGAAAATTTTCTTGGCAAGTGAAGTAAGAGGCAATCCTCTACATCCTTTCAAAATGGCATTGTAGCTCTCAACGATGTTAGATGTCATATATCTGAACCAATAAAAATTGTCATAAGACAATGTCCATTTGCTACTGTCAAACGATGAAAACCATGATGTTGCGTCCTCTTTAACTTGCACCATTTGATCCATTAAGTACTTAAATTTCCTAAGTTGTACCTGCATGGCAACAGCAGTAGCAAGCTTCTTACACAGTTGGTTCTTATATACCTTGTTGAAATTGCTGGCGACATGCTGTATGTACCATCTTTAAACAGTAAATGGTTCCTTTCAGCCAACTTCTTCTTTGTCGAGTGTATTCTCGATATATGAGTGCTTGTCCATAATTAGGCAAATTGTCTTCTCTCGATCATTCACAACAAATTGTTTCAATTTTTTGAGAAACCAACCTTATGATTCCACAGGCTTCTTGTCAATAAGTGTAAACGCTAAGTGGACAATACAGTTATTTTTATCCATAAAACAAGTAATCAACGATATATGATCGTTATTCCCATACAGAAATGTGCCATCAATACAAACTACTGGTCGACAATACCCGAATGCGTGTACGTATAGATTAAATGCCCAAAAGACCTACTTCATTATTGAAACACCAAGCTTAAGGGATCTCCTCCATCTCCATACCACCTTAGTTTCAGGATTTGAAATCTTGATTGCGTTTAACAAAATAGGAAGCTCGTTGTATGCTTTTTCCTAATTGCCATATACTATCTCCATAGCCTTTCTTTTCGCATCCCAAACTCTCTTTCAAGTCACATGATAGCCAAACATATTTAAAATGTTTGTTTACAAGTCTGTAATCTTTATATCGGGATTCTCTTTAACATTATTGATGAAGCAATTGGTCATAAGTCTATTATTGATCTGTTTGTGGTCTTACATCACACATGTGTGTGGACCCTTAAGATTTGTTATAACAAATAGCCTCATTAAATTTTTATATGATACCCATAGCCTCCACTTGCATCCATTGTCCTTCTCCTTATAATAAACGACCCATAGATTCGATTTTGATTGATTAATGTGGTAGTTACAATGGTTATTGATGTGATATCTTTTGACGTTGTCAATAAGCTCATCCTTTATACTTTCGACAAATAAATTCGCATCGTTAACCTGGTTACTACTCTCTGCCTCCATGTCCTCCTTGAATTCTACATAACTGCTACTACCACCAATGTTCATATATGGAATTGAATCTCTAACTTGGGATGTTGGTATCCCAGTGTAATTATATTAGGGAGCCATCCCAATCCACTAGCTAGTAGTAAATTGAAGTACGGATGAAATGCTGCTCGATATATACTTTGACGTGGTCACATAATCTATAGTGTTTTCAACTTTTACAATTTCTTCATCTACTTCATATTCAACCCTTACGTGCTTCCCTTCAACCTCAGTTCTAAGTCCCATTGGAATCATATCTTCATTAGGGTTGTAGCGGGGTTATCCTGTAAGATTAACCCTATTTTTGTATTATTTGTCTTTTCATTTACACCACCTTCACCAAAAATGGGGTCTTTCACTAGATAAGTTTCCAGTCCATCATACATAGGGTTGTCTTCATCGGTTTGCTGCACATGAGGTTGAGGAAAACTGGAATACCCAACCTGTAAAGTTCTATCAACAATAGTTCTACTAAACGGACCGAAAGCTTTAACATATATCTTCTGTATCCGGTTTTCTTCAAACGCATCAGCCATTTTTATAAAGTTTTCTATATCATCATCATTCGTAATGACCATCAAAGTATACAAAATGCCTCTTTCATAATAACAAGGATGTCGATAAACAAGCTTAACCCAATAAGGATTAACTCTGATACTCGTACAAATCCACTAAAGAAAATGGTTGTAATTAGAATCCTTCCTCATCTTCAACTTTTTCACTAGATCCCTATCATATTGTGGACCATTATTTCCATTTACAATATTCCTACTCACATATACAATTATTTTCACATAATCAGTTATTGACAACCTATTGAATCATGAACGACAAAATCAATAAAGTCTATACAATTTTGTACGGTTCGTAGCATCCATATAATTTCATTTATTGGTGGAGCATCTTATCATACACTATAATTTCATATTATAGCTGTAAGTTCTCACATGACTTCATTTCTCGGTTGGGTATCTCATTGCACTTCTATAATTTCACTTTTCGGTAGGGCATCTAATCATACACTATAACTTCATACTACAACAGTAAGCTCTTACACGACTTCATTTCTTGGTAGAGTATTTCATCGCACTCACATAATTTCACTTCTCGGTGGGGCATCTTATCATACATTATAACTTCATATTATAACTGTAAGCTCTTACATGACTTCATTTCTCGGTGGGGTGTTTCATTGCACTCATACAATTTCACTTTTCGGTGAGGCATTTTATCACACACTATAAAGGTAAGCTCCTATACGACTTCATTTTTCGATGGGGCGTCTTATTGCACCGATACAATTTCACTTTTCAATAAGGCGTCTCATTGCTCACATAATTACACTTTTAGCTGTACCAACTTATTACACACTATAACTTTATACTATAACTATAACTTTACACTATAACTACAAGCTTTCATACGTTTTCGTTTTTTGGTGAGACATAACTAATATATCGATAAAATCACATACAATGTACAAGTTACATATATATTTTTTTACGTAAGCACTATAACTTATATAACTATAAAAATTATAAACATTACAAAATTATGAATAATAAACAAAATTCAACATCAATATTATGAAAATATAAATATTATACAAATTATCATGTAACTACATTTAAATACAACGTAATTTATATTTAAAAAAATTATTGCGAAATAAATATAGTCGAGGGTTATTTACAAATGGGTTGAGAAAAAGAAGGTAATGCTATTACTTAGAGAGAGAAAATCGGGCCAAGTTATTGTATTGAGAGAGAATATAAGAGATTTTGAGGATTTTATGTAATTGAAAGATGTGAAAATGAAATTCAAATGCTGAAATTGGAATATATATAAATGAATGGAAAGTGCATACTAGGAGCATGTTTTCTTAAAGCACTCTTAGCCCGCGCTCTTGATATATGCTTTCCTAATTACAAACAAGACGTGTCTAAAGAGTGTGCCTTTCATACAAATTGGAAAGTACACGTACACAACATATCTTTCCTTCACAATACTACTTTTAATATCATGCTATTTTGATACATTTTTCGGTAATTTATGTTATTGAAGTACAAAACTCTCTATACTCACGGGTCTACGAAGGAGATGGCATTAAGGTTTACTGGTGTTTTATAATGGCGTACCGTCATCAAGGATCGACGGATCTCGTGCGAAATTACATTGGCCGACTCGAAAATAACCAAAATGTAATGGGTCTAGAAGCAAGTAAGATATTCAGCAACCAATCCTGCCGCCGTAAAACTAAAAACTTCATAGTATCCAGAGCCGGTGCAACAACAATTACAAACAACAAATCACGATTACATAATCCACCAGTCCTCCTCCTCCCCCTGTCCACCTCCTCTCTACCTAGGTTTTCATGTCTTCATCTTCCTCTCAAATATTATAAAGAGCCTAGTAATACCTTCACTTTCTTCCCCTTAAATTTCGTTTTTCTCTCCTTTTTCAGTACACAGAATCACGGAACAGGGACGAAACGACTTGAAATATAACAGCAGAAAGAATTACCGGAAACACATGGCGTCCTCACCTTCTGCTAACTTATGGGTACTTTTAGGTTTAGGAATAGCGGGGATTGTGCTAATGACTAGAAAATTGAAGAAAACAATCCGACAAGACTTTGGTGCTTTTGTTCATAAGCTTCAACTCCTTCCTCCTCCTCAACCTGCTCCTCCTAAGGCTCCCCATCCTCTTACTGGTCTCACTTTCGCCGTCTCCGATGTGTACGATATACCCTAAACCCTCTCTCTCTTCTTCCTCTCTTTATATGAATAGGTTGTCCGGCCAACTCATTTGCTGTATGGTGTGCTAACTTCAATGGGCTAATAAAAATTTTAGAATGGAAATAAAGTTTGTAACTCTGCTCGTGTATAAGTATAAAATTTCTGTTTGTTTCTGTAGAATACGAGGATGTTGTTTGTGGTTTTAGTTGATTTATTTATTGTCAGTTTCATTGTTGGGTGTACTAACTTGATGCGGGCGCAACTAAGAATCTAAATGGGTAGATAGTAAAATTGGAGCTTTACTTGCGAAGAAGTGAAATCATGGAAAGGAAAAAAAGCCCAAGAATGTTAAAAAATTAATCCTATTTATTGGTTAGTATACCGTTATATGGGAGGTGCTAGCTTTGTGGCTGTGGATGGGAACATGGTGGAGAAAAATGGTAAAGATGGGACTTCTATACAAGTTACTAAAAAGTACCATTGCCTTGGATTACGCAGTGGAAATGGCTTTGTAATCCTTTTAGCTTTAGTGTAATATGTTGATTGAAAATTACCTCTTGTTAAATGTCCACTTGATTGGGTGCTTTTGTTGTGTTGGTTAGGAAGGTTTTATCTAGGATATGGGCTTTTTCATCGTCAATGGAAATGAATTGTGGGTATTGTGAGAATTGGGGTATGACTGTTTCTTTTTCTAATGTTTTCCAGGTTTGATGTTGATGGAAGTGTAACTGGATTTGGGCATCCTGATTGGGAAAGGACACATGGAGCAGCTACTAGGACAGCTAGTGTTGTGTCAACTCTGGTTGAAGGAGGTGCCACTTGTATGGGGAAAACTGTAGTTGATGAAATGGCATTTAGGTATGAACTTACTAGCTTTACTTCTGAACTGATTCAATCTCAATGAGGACTGATTTCAATTCTTTGTGAGGAATATTGGTGTTGATTGATGTTGATCAAAGTGTTGGGTTAAAGTATAGATCAGATAGGTGGCATTGTAACATCTAATTTTCATCATCCTGGAATTAGTGGAAGTGGAGATAATGTATTACTTCATTTTTTTATTGTCTCTTACAATGTTTTATTTTCCAGTATTGCTGGAGAAAACAAGTACTATCAGACACCAACTAATCCCTTAGCGACTACTCGTGTACCGGGAGGGTCGAGCAGTGGAGCTGCAGTGGCTGTAGCTGCTGATCTTGTTGACTTTTCTTTGGGTACGCATATCGTATTATCTTTTGATAACTTCTCTCACTTGCATGTGTTTTTTTCAGCTGTCCCATTGCAGCCAATATTGTGTGGACTGTATGTCCTGAGACATTATGTGATTTTGGTATCCACCCATCAAATAAGAACTCATATTTCGCAGTCTTGAAAAATGACTGATAGTTGGTTAGAAGGGACTGACCAAGCATGGATTGCTCATTGTCTATATGTATATACTTATTAGAGTTAATAAATCTTGAATACAGAGCTTAATTTAAGTTCTCCAAATAATGCTTTTTGAAAATGGTTCTCATGGCTGCCATTAGTCTTAATAGACTCTCACCTCTGTGATTCAAACCCCATGTCAAACTAAAAGAGGTTCTCGTAGCTACATTATAAATAATATAATTCATAATCTGGGAACTTAACCACTCTATGTTAATTTTCAATGTCCTAAGATATGTAATGTAACAACCGTGGGTTTACCATTCTATTATTTCAATTGAAAATGCACAATTGAGAGTAGTATATTACTTGTAAAACCCTAACACTCAATATCAATTGTAAAGTAAAGAACCTCTACAACTAGAGTAGGAACATCAAGCCCTTAATCTTCCTAATGTTCTCCCTGCACATGAAGGAAACTTCCTTTGGCAGAAACTCTCAACAATTTCAACAAAATGGTCAACTCACTCTCACTCTCTCCTTAGCAATTATAAACTATTAGAGTAAGTATTTACTATTCTGCCCTTGATACATATTATTCTACCCTTCTAACACATATAAACTACTACACATATCATTTACATATTATTCAACCATTATTCTTGACACTAGGATCGTTAAAATTCCTTCCCCCCATAACAATGTCGTTGTCCCCAAGGACAGCCACAAAGCTTGCTGCATATTGTCTTCAACCATGATGATAGTGGTGCTTGTCAACTTCTATTCATTCTCCTTCTTGAGATTTCGAATCATCTTCCAATAACATGGCCGGCGAAGAATGATTGGGGCATTTGTGACCTGGAACATAAGCTTGATCACACTTGAAGTACAAACCTTTACTTCTTTTGTCCACATACTCTTGGTAAGTCATATCCTTAGGTCCTCTATTCTGACTTTTGACCTGGCTAGAAACAGTAACACTTGCAGCTGAATTATCCACATGATTTGATACTGCTCAACCCATTTTTGTACCAACATTACTTACCTTTTGCTCATTCACTCCATTTGGACCCTCTATTCTGATACAAGTTACTGGGTTAATGGTATTTGCACTGAAGGTACTATTTCCTGTGTGCGAAGACATAGGAAAAGTGGTTGCATGATGACAATGTTTCACATGTGAACGGTGTGCAGCATGGGAACAAGGAAGCGTCTTTGAGACTGCATTTTTTGACTGCCACATCTCATCTTGTTCATCTTGTTTTGCCATCACCACATCATAGGTGAACTTTTGCTCAAGACTTAAGGCGAGTTCCATTGCCTTTGAAAGTTGATTGGCCGCAATGTATGAAACCTAACTCTTATTTCATCTTTCAATCCCCCAAAAATATACCTTAGCAATTGTAACTCTGTCATCTTTGGTGCTTGAGTAATTGGGGCTTCGAAATCCTCAATGTAACTTGCCACTAATGAATGTTAGTGAAGAGTTGATAATCTTGCAAATGGACTGTTCGATTATTGGTCACCATATTGAACCATTAGCTCCAATTTCATACTTCCCAATCCACATGATAGGTAATTTGTGCTTCAACATCTTAAGCCAATATATTGTGTGTCCCTTCATATAAGCTGTGACCATGGAAACTTTATCTTCTTCAACAATTTGGTGAATTTCAAAAAATTGTTCAATTGCAGCGATCTATTGAGAGGGATCATGTCCTTCGAAGTTTGGTGATGATATGTTCAAAGTAGTAATTTTCTATCCCTTGCCATTTGCTCTAATTTGCACTTGACATTGAAGGATGTTGGTCTCTTTCATCAATTCAATTCCTTGCACCATTGGAAGCTTCATTGATCTTGATCCCTACTCTATTCGAAGTCAACACTTTCTCACTTGCATGAAGCATATTTTGTTGATTGCTCAACAAATCATGAAGCATTGTCTCAAGAGTTGCCATCCTCTTATCTATTGCACTTAGGCTTGAAGACTAATTCTTCTCAACTGATGAAATTTGATGTTGAACCTTCATGAGACTTCCTTTCAACTCTTCTCCAAACTCCTTCACCTTATTCCCTAGGGTTTTGACTAGTGACTCTAGCTTAGTTATTCTTAACTTTTTCCTAAAAAGACCTCGGGAGCACTAGAAAAGACCAAGAATCACAAAAGACTAAAGGAAATGCTTGAAAAAAAAAAATTGGAATCTTGGCCTTCTTTGTCCCACAAAAGCTACATGAACCATAGATAAAAAATCACAAATTGAGAAAAAACCAGAGGCCTATGCCAATTATAACAACTGTAGTTCACTATTCTATTATTTTAACTGAAAATGCACAATTGAGAGTAGAAGATTACTTGATAGAATTCTATCTTTATATCAATTGTAAAGTAAGGAACTTCTACAATTAGAGTGGGAGCATCAAGCTCTCAATCTTTCTTACACTCTTTTTATACACGAAGGAAGCTTTCTTTAGTAGAAACTCTCAACAATTTTAACAAAACAGCTAAGTAACTCTCTTTCCTCCTAAGTATTTATACACTATTAAAATATTTACTATTCTTCCCTTGACGCATGTTATTCTAAACTTGTAACACATATACGCTACTATACATATTATTTACGTATTATTCAACCATTATCCTTCATGCTAGGATTGTTACGTGTAATTTCAAAATTCTCAAAATAAAATTCCATGCTAAAAATGTTTAGGCATGTGAATTTGAGCAATTTGGCAGTTTGTGTATAATGAAATTCACGGTAAAGCTTAAATGAGACATTGCACTGCTTGTATATAGGTAGGCTCCCTTTGTGCACATTATTGCTTCCTCCTGTCTTTTATAATAATGTTATTGTCACGTTGAGGGAGGACCCTGATATTACTGCTCTACACAGCGTGATGTACGTTAGAAATATTCAATGAATAATGCCAAAAGATGGTTCTAGATGTCCTATGTAAATATAACCATTTTTGCCTAAGTTTATTATCATTATATAGTATTCATAAGCCTACCTAGAAATTTAGAGATTTGGAGGATTATACAAATATGGCAATTCAATACATGCTAGTTTTTTCTGCCATGAGTATGGTTAATTTTTAGAGAGTGCTTAGACTGGATACTCTTTTCTTTTTTCCATCTCCCTCTTGCCTTTCTTCTTGACTGGTTGCATGCTTAGAATATTATTTTCTACAACAATGTTTCTTGATCTAATCGCAGTTTTACCTATCCTCATTATAAAGGATGTGCTCAAATTTCTCTTAGTAACATCTGTGTTATCTGAGCAGCCATTATAATTAATTTATTATTTTAAACAAACAGGCACATCTAAACTTGGTAAACACTATATTTTTGCCAAGAAAGTATGCATCTCACATGCATGGTCTGATTGCAGGTATTGACACTGTTGGTGGCGTAAGAGTGCCCGCTAGCTATTGTGGTGTTATAGGTTTCCGATCATCTCATGGGGCTATTTCAAATATGGGGATTGTACCTGTTTCAAATAGTCTTGACACTGTTGGTATGTACTCATTCATTTCGGTGCTCTCTGAATATCTGTTGTTTACATAATATATTTTGATAGATATTTTCCAATAATGTTGCTTGTATAAACAACCAAATATGCAGCAAAATGGAATATAGGTTGCTCTGATATTAGCCTATTGAAATAGCATGATCCTGTTTATAAAAATAACGGCATAATCTTGTTGTATTTATTATTTTCTCTCATGTAACATCTTTTGCTAGTGTTGAAGAATAAATTGAAATCACATCTTTATCTGTGCTATGAGTTGGGTGTAATTCTGGTCAAATTTTGTTCATGATGTCTTGAGTTCAAACTCCAGCACTTTTGTTTACCTCTTCATTTTTTAGTTGCACATGATTGGCCTTGCTTCATGTCTTGGTCACACGTGGGGAGTATTGAAAGTAAATATAAAAATCACGTGTATTTGAAAAATGAGTTATGCAAAAAATGGTTGTGATACTAGACGTATTCAACTCCTTTGGCTAGTTGTAGCTAGTATTGTTGTTCTAGTAATGTTTCTATCCATCAGAATTTAGACTATTTTACTTCTTAAAGTACCTTCAATACTTCTGAGTTGCTTTTGGTACGGTTAGTGGTCTAATTTGGATCCATAGCTAAAAGATGTGGTGGTGGAAATCACATGCATTATGAGAATTGTCTTGATAATAAGGTGCCCTTTTGAGTAAAAACCTAGGATGACTGGCTTGGATGCACTGCCCAGCCCCTATTTAATTTGGAAATTAATCTCAAAGGAAGTAGCACATGTGTCACACTTGTTTATGTCTGATTGATCTACGGATCATTTTAAAATTTTCTTCATTGCTATTTCACAGAAGTCCACGTTGTTTGGGATATAAAACCGGTATTACACTTAGATGTGTAATGTCCTAGAGAATTTCCTGTTCCACTGAAGCTGGTCAACAAAGATAGAGAGAATGTTGGCAGTTACTTAAGCACTTAGTGCAATTATTACTTACTATTGAAGAAACTTCTGGTCTAGAATTGCAGTTTTTCAGCCACTGTTAGCTGTACTCAAGGCCGCCAAATTCTGAAGCAAATTTTATTTGCCAGCGGTGTTCACTATCTTTCTAGAGAGCTGTGTGCTGGTGGTAACCTGCCCCTCGGGACAAATCCAAGGCAATCATCATCTGTGCTTGTTAATAATTTGGTTGCTTGTACACCTTTTTGTCTTTTTGGTCTATTTACTCGGTTTAGGCTTAATATCTAATCTACTCTTCCCTTCAATACTTCCATAAGGTGAGCTTCCTTACACTGTCTTTCCTATTATTTTCTCTTCAAACAAGAGTTATGAAAAAATTTATCATTACCATCAAAAGAAGTCCCTGCAGCTTGACCTGTGATAAGATGTTATGTCTTATTTATCAGCCGATGCTTCAATGAGGGAAATAAAAGTGTTCCTTTCCAAGTGTGCACATTCACACAAAAAGAATTAGATATTGTGCAGTATAGTTGTGTAGTTGTGTTGATTATGTTATGTATGTTTAAGTCATTGTGTTATGTGTTAGAACAGGAGTCTGCAGTATTATGTATGTTGGTGTGCAGTATCATGAATGTTATTTTGATATTTTGTGTCAGATGCTGTTTGGCAGTTATTGTGCAGTATGGAAATTTAGTTTACAGTTACTTCCATGTGTCAAAGTAGGAGTAAAAATAGGGGATGGCAGTTTAGTACAAGTACCCTTGTACATGGTTTATATTGATCAGAAAAATGAAAGGAAATAAGAAGTCCTAGTCTCAAAAAAATTCCAGACTTAGAGTTCTAGAGATTTTAGGGTTCTCTCTTAAAATTGAGCCCTTCCTTAGAGATCGTAGAGTTCTCTTTGTAACGAGCCTTAAAAAAGGGTTGTCAACTTCTTTCAATTAATGAGTCCGAAAATTTAATAACAAAAATTTGATCTTATAACAATTTGGTATTAGAGCCAGTCTTTATGGAAGAAGTGAAGCAATTGCAATAACAATTTGAAACTTTCTTGATGATGTACAAGGATGATAGGAAGCAATTTGATGCATGGCAGCAACAACTTGCAGGTCAGCATGCCTCCTTATCTCGAGATCTGTTAACACCACAAACGGGGATTCGAGAACTTAAAGAATCCACCGACTATGGGAGAGGTGCCTGTTAAGGAAAAAGCCTAGAAAAATTTTTCCAAAGACAAGGAGAATGTTGTAAAGGAGGCGAGTGACAAGGAAAATACAATGTTTGCATCTGTGATGTGCCACCAAAAAAATTTAAGCCCATTCAGTCTGGTCCAATGGTTTTGGGATGGTGATGAAGGAATGGTGGAGTCACTTAGGTTGAAATGGAAATGTGTTTCCAAGTATAAAGATCTTGGGTTAGCAAAGAAACAATGGCTAAATAAGAAAATTGAACTGAAACATTTTTGCTGCCTTATGCTCATTATTGGGTTGGGCAGTTAACACAATCTTGATCTGCATATAATGTTGGCTAAAAAGAAGAAGAAGAAGAAGAAGAAGAAGAAGAAAAAGAATTTGGATGTCAAAATGCTATACAATACCATCCAAACATCGCACATGAGGACACATGCATTTTGAAGGGGGTAGTAATTGTTATGATGATAGTTGTGTGTGTGCTGATATGGTTCTGCTAGTTAGTATGTCATATGTTGAGTTTATATTTTAATCATTTGCTGTATTTCCTTGTATGTGTTGTGTTTGGGGTAGCAGCTTAGGTGTTAGTAGCATTGTGCCATGTGGAGTAGTAATGGTGAACAATTGGTGTGAAAATAGTAATGGGAAGTTATTATGTGTAATTGCAACATGTGGATGTATCGTTTAAAAAGAAAAGTCAGTAAAAATGAATGGGCAGCCTATTTGCACAAATTGTTTTCTCCAAAAAATTCAAAACTTAGTGTTCAAGAGATTCTAGGAATCTCTCTAAAAAAAAAACCCCTAAAAAAGAGATCATGGGGTTGATAACGATGCTTGAAATTTTATTTCAAAACCAATCCTGTAACATAAAACTTTGTTAGTAACAGGGTAGAAAAGTCTAGCTTCAAATTCAAAACTGTTAGTCATTTGCTTTAATGGTCCTGTACTTCGCATTGATTGGTGGAGAAGGTCTTGTCTAGGGTTATAAGTGAGTTGTATTTAGACAATATAATATTAAGCTTGAGCTTGAGCTCGATTTGAAATGTTTAAAGCTGGAGATTGACTTGAATTCAAGTGGGCTTGAAATCTTGAGCTTGAACTTGACCGAAGCTTCACTTGACAAGCTCGAGCTTGCTTCAATTAAGCTTGTTTCATTTTGGGAAAAAATATTTCTTTAAAAATCAATGCCAAAACTCAACTACTTAGATTTAAGCTTAACTTAAGCTTGACTCAACTATAGTTGAATTATGGAGATAAATTCAGAAAACTTGTGAGTAGGTATGGTGCTTTTACACCCTGAGCCTAATCCTTTTCTTTATTCTCATCATGCCTTGGATAGTAGAGAACCTGCCATGTCTTTCAAGATGTTTTGAAGAAGCTAATGTTAGTTTGTTTATCATAATAGTGTAAATACTGAGGACATTTGTTATGTGATTTAATGGTTAAGGACTTGCGTGTTACTCCTCATGTTTCAGTACTAGCTTCATGTTATAGTACCTTATTTACTGATATAAGTTTTCTGTTAATTGCTGCGTACATTTGTCGTCACTGTTTAATTTTATTTTAGGGTCTTTTTGTAATTGTTGTGTGGATGTGAACATGTAAGTGGTGTGGGGTCTGAGTTGGTCAATGTTGTCTTTTACTGTCCACGTGTCAATGTACATTTGTGTTTATATTTCTATGTTATGGTCTGTAAACATGTGTCCGGTAGTTACCAAGATGTTAGGGTCATGGGCAGATGTGTGAATGTGGCCAGTTATTTGAGAGTAGTGGAGTAGCTGTTGAGGGATGGTAACTGCCACTTGTGTCATGTACTTTTATGCAGAAAAAGAATGGAAAAAAGGAGGCTACTTTTGAGAACCAAAAAATTAATAACTCTAGAGTTCAAAGAAATCGTTGGGTTCTCTTCTTAATCAAGTCCATAAAAGAGATCATTACTCTTTCTATAATGAGCCTGAAAAATGAATTCTAAAAGTCGATCTTGTAACTCTTTGGCATGTTTTTCATCACATCACATACAAGTTTCCGTCGGCATCTACCTTTGAACATTCTGCAGAAAATCTGGCCAGTCAGAAATAGATACAAGGATGGAAGAATAGTTTGTTTTATTCATTTTTTCCCAGTTGCGCTGGACTAATGAATTATTAAAATATCCTGCAGGATGGTTTGCTAAAGATCCAAGCATTTTACGTCGTGTTGGCCATGTATTGCTGCAAGTTCCTTTCACAGTCCAACGAAATCCTAGGCAGATGATAATAGCTGATGATATTTTTCAACTATTGAAGATTCCTGTTGACAGAATTATCCAAGTGGTGATAAAGTCAACGGAGAAACTTTATGGAAGTGAGTCCTTCCCCCATGCTTTCCTTCAAATTGCTCCATGGTCAATTATTAAATATTCACTTAGAGGTTTAATTTCAGGGCAAGCTTTAAAGAATGAAAGTCTGGAGGACTATTTTATTTCCAAAGTTCCAAGCTTGAAGACATTCCACAGCAAGAAAAGCAATGGTGAATCTAAGAATTCTCCAATTAGAGTTGTTGCAGCTGTCGGGCAATTTCTTCAAAGGTAGATCTTTATACATGATAATTGCTTGTGTCCATTATAATTTAATAACATATCTTGAGAATAAATGTGTCACCATACCTTCTGATCTGCCCACCCACCAGTGAAAGCAAATTAAGGAAAACATGGAAGGGTCATTGAAAATTCTAATTTGGAGGCAAAATTTGATATGTTAATGGATTAATAGTAGGTGTGGAATATTGGTATCTGCAGGGGTGTTGCTTATATTCTCTTATCATTTAATGTGTATGGCATGACAGCCTGCTATAATAGATTAATAGTTGCTTTCTCGAATATCCTTTACTTGTGTATATCTGAAGCTGTCCTCCTTTGTATAACAGGCATGAATTTTGGCAAAATCACAAGGAATGGATTGAGGCATCGAAACCTGCACTGGATCCGGTTATCTTAAGTCAGTTATCGAATAATGTAGAGTTGGCAGATATGGATGTTGAGAACTGCAAATTAATAAGGAATGAGATGCGGGTAGCTATGACTTCCCTTTTGAAGGCAAGTTTCTATGTCCTTACAGATAGAAAGTTTTTATGCAGCATGTTGCCAATTGCCTACAATCTTAACATTGTTGCCAACATATTTTTTTAGGTTAATTTTGACATGAAGTATTATTCGAAGTGAATTTATATAGAGTTGATTAGGAAGAATCATATTGTTTTCCATGTTCTTATTATGAGTCTCCCTTCCTTTATCAATGTGGATGACTGTATATGTCAAATGTCTCCAAATAAGAGTTTCTTCCATTTAATCATCCAAATTTTTAACCACCTTTAATGTTCTGTTTCATTGAGGTATGGATCTGTGCATGCTTATAGTTGAACAAAATAAATGTTAACTGTAGAAATCACTAGAAGCTTCAGTTAAAGCTTATAATTTAAGGGCATTATAAGTCTAGTAGCTATTTAACTGAATATTGTTAGAATCTAATCTGGCGACTGACTCTTAATTCCTATATCTACCCCGAAAAGAAAGTTTCTCAGATATGTTGAGCAAAGTTTTCCACCATCAATGGTTATGGGCTATTTACTTTGATTTGGAATATCAATCCAATTCAAAGATATGCATGGTTGTGTTTTCTAGCAGTTTCAAAAGAGGAGGAAGGGGGGTGGAAGTAGAAACATCAAAGTGAATCTTTAGATTTTTAAACAATAATGTTCTTTTGGTTAGTAATGTTATATAGTTGTTAGCATTATATATGTATATTAAGTTAGAAAAATGGATGGATTCTGAAGTGAGAGAGTTCAGGGACCACTTTAATTAAGCTCTACTTCTTTTCTGCCCTTTTGTCCTCCCCCCTCTTCCCATCCTGTGTTTCCATCTTTTCCTTTGTGCTTGCAGCCTCCTCCTCCTCTCTCTTCATC
Organism: Lumnitzera littorea; assembly: GCA_024138015.1. Classification (NCBI taxonomy): domain Eukaryota; kingdom Viridiplantae; phylum Streptophyta; class Magnoliopsida; order Myrtales; family Combretaceae; genus Lumnitzera; species Lumnitzera littorea. The sequence continues at coordinate 69,565,638 of JAMXBB010000002.1, read as the reverse complement.
CCCCTTCCTCCCTTTCTTCCTCCTTTTTTCCTTCTTTTCTCCTTACCTTCATCTACATGATTCTCAACAATTTCCTTCACACCTAAAAGTGCTTCTCCCCCTTCCTCCTCAAAACCCTCTTCCTCTACTAAAACCAAAAGATCACCTCCTCTCCTTGGAAAACCTCCAAAAGAACCACTCTAAATACCACCCCAAATATTAGCTTTACACCTACACCAACCTTTTTTGGAGAGGAAAGTGGTTCACCAGGGTTAAATCTATTTTCTTTGGCTGCAAACTGAAGGGAGGCACCCGCCAAATACATGCGTGATCATCTATGAAGGCAATTAGCCGCCTGTACCCAGATGTAGATATTTGAGTGTCCCTAAATATCACTATGAAAAAGGTGGAATTGTTTTGATGGTTTATATTGTTTTACTTGATAGGAATTGTAAATAAAATTTGCTAAAATGCAATGCTCACAATGCAAAATCATTCATTATCTTATTGTTAAATGAATTTGAGTACAAATGATTATGAAACTTAGTTATAGTTTTAGAGAGGTAGTAGAGGCTATTGAGTCCCTTAGTACTTCCCCAAAAATGGGTCCTGAAATCTACAAAGATTTGAAGAAAAAGTCGCAACATGATTCACATATTATGGTAACTTGCTTACAGACAGACAACCATTGTAATTGAGGTACAAATGATGTAGCATTCAGTTAATGATTAGCTTACCATATTGGCTAGCTACACTCTCACCATTGACTTACTCGCACCTCAGTATGGCTATCACGTGGTTCAATTGTTGCGAATAAACTTACCAAGAGTTGCACCTAGGGTTTGAAGCACCTGTGTCAATGATCTTAAGTATCATCTTCCACGGTTGTAAAGAGAGACATGTTATTACCTTAAAAAGTGTGGTAGAAACCGAAAATTTTGACTTGATTGAACTATTTGGACTTAATTGTAAAATTTTGGTTGAGAATTTTCTCAAGAAAATCAATCAAATCATGGATGAGATGGAGTCCCAAAATAGGAGTTTTTGGAGGATTCCTAGGACCACCTTATGTTGTTTAGACTTTAGAACTTTGGCTTGCCTTGTAATTTGACATGTATCCCAAGGGTGGTTAGGCTTATGGATCACACAGCGTCTTCTCACCAGATTGCACTTCATGAGTCTTCTGCTTCATCATTGGTGCACTAGTGTGATAGCCTTTTTTGAAGATGGTAGCATCCATTAGAATATGTCTACAGATCTCCACTTAATCCACCACAGCGCATGGCTCACTTCAATTGGGGAATCGTTCCTCCTATCCCTACCCCCCACCCCCCAAAATCTGGCATATGTGCACCTCATCCAAACCATAATCAAGTCCTTGTAGTAGGAAGACCTGATCTTTCTCTTACACATCTTGCTGTATGTGGTGCCATTTTCTATACACTTCCATTTTACGTTATAGAATAAGTCCATTTCCGTGCCACAACTCCATCATTAGATTGTAGTATTTGAGAGACACTCATGCGGTCTTGAGATGTAATCTTAAGCTTGTTTGAATTTCAAAGCATTAAGAAGTATTTTGTGGTCTGAGTAGATTTCTCGGATCGCATCCCAAATTTTCTTCGTTGTTTCATATAACAGATCTCTGTGCCCAATCTTCAGGCTCCATAAAGTTCATTAACCATGCCATCACCATTGAATTTTTGGCCTCCCTAGCTCCATAGGGCTTTGATGTACTTTAAAAAAAAGGGAATCATGCTAATGAGATTGCCCGGTTTTCTGCAACCCCTAATCAAGAGCCTAACTTACTGGAACCACTCATGGCAATTCACCCCATTCATCTTACATTGAGTGATTTTTAGTGAGTTTTGGTTTCCCACAGATGGTCTTAGGACTGGACATTAAGTATAAAAACTTTAGTTTGAATCCCGGTGAGATTTAGGTAGGTTTTAGAGATATACCACCCATTTTTTATTAACTCAGGTCCAACTGAAGCTGATGTTAGGAATCATAATTTTCTCAACCCATTAACTTTCTTCCTTAATTTCCCATTGAATATACACGAGTACAAAATTAAAATTAATAGCGGATAAGAACAAATCTTCTAGTTGCTACTCCCTAAATCTTTTGTAATTTCAAGTGCTAACAATCTAATAACCAAAATAATAATGATGATGATGCAGCAGAAAAGGACTGGTAACTGACAATTAATTGAAGAACCTAAACATTAGTGTGAGCAGTGATGCCCTATATTTCCTGTTATTTGCTGCAGGCAACTTGATACACTTAATTTTCAATTTTTTTTTTTTTTTGTTATGAAGGATGATGGAATCCTGGTCATTCCTACTGTTGCTGATTCCCCTCCGAAACTTGGCAGTAAAGAGCTGCACTCACAAGATTACCAAATCCATGCATTTAGTTTGTTGAGCATTGCTAGTATGTCGGGCTGCTGTCAGGTATACTCCATTTCGGTCTCTCCTCCACACCTGCCCAAACAGAACCTTGTGGGAATATTATTTTAAGAAATGATGTTTGTTAGACAGGATGCTGTAGTTTTCTTAGCATTTATCTGATTTGCAGGTCACTTTACCCTTAGGACTTCATGACAAGTGTCCTGTTTCAGTGTCCTTCATAGCAAGGAATGGTGGTGACCGCTTTTTGCTTGACACAGTTCAGGCTATGTTCACAACCTTGCAAGAACAGGCTGAAATTGCTACCAAGACAAAGTTATCAAGGAATGCCATCTCTCGGGAACATACTGCCGAAATTGCCAAAGAAAAGGTTTTTTGTTTTTTTCTTATTGGTGAATTTCACAATTTGGCTGCAGAAAGCAACAGAGGTCAACCTATTCAAGTTAATGCCATTATGTGTCTGTATTCGTAATGTAGTTAGTTGCTGATAATTGGGTTATACTGGATTAAAGAATATGACAGTTCGTAAAGTCTTGTCCTTAATCTTTTTGTTTTGCCCATGCAGTTGAAAATATATTACGTGGTTGGAGTCATAGGATCCATATAGCTGGTTCCACCTAGTGGGATATGGATTGAGTGTCGTTGTATTTAGAACCTTTGTTTGAAATGATTAGGATGAGAGTCTGCAACGTTATACGAAGGAGAATACATATTTGGAGCTACATTTCCCCATCCCTAACAAAAGAAAAAAAACAGATTGTTAGACATTTCATTGTCGACATATAGTTGATTCAACATTACCTGGGGAAAAAACAGAGTTATTTCAAGGGGAGAAATAATATTGTGGTTGTATCATGGAAGTAGAAGGCTTTTCTTATTTATTCATCAGTATAGGGGAGAACGGTGAACAAGAAGAGAAAAATCTCTCTCTCCATTTGTCTGCCACAGAGAACAAGGCCATATCTAGGTCTCTCTCTATCTTCCAAATGTGTTTGGAATTAGTGCTTACTTTAAGAAATTGTGATTAGGGTTAATTTTCCTTTTCTTTGTTGTAAGTAATGTGTGCTAATCTTTTTGTTACTGTTTTTGACATGTTTGTTTGTTAGTGTGAAGATTTATTTATTTAAGTTCTGATTTGTTGGTTTGTTTTCCTCCTTTTTACATTTTTTTTTGGGGGTGGGGGTGGGAGTGTGGTCACATATGTGTTATATATGTTGGGTAGTTGTAGGGGCTTAAAGAGTCTGTCTGTCACCATAAGATGCCTGTTAGTGGAGCTGTTTCTTTTCTTTTCTTTTTTTCCTTTCTATGATTACTTCAAAGGTATAGGTGTAAGATAATTTTCATTTTTTACAGCTTTCCCCACCAGATTCCTTTTTCTAAACTAAAACAAATTTTCTATGCATTTAGGGAAATCAAGCATACAAGGATAAGCAGTTTCAGAAGGCCATTAGTTTCTATAATGAAGCAATTAAGCTGAGTGGAAGCAACGCGACATATTACAGTAACAGGGCTGCAGCTTATTTGGAACTGGGAAGGTCGTAATTCATGCTTTTATGGCTGTGCAAATTTTAGCTCTGGTTTTCTGGTGATTTCCTGTCCTAATTTGTTTAATTTGTTTTCCAGTTTTCTTCAAGCAGAGGCAGACTGTAGTAGGGCCATCAATCTTGATAAAAAGGTGAATCTTATTTGCTATATTTAAATCAAGGAACTGTTATGTTTATTTGTTCATAAGTTACGGCAATTTGGAGGGACTTTTAATATGGATGGAGATTCTTGCTGTTTTTCCTACTTTAACTGTGCGTTTATATTTACTTGAAGAAGAAATTGTCTTCATCTTTAGTTCTTAAACTACATTTTGCATAGGCAAACTTTATCGTAAATGGCATTTGAACAAATTAAAATTTGAAGAACTATACTGTGAGAACAAAGCTTCAGAGGTACTTGTTTTATTCCATAGTTCTTCCATATTCTTCACTGTTTGGAAACCAATGTCTCAGCTGCCACTGTGCTAGTAAGGGATCATTTTTTTGGGGCCCTATGCTGCTCTGGAATGTATGTCACAGTGGGGTTCCATTAATTGAGCCAAAATAATGTTACCTCTAGAATCCAAATAAGTTTACTTGTAACATGAGGTTTGCATGTTTCTTGCTGCTGTGTCTCACTTTTGCGTTTTAAAATATGCAGAATGTAAAAGCCTACTTACGAAGAGGTACAGCGCGAGAGATGCTTGGGTACTATAAGGAAGCAATTGAAGGTGACTTGCCATTTCAATCTAATAGTCTTATAAGATGAAAATTTATAACTTGTTTCTACATTTGCTGATTGAATGAGCCATAACTGGTTGATAGAGAACATAGAAGAGCAGGGGACCGTGCTTTTCCTTTATAGCAAGTTACAGTTGTTGATATATGTCATGGCACAAGGATGAAAGAGACAAGGAAACAAAGAACCAATTGCACGAGCAATATAAGATAAAGAATATAAAATAAAACATGAAGAGTCACTTATCTCCCCACACCCCCCCACCACCCCAAAAAAAAAAAAACTAAAGAATGAAGATTCTGGTATCAGTAAATGATCAGGAATCCGGATACTAGGGATTCAAGTACTACAACTATGTTCCCATTTCATCTAGTCCTCAAGGTACTTTAAAATAAAAATTGGGCCATTTATTTTTTTGCTTCCTGAAGGCCAATATAAGAACTACATAAGAGTTTCCGTGGCCATTATTTGGTGGATTGCAGCTACTCTGATCTGGAAGTGATACAGGACAGGTGATGTACATGATGCGATTCCTCTTTGGAAGGTTATCAAATTTCAGTCCCATGGAAGAGTGGCCTTTGGGAGAGCTTTGTGCTTGATGTGGCTCTGACTGGAAAGTTTGTTCTTTGGGATTAATCAAGAAAGAATCGGGAGAGTTAAATTGATTACAGGAACTAACAATATAATTTTACCCTAAACAATGCAGTACTATTACTAGATCAGATTAGCATATATCTGAAAGAAAATTTCCATGGATAGTAAGTGGGTGATAGTTTGATATGGTTACTTTTGCTTGCAAAGCGAAAGCGATCACACTCAACAAAGAAAAAGGCCCTCACTATACCCCTTCTTTGACTTAGAAGACAAATTTCTATCCTGTGTTGTGCATGACGTCTTGTGCTCAATATATTATTAGATGTCTACATTCGATAGAATTCATGGATGTTGATTGTAGTAATGGAGCACACACAAAACTCTTGGCTTTTCAAGGATGCCAATTACAGGTTAATTACTGTATAATGAATTAGTATCGGTGCAAATAAAGCACACTGCCGTCCTGCATATTGGACCATATGGGAGTTAGAAAATTGCTGGATGAACTGTATACTTATATAACCCTATTCAAGCTTTTAGTTCATAAATTGATGCCATGGAATCAGGGTAACAATTTCCTCTCTCTCTCTCTCTCTCTCTCTCTTATTAACTTATTAGTGAGTATTGCTGGCTTCTGCAGATTTTCAATATGCACTTGTTCTTGAGCCAACCAACAAAAGGGCTTCTCAATCCGCTGATAGATTGAGGAAATTGTTTCAATACTAGGTATCAAGGGTCACAGATTCTCTTTGGGCATTTTATAGGTAAAGTTCTCATTGGCCATTTATCTCCGAAACGAGGGCATCAACTTATTCATGCAGAGCGGAGACAATGATCCAAGAATCTTTGTGGCTGGTACTAAAAGGAAAGATGAGAGCCATCCGGCTCCTGAAAGTCAACTTAGAGGAGTGCTTGATGATCGCTGTCTAGCTTTGCTTTTACACTGTCAATGCATCTGTATGCATTTATTCAATTTTGTTGCTATATGCTATCCAGTTGCGGTTTAATTCTAGCTTTAGGATGAGTTTTTCCCCTCCTCTCCTCCTCTCCCCATCCCCCTCAGAACCGGGAAGTCTTGAGCATCGATCCTTATACACGTTTAAGATGAGACTTGATTTGGGATTTGTCTTCCTAATATTTCACTCTTCTTTAGCTTTACTGCACCAGCTACTTCCTTTCATCTGTTTCCCCCCACTCCCTTCTCTCTCTCTCTCTCTCTTCTAACTTAGGGACAGCCGCACTTTGACCTCTTTTACTCGTTGCCCCACTATGATCATTTCCTCCATATTGAAGAAAAAGGTCCCGAACACCACTGTCAATAGTCTCGTACAAAAGATGGAAATATGGTCAAATGAATTCATTTGTACACACTTTGTAATGGAGGGGACATTAGCACCCTTTGTACATGTAACTGTAGTCATGTCGTTGCATTGTCAATTATGATTCTGTCAACGATAGCAGGAGCACGACTTAAGTTGATTTCCTATCGTGTTCATTTCATGAAGTGATCCTTTGGATAATATAGCTGTATGCAACTTGACATAAGCTTTTGGAGGTTTAAACTTGGCCGATTTAAAAATTTATTGAGATTAAGCCAAGTTATGCTCTTACCAAACTCGAGAATTAGAGACTTAAAGCTTAGTTTATTTTGATAAATGACCTTTTTTAAGTTTGATTTCAGCTAATTTATAAATTAAGTTCAAGCTGAGCTAAGCTTGTGTAGTATGAGAGCAATTTAACTAGTTTATGGTTCAAATTATACATCATATAATATATAATTAAAATAAAAAAAAAACTAGTATCTGTATAATGTAGGGCAAATTACAAGAGTACAATCCGTATGTTTCGATTTTTACTAATAAGTCAACCTGTTTTCTTTTTTAACAAATTCAACGCTGGTTTTATATTAATTTGCATATATTAGTTTTAGCTAGTAAAGGCCTCATGAAATCACAAACTTACGAGTTGACTCTCAAATTTAACAATCAAGGCGATAGTGTTTCAAGGGTCAGAATATTTAGAAATGATATTCAACTAAGAACAAATCATCTAGAGATAGACCAAAAGGTGGAATATGAATTCTTTTAAATCACTTGTATCACTGTCATAGATGAATGAAGTGTGGAATGCAAAGTTAGAGCATAAGTGATGCTTGATCTAAGTAGCAACACGTATAAGAAGACTTTGTACATTGTAGAGGGCTAAAAATTATTATATTAGTTATTGCGATGAGTCCATTATTTATTTAAGTTTAACTTCTTAGGCTAAGTGGTAGGACTTAAGGAGTTTAGTTCATATTGGGATGATTCAAGGATATTTGGCTTGGTGAGCTTGTAACAGGGATTGTTAGATCGGTTCGTCCGCCTATTATCTTTTTTAGGTAAGCTCATGCACTTATAAGGAATGCTATTAGTTTTAGGCCCATTAGCTAGTTTATTTTGAATAACCATGAATCGAGTAAGCTTCATCTCATTCGTTAATCATCTAGACAATTTAATGAATGCTATTATGTCAAAAAGCTTATAACTATCCAGTATTTCTTTATCATAAAGGACTCTTAGAGAGACATCGGAAAAAATAGTGTTCTATCATAACCCATTAGCTAGTTTATTCTGAATAACTATGAATTGAGTAAGCTCTATCTCATCCGTTAATCACTTAGATAATTCGACGGATGCTATTATACCTAAGAGCCTATAAATACCTACAATTTCCTCATAAAAAAGGACTCTTAGAGAGAGATAAGAAAAAATAGTGTTCCATTGTGAAAACTCTACTTTTTAAGATCAAATAACATTAAGGTAAAGAATTGATTTCATTCGCTTAAGTTACAAGGTGAATGCTTAAGCTTCCTTAAGGCTGTCTTGTCTGTCACTTATGCATTTGAGATATTGAGATTGCTTGTTTCTCCTCTCTATTTTATTGTTACTTAATCATCCTTTTAGGTGATAATCTCGCTTCACTTCTTTGAAGCCGTGTGTAGCATGCTACTCATGCTGTACGTATGTGACCACTCCGATCAAACCCTCACATTTACATTTTTGGCGACTCCACTAGGGAAGAGTGATTGCAGAGAGATGACACCTTTTAGGAAGAGAACAACTGATACGTCTGATACCTTGTCTCAAGAGCTTGATACTAATGTTGAGCTTACTGTGCAGAATCCACTCCCATCGCCTAAGAATATTAACCAAAATCATTCAGTGCTTGAGGTTCCTCTAGATCCCATACAGATGATGCGGACAATGTAGGAAGCCATCAAGACTTTAAATTAGTTTATGGTTATATTCTAACTCATTCTTACTGGGATGGTTGCCACTGCTACTGTGCAATAAGGTATGGCTTTGCAAAACCCTATGGTTGTTGCATAGCTAGGTGTTATTACCTCAGCTCAACTGATTAATCCTCCAGCCATTGAGGAGGATCTCTATCAAGAAGGAGGTGATGAAACCCCCCCACCAGAACTTGTATGACAATCAACTCCTGCACCAAAGAATGTAAGAGTTCACTTAGGCGGCTTTTCATCTTTACGAGTGTTTGCTCTTTCATCTAATCTTACCATTCCAATCTTAGGAGGATTTACTTCTCATCCCAATCTTGCCCTTGCTCCATTGCCTGTATCTATAACTTCTGTTCCAAAGACTTCCTTTACAACAAAGGAAGACTTGGACATTTATATGAGAGAAATATAAGCTAGGTTGTTTATAGGAGTACCAAAGTTAAAACTCCCATATCATCGACGCATTGTAGTAAAGTTATATCCTAAGGACTATGTAAGTCCTAAATTCATGCTGTTCAATAACAAAAAAGGAAGTACGAAGAAACACTTCTGAAATTTATTGAAATTTTGGAGCTTTATAGGCTTGATGATGACTTAAAGCTTAGGAATTCTCTAAATCACTAATGAAGAAGGTATACACCTGATATGTCAACCTCCCCTCTAGATCAATTGATTTATAGGGAATTATGTGCAAGCTTTTTTTAGAGAAATTCTTCTCTACCTAGGAACCGGTCACGATTACAAATATGGGAAGAACGTGACAAAACCTGAAGGAAGATTTGATGAACTACATAGAGTGCCTCAGAGAGTGTATCCTAGACATCTAAGATGTATGTGATGAAAAGGAATTAGTAAAGATTTTCATTCAGGGGATGTTTATTGAGTATGCTATCCATTTGGAAAACCTTAACTTATGTTTTTTCTCTACACTCATCGAGATTGCAAGAAGAATTAATAATTCCATTGCGTGGCAATGGATAGAAGGTGGAAGATTTGGGAAATGAGCAACATTTATTGGCTTAGCTTGAGGAGAAAGTTTTGGAGACAACAAGAAGCCAAGGAGTGATAGTTTACGAGGCGCTCCATCAACTATATCATTCCTGTGCATATACATACATATAGCGAATCACATATATTATATATATGTAGTATACTGAAAATATATATAGATATATATATGTATGTATAAATCGTGAAGTATATAAATAATAAGAAAATGAGAAATAATAAAAACAATAAAGGTCATAATAATAATAATAATCATAATAAAGTAAAAATCTCAAAAATAGGAAAATATACTCAAAATAATAAAAATATCAAATATATGATTTAAATAATTATTAAATCATAAATATGTTAAGAAAAAGTGAAAATTAATATTTTATAATTTTTAAACTTAAATA
>JAMXBB010000002.1:69511575-69545815 GCA_024138015.1 Lumnitzera littorea | reverse complement strand
AATAATAATCACAATAAAGTAAAAATCTCAAAAATAGGAAAATATACTCAAAATAATAAAAATATCAAATATATGATTTAAATAATTATTAAATCATATATATGTTAAGAAAAAGCGAAAATTAATATTTTATAAATTTTAAACTTAAATATTAATTTTTGTGATATTTTTATATCACAATTTAAACTACGAGTCACAACGTCCAAAACGGACTTCGTTATGAGAAAATGTGCTCGAAAACAATCAAAATAGACTATAAGTTCATAATGATCCGAGCTAAAACGAAAAAGTTACACGCGATTCGATAAAAAGCTCAAATCGACAATTTCACGTAACTAAGTAAAGTAGACCTTACAAATTATAATACTAGTTAGCTTTAAATTCCCAAACTTACAAAATTTTTATTATTCTCAGGTGACTTTGATATCGACTCTAAGCTACCCTCAGACTGCTACGATGCCTGAGTTGGCTATAATTGAGTGAGTTTTTCCTAATGATTCCGTACTTGTTTGTGCTTGTAGTTAGTGAATATAAATTATGATATATAAATGAATGTGTATGGGATTGGGTTATACTTGTGCATGATAATTATTGTTGATAATGAATTTACTTTAAACTTAAATAATGTAATGATTGTTGCATAGTAGATTCACTAGAATTGATTGTTTGTGACTTGGAATGATCACTGAATAAATAAGACTTAACTTTATTCGACTAGAAAAAGTTAACTTGGATTATGCATAAATAATGCACTGCATAACTAATTCCGACAGTTACATTACATAGAGGTAACGAGAGGCCATACGTGGGTTGATTATTGATTGTTATTGATTTCGTATGGTGCACATGTGCGATATGACCATACCCCGACCCACGGGATAACTAGGCGTTGGAGGTGCTAATTGCTTAGCTAATGGTCAAGTCCAGAGGCTTTCGTTTAGGGGTGGGTGAGGGTTGCGTGAACCTACTCACAATCATATATAAAACTCATTTTGATAAAGCGGGTAATGGATGTACCATTATATTTTGAATACGAAACGCGAAGTTTTGTTATGAAATAAGTTCTAATATGATACCTGGATCTGACTGTACCGATGAATCTCCAACCCTGACTTCGGAGGGTGTTAAATCTGAGTTGCATGTAGTACCGTCACCTGCATGTATTAGTTTGGCATATTGTTTGTCATGTATTCATTTGGCTGAACTTAATTGTTATATAAATTTGATTGCTGTATGGTTGAGGGAAATTATCTCACTAAGTTAGTTAGTTTATACCTGTCAGGACCCTAAAGGGGGCCTAGTAGGATTACTTAAAATTTCCATAACATGTGTGCACCCATGATATGAAAATCGTCTTGCAAGTCAGAGATTGCAAGACTCTAAATGATTAATCACTAAGGTTACTGATTTTTAAGTAATCAATTCACTGTAAAATACAAATATAAATGACTATGGGTATCCGATATCCCACAGTTCCTCAGAACCACAGAGAATCGGTATCTCCTACCAAATAATAAGACAGGATGCACTAGCATTATAGTAAGGTTTAATAAATAAATATTTTCTACAAAGGATGTCTATGTATCATCTAAAAAGTACTTAGCTACTTCTAATACTAATGTACATATCTTCATCTCGCTCTTAGCACTCGAGACATATCCCAATCCCATCGTATGTAAACCTGCAAAGAAAACTAAGGGGGAATGAACATAAAACAGCTCAGTGAGTTCGTTCCTCACCACTACCGGTCAAGCAAGTTTTCATCCATTATTATCATACATGCAAGCAAGCTATCAACATACATAATGAATGCAGGCATGATGAATGCAAGCAACACATCCATAGGAGTTCGGAACTATGGAAGGTGTAGAATTATGTCGTCCACACTTCGATTATCCCCTGTACTTACCCGCACAGGGCACCTCAGCTTACCCGCAGAGGCTACCTAGGGGCACCACCCCACTAGGCAAAACTCGACTATTACCCTAGCCAAGAAAAGAGTTTCAATCCAAATAAGGGGAGTCCGAACTAGGACTATCCACCCTTCAAGGCCCTTAGGGCACAAACATGCGAGTCCTCTCGCAACCAAAAGTAACCAAGACCTTTCAGGCACAATAAAGCAAGTCCTCTCGCTATCAATTGGAGAACCCATGCTAGCTTTGCCTTAACGTTAAAAATACTATTTATGGCTCCACAAGCCCTTACAGCGATCATGCAAAAATTTGTTTAAGGTTAGAAAAGCTTTTGCCAAAATACTTTTCTTAAGATTTTTGCAAGGCTAGCACTCTCCATTCATACATTTACCAAGTCATAGACATGCGACGAGTAGAACCGGTTATTTGGGTTAGACATTTATATTTATCAACTTAAAAAGGTGATCACACAGATGATGACATACAAACAGAACAGTCATTCAAACATTCAAGCAATAGCAAACAACAAAACATCATACAAATAACACGCACAAGCAAGTAGCAGGTCATCAGAACTCCCTCACCTGGATTATTGCTCATTCTCCAAGCCTTTAGGGTTTCCAGGACTCGATATTAAATGCCTAAATCAAAATGGTAAACCTTATAAGTGTTCTGAGAATTCAGACTCCTTAGTCAACTAAAAGTCTATTGTAGTTTATCTAGTTTCCTCCAATATAACCCGAGTATAGTGTGTATAGGGTTACCATACTCCATGAGATTAATAGTAACTATTTTCTTATATTAGTAAGGTATGAGGCTTCCTTTATGTATTTTGTAATTTTTTTGTTCTGATTCCGATATTAGCGAACTTATAGTCGTTTTTCATCGTTTTCCGACGCACGTTCACACGGTAATGTCCGTTTTGGACGTTAAGACCCGTGTTTTATGATATGGGCTAAATTTATTAAAATTTTATCTTATTGAAGTTTAATTACTCTTATTACTTATGTTTATGCCCTAGTTTAGGATTTAATGATAGAATTAGTTATTTGATTCTTATACTTAGGAAATTTTACATTAGTATTACAAATTCACATACTTGATTAAGTTTAATTCAATCTAAGAGGTGTATTAGGGTTTAAGGAATTTTCGACTTCTAAATACATGTATATACCTATGTTATGTGCTTATGTAATCTTATTATTTCTTCTATTATAAACCTATGTTTACATCATCACTTATGTAACCAATTGATGATGTCATGGCTTATGTAATCCATTTATTACATGTAAATATATATGTCATTAAGTACTTATACATACACATATGTTATATACCTACCTATACTCATAACATACTAATATGTATACTTATGTACTTATACTTTATACATACATATACTTATACATCTACTTAGGTTTATACCGTATTTATCCATGTATACATACTCATATACCTATATGGTCATATACGTATTTTTATACAAAATGTTCGTATGCCTAATCTTTTTCTTAAGAAAAGCTTCCTAATTCCATTCTTTTGTGTTCTTAAGTGTGTAATTAGTGTAGTATAAGTATGTATGGTTAGGTTTTGTTTTAATTTAGGTTATGTACATGGAAAATACTCATGTACCATGCTTCTCATGCTTCCCTTCTTTTCGGTTTACCTCATATACACATTCATTAAGCACATATTCATGTTTTCCTTTCTTCTTATTCATGATTCCTAGATTTCTACACTTAAAGATGGAAACTTTGTTTCCTCTTCTTCAAGACAACACTAACACCTAACTACTTATTTAATCTACCTAATTAACTAACTAATGAATAACATAAACCAACATAAAGTAAGTTAAGTACATACCTTTAGATGTGTTGGATTTAAGGAGGCAAAAGTGAAGAAATGAAAGTGAAAGGGAAGGGGAAAGCTCACGGCAATGGATGGAGCTTTTGTTTTGTTTCCTTTGATTTGTTTTTCTTATGGAAGAAGGAGAATGGTGGGACCTAGAGGGGAGAAATTGTGGACGGCAATTGAAGAGACAAGGAGGAGAAAAAAAATCAAAAAGGAAGAAAAGAAAAGCCATCATGAAGTTAAGATATTTTTCCTTATCTCTTATTGTCTTTTGTTGACTTTTTCAAAGTGTTGACTTGGTCAACTCTCCTTAAGCTTATGTAATTTTGTGTACATAATGTAGAGATTAAAGGAAATTAAGGGAAAAATGAAGGAAATGAGAGGAAATGAGGTATTTGATGAATTGATTAGCAAACATAGTTGATGAGGTCTTACTTTAGGTCTTTATAACTTATATATCTCATTTGATAAACTACTTTGGATAACAAGTGCAAAAAGTACTAATTTGGGTATTAAAGTTCACTACATGTAACCTAATCTTCAATTATAACCCTAACTCTAAATGAGACTATCCTAATTATATACTTAAGACATAAATGTAATCTATGATTCATTATCTTAGTTTCTAAGGGATCATTTAAGCATTCTAAATGTTTATGCATGATTGAGGGTTATTTTCAGTCGTTTACCGATGAAATGGCAAAATATGGAGGATATATTATCACTTAGCGTTTTAAGGTAAATTATGGTGAATTAGTGCTTTTATATCCTTAAAGTTATGGTTTTAGGGTTCTTATTACTCTAAGGCACCATCTCTAATGTTTTTACACATTTAGGGCTTCATATATTCTTACGCGATTAAATCTTCGATTGTCATCTTATGGTTTTGATGAAGTTTGAGGTTTTTGGGTCTTCGTATGCGGTTAGGGGTTCAATTGATGATTTAAGGTTTTTCGTATCCACTTTAGGTTTTGGATTGAGATTTTAATCGGTTTTAAATCTTATTAGCTCTTTTGAGTTCGGGAAATCATCTACAGTTTAGACGTTTGTTTCTATATTTAGAAAGCTAAATTCGTGGGGTTTACAATACTTTTATAATGTTCTTTCGCAGGCTAACCTTTTTGTGAAGTCGGGCCGTCGCATGCCCGAGGTTAGTTTACTACACTGGGTCAGTGTGGGAGCTGGATGAGGATGGAGAGTACTTTTGATTAATCATAGATTTAAATATGTAATTTTTATATTAATCTAACTTTAGACATGTTTCAGACTCTATATCTGTAAACTTTTATACAAATAGATTATGTGTTATGTTTTTATAATATTATTATTTATCATGAAATGATATTGTTTAAGCTTGCGCACTCTTGATAGTTAGTAGTAGCTGTAGCCTTGTGTATTGTATAAAACAGTCATCGATTGCAAGGGAATTCAATCTGCAATCCTTTGTACGATATACGACGACTGCTACGACTAGCCCCCTCGCGTCGTGACATGACTAGTGGTTATGGGATGGGAACATAAAGCTCCCAAGGGTGGAGTGTTTGCTGACTGCAAACAAGAAGAATGACCCTAAGTTTTGTAGATATCACAGGATTGTAGGTCATCCAACTAAAGAGTGTTGGACATTGAAGAAGATATTTAATAACAAGGTTTATAATGGGGAACTTGTCATAGAGAATACAATGTATGTAGTAATCCACTCTCGGCACACAACGCCAAACGTGGCACTACGAATGCTATTAGTCACGATCTGAGACAAGAGGAAGGAGATGTGCTACAAGCTACAGTACATAAAGGGAAGGAAGTAGCAATAGAAACCAACCAAGGCATACACCCATTAGTAGCTACCACCTTAATGAAAACCTCCAACTTTAAGAGGTTTTTTGATTTATTAGGATTCAATAAAGATGTATGGCTTATAGTAGCGATTGCACTTAACCAGATTTCTGTAAGATAATATGGGGAGTGTGATGTAGTGCAGCCAGTACGAAAGATGGCCAACGTTTATGAGAATGCGATACTCTTTACTGATGTAGACATGTGCGTGAAAAACCCTAGTCATAACAATCCTCTTTATGTGGAAAGTGCGTTCAACAGACATCCCATTAAGAGGACATTCATTGGCTCCTCCATAAACATTATGCTAATGTCTATATTCAAAGTTACAAGGATAGACAACTGACGCTTGGTGAAGTAGTCTATTGCAGTAAATAGCTTTATCGAAACAACTATAGACACAATAAGGTATGTTAACGTAGACTTTAAAGTTAGACCTGTACATAGATCTACGTGATTGATATGCCCGCATCTTATTACCTTTTGGTTTGGAGGAAGTGGCTGCACGATCACAACCTTATACCCTCAACATGACACCAATGCATTAAGGGCTATTGGAAGGGTAAAGATGTCTTCATTTTAGCTACGAAGAACCCATTTGAACATAACGAGTCTTATATAGTCAACGTAGGGTTCTTTGATGAGTATGCTTAAGATGAAGAGACTGCCATTGCTAAACCCTTTGGAACACCATTGCCCATATTAGAGGAGACCCAAGATAAACAAAAGAAGAAGAGGAGAATGCGAGGCTCCCGTAAGGGCAAGAAGAAGCAAAGAAATGATGAAGCCATAGAAAGTTTTGTCAGGGAGGATGGGTGAAGGGTATATAGCTTATGATAGTCTTCGGGATCCGAGGAGGCTTTTTTATCCTCCTTAGATCCCATACTGGTGCAAGAAACCTAACCCGCCCCTCTTCAAATGCAAGACCAAATGAAGCCTTAAGCAGAAGAGATTGAGGAATTGAACCTGGCAAGACTAGGGGAGTCACCACAACCTATCTTCATTAGCAAGAATTTCTTGCAATGAATTAAGGTCTACTTAGTAGAGTTATTAAGGGAATACAGGGACGCATTTGCTTAGCCATATGATGAAATGCTAGGATTAGACCCTAGTTTAGCGATGCATAGATTGAACATTGTGCCTGGGGTTAATCCAGTAAAACAGGGACAACGAATCTTTCGTCCTGATGTTGAAGTACAAATAAAAGAAGAGATTGAAAAGTTACTCTGAGTTGTCTTCATTAAGCCAATTGAACACCCTACCTGGTTAGCTAATGTTGTGCTAGTTAAAAAGAAAAATGGACAAATACATGTTTGCATGGACTTTCGTGATCTTAATAAGGCTTGCCCAAAGAATGATTTCCTACTACCAAATATTGACACATTGGTGGATGCTACAGTTAGACATGAATTATTCTTATTCATGGATGGCTTCAGTGGTTACAACCAAATAAAGATGGCTCCTAGAGATGCTGAATGCACTACTTTTAGAACACCAATGGGAAACTTCCACTGTACAGTCATGCCATTTGGACTGAAGAATGTAAGAGCTACCTACCAGAGGGCAATGACTGCCATATTTCATGACATGATGCATGATTTCATAGAAGACTATGTTGATGACATAGTTGTCAAGTCAAGACGAGCGCTTGATCATTTGACTCATCTACGGAGGGTCTTTGAATGATGTCATCTATATAAATTGCATATGAATCCCTTGAAATGTGGCTTCGGGGTAGCTTTTGGTAAATTCCTTAGAATCTTATTCATAGAAAAGGAATTGATGTAGATCTAGTAAAGGTGTAGGCCGTACGTTCCATGCCCTTACCTATTAGTCCAAGGGAATTAAAGACCTTCATGGGGAAAGTCTTCTATATTAGGTGATTCATCTTTGCATTAGTAGAAATTTCTCATCCATTACAACAGCTCATGAAAAGGGGAACCACATTTGAATGGAAACAACCTCATGATGAAGCCATACAAAAGATAAAAGAGATACTTACCTTGCCAGCAACGATGATAATGCTGGTTAAAGGGTTACCAATGATTCTTTATTTGACAGTAACAGATAAGTCTATTGGGGCATTGCTAGCTCAAGAATTAGATGGTGGTGAATGACTGGTCTATTACTTGAGCAGTTACTCCAAGGAAGTGAGGTGAAATACTCGGCTTGCGAAAAGCAGTGCCTTGCGTTGGTATTCAACATGCAAAAGTTGTGCCATTATTTTCTAGCTCTTAGGGTTAATCTTGTCACTCATTCAGATCCATTAAAATACTTATTGTCATGACCGGCTCTTTCAGGAAGGACTGCAAAATGGTTGCTCCTCCTATCAGAATTTGACATCACGGTCATGCTACATAAGGCTATTAAGTCTCCGGCTTTAGCAGACCTTTTGGCTTAGTTTCCTATGATACAAGGGGCTCCTGTTGTAGATACAATTCTTATAAAATTCTATGAAGACTTTATGAGAGCAGAATTAGATGGAGAGTGGCAGCTGCAATTTGATGGCTCCTCTAGTAGCACTAGATAAGGAGCTAGGGTGACCTTAACATCTCCTGAAGGCCAAGAGATACCTTTAGCTTTCAAGTTAGACTTCTCATTTATTAATAATGAGGCTGAGTATGAAGCTCTTTTGCTTGGTCTTATTTCTGCTCAAAATATTGGAGCATCTAACTTGTGCATTCGCAGTGACTCGAACCTAATAATTTAGCAGGAAAATGGTGAATTTGCTCTCAAAGAACCAGCATTAGCGCCTTATATGGCTGTGGTGCAATATTTGGTTAACAAGTTCAAATCCATGAGGTACGAGCATGCCAAATGATCTACCAACCGCTATGTAGACACCGTAGCAACATTAGCTTCCAAAAGTTCCCATTCAAACTACACAGAATAATTTGAATGTATAAGTTATTAAGAAATCTATCCTATGTACGACTCTATAATTAGTGGATGAGGATGAAGAAGTGTAAGACGACTGGCGCAGTCCCATCAAGGTACAGTTAGCGCATCCAAATGCAGCTTCTGTGACAACTTTGAAAAACTTTACTTGTATTAATGGTGTCTTGTATTTTAAGGGACTAGAAAGTGTCCTGTCTCGATGTATTTGTGCAAAGCAAGCTCGTTTGAAGTTAGATAAATACCACAAGATCTGGTGTAGAGAAGAAGGGCCACCCTTGTATCGTTGCATTCAGTGTGTAGGGTATTATTAGCCAACAATGTCTAAAGATGCATCCTAATTACAAATGAGTTGCCTAAAGAGTACTGAACTCCTCGACCAAGGATAATGCAACTTTGTTGCAAGTGCAGGCTATTAGAGGTGCCCTTACATTGATTACTTAAAAAATAATGTTCTGCTTACGAACAACACAAATGCCTGATTAGTGAATCATAAAGCAAGAGAGTATCTTATACATGAGGGCAAGTTGTACAGGGTATCATTCATGGGAAAGCCTCTCCGATGTATAGCACCTCCTGAAATAGAAACCATATTGTCTGAAGTACACTCTGGAGATGGTGGAGAACATCAAGGGGGAAGGAAGTTGTACCACCACCTGCTTCATATGGGATACTATTGGCCTACCATGGAAAATGATGCACTTAATTTTGCCAAGAAGTGTGTTGCATGCCAATAACATGGTGATGCAATCCATACTCCCCTGGTAACATTGCATAGCTTGACTACTCCATGGCCATTTCATACTTAGGCATTTAACTTAATTGGTTCGATAAACCCACTATCTAAAGGGTACATATGGATCCTTGTTGGGACTGAATATTTCACCAAGTAGGTTAAGGCGATCTCCCTCAAGAATGTAATAGAACTTGCCATAGCAAATTTCATAAAGGAGCATATTATTTGTCGTTTTGGGATCCTAAAGCATGTCCTTTTAGATAATGGCACCCTCTTCATCAACTCACATGTATGACAATTGCTAGCTTCTTACAATATTGATCATGTGAAATCTATACCATATTATCTGAAGGGAAATGGCCAAGTAGAGGCGATAAACAAGACTCTCCTGAAGGTGCTCAGTTGAATGGTTCATGAAAATCACAAAGAGTGGAATGACAAACTGCCATTAGCATTATGGGCTTACAGAACTTCCAAACGAAGTCCTACTTAGGTGACACCTTTCTCTTTGGTATATGGGTTTGAGGCGGTGATGCCTATTGAAGTCTTGTTCCTTTTGCACGCTTAGCTCTTAATGATGAATTAGAACCGGACAACTTACATATGTTAGATCTTGAAGCCTTAGAAGAAAGGTGAGACAATGCTAAGCGTAACCTTGCTAATTACCAAAGACGGCTTAGTGTTGCTTATGATTGCTTGGTCAAGAAAAGATCTTTTCAATAAGGCGATGTTGTACTTTGCGCGGTAGAGCATGTGTGGTGAGGTATTCTAGCGCCAAAGTTTACACCGAAGTGGGAAGGCCCTTTCATAATTCACGAGGTCCATGATAGTGGCTATGCAAGCTTCTTAATCCTAAAACCGATGCAATGACCCCTCCCATTAACTTTCAATATGTTAAAAAGTTTCATTTGTAGATCCAACAATGCATTTGCAATGCACATGAATGAAACATTTAACTTCCATTACTCTGTTTCTTTGTGTTCTTTTACTTTTTTTTTGCCTTGTTATTGCTGTAAAGTTAAAGATTTATCTCCTTAGTGCACAGTTTTATTATGTATTCTACTCTTGTTTCCTTATTGCTACAAAGTTAGACATACGTTTCCTTAACGCATAAGGCTAATATATGAATAAGTAAAGAGAAATTGATACAAGGTTAAGTATTGGGAAATACCCTCTTGACCACCGATAAATAGAATTGGCACATGTTACTGTCGTTGCTTAAGTGTGATCAACTATTTTATCTTATGTATTGTTGCTAGCAAGTGAGAGCCTCCCTCCAATGCGCAACATTATCCTTTAGGCTTCATAAGTCATAGGGAACAAATCCTACTATCATGACATTTCTTTTTACAATGTTGCCGCTAAGTAAGGCACTACATCTTAAAGTGCACAATGACCCCCCAAAGGTTTCAGTGGCATAGGTTACCCCTAGGTTAAGAAGCCTTGTTGTTTGATACAACTAAGCAATTGAAATAAATAAAGAATAGAAAGATAGGAGGAAAGCAATCAAATTTCATTCAATTAGTAAGTTTTATTTGATAGTGTTGAAAATAACTCGAATATCGAAAAGAAAAATAAAAAAGGGAAGAATGAGCATCAGTAAAACAAATGAATATAGCCAAACTCTGCTAAAGGTGGCAATCTAAGCTTACTATTGACTCAAGGTCCATATCGCCTAATAAATCTTTTGCTTCACGGTCTATCTCTTCAATAGCATCTTACAAGACTTGAATCCTTGCCACTAGCTCACCTTGACTTCTCATAGTGGAATGATAACTTAGTAATCTTTTAGCTGTGGCAGCAATGGGCTCTAAGCTACCAACCTTGAATTTTAAAAGATGAGCCTCTTCAACATAGCAAATCAGTTGTTGTAGCTTATCATCTGATAGAGACCTCCAAGACTTCTTAAGTAGTGATGTAGCTTCTCCTAACATTTTTACCATGGTATTAGCCAACTTAGTCCCTAACATAGGAGACTTGCTCAAAAAATCTTGATCCATAGCATAAAGTCTCTCCAACAATTCTAGTAGATAAGAAGGAATGTGAAATCCATGAAAGGATATTATCCTTCCTAGGACAGCTTCTGGAGTTGCTACCATGTCTCTACGAGACAAGTTAGCAACTGGGAGTGGAGAGACCTCAATAGATACTGCATATACTTTACTTTCATGAGTCCTTAAGCATAGCAATGCATCTGCATAAGTATTGCCATCACCTGCCTCGTTAACTGACAAAGCAATATCCTATGCTTCGGGGGAATTATTCAACTCTTTAGTTCCATTATCATCATCAGCATCCTTGTATT
The DNA here is from genome assembly GCA_024138015.1 of Lumnitzera littorea. NCBI lineage: Eukaryota > Viridiplantae > Streptophyta > Magnoliopsida > Myrtales > Combretaceae > Lumnitzera > Lumnitzera littorea. The sequence goes on along the minus strand of JAMXBB010000002.1, from coordinate 69,534,279 downwards.
GGATTGAAGATTCACCATAATCTACTAAGTCCTCATCATCATTGTCTAAAGCTACCATTGGTGTAGCGAGATCGTCTGGATGAACCCCGGAGCTCAAGTTAGTAGCATCGTCCTTCTCGCGAACTATAATAGGAAAGCTCGTCTCAACCTACAAGAACAAAAAAATAAAATAAGTATATATGTATATACATACATACATATATACATATAAAATAGCATGATGCATTAAATAAAGTTACCTCCTGAATAAATGCTCGCTTGGTTTGTCTTGAATCTACTAGTAGAGGCGAGGGGTGATTATTCTTAGACTTTAAAGAAGGGTTCACCCCTATTGTCTTACTAGGACATTCTGATTGTTTAATAGCCCCTCATGCATCTTCACTATCTTGAGACTTGGGCCTTGGGAGTTTAAAAAAGAATTCACAACGATATATAGTAGGTGTCTTAAGTATATCACCTACTGACACAAAGGCATAAGCTTGGAACGCATCCAGGCAATTTGTCTAATGTGTCATCCATCTAGGGGAAGCAACCCCAGAACGACCAGTAAAGGGAACGAACAGTTGTCGCTTTCTAGGGTGAATCTCCTTAAAGTCATTTGGACATAGTGAGTGGCAGCAGGATTCAAAACTCTTAATTGTGGTAATCAAGTGAGACAACTCCTTGATCAAAACCAAGTTGATGCGCAACCTGATGGCGAGAGTATACCATGACTCTTCATTCTATGAAGTAGCTGGTTGAGTCTTTATTGTTAAGAAGTGAAGGCAAGCTCCTTAAGATACACCATAAGAGGAACTTGGCTTGAGAATCGAGGATATTTTCTCGATTTTCCACCAAGGTAACCTCACCGTTTGAGCTAAGAGGATAAAGTGCATTACTATCTTCATATCATGCAATTTGCTCAACATAAGGGTAAAATGTGAATTCATCCTCGATGTCAATGAGCTGTAGGAATGACCGATCAATTGATCCCTCAACCTAGGCCTATGCCTTAGGAAGAGCAAGGCCGGGTTGGTCTTATACAATAGGATGAGAAAAATGTCTTTGAAACCGTTGGTAAAATAAAATTTGAAGAAACACTAGGTTTACATGTGAAATGATCACATATCGACCTTTTGAATGTATGGAAGCATGGTGATATAATTCTAAGCGTCGATAAAGTGAACCTAAGTAGAAGGGGCTTAGAGTGAATCGCTTGCCTTGGGCAATGCGTATGGCCAAGAGGAAGACTCATTGACTAACACCTTCCTTAGGCCCTCCAGGGAATACAAACAGAGAAAGCAAGAACACAATGAAAGTGGAAAGTTCATACCTATAATGACGGGATAGATAACGTATAGGTAGAAGATACAATTACAACACTTGAATTAAAAAAAAAAGTAACATGAAGATACTTACTCTTTCCCGCGACCTAGGCCTAGAACTTAAGGCTTATTCTTCCTTCGTTCCTCAAAAAAGTATGCGAGCTAAGAAGCAAAGCATGGCTTCTTCTTCTTAGTGCGGGTAGCTTGCAAAGTACCCATTAAGGATGTTTGAAAGCTGTACTCTTTATGAGAGGTTGTCGTAGTAGCAAGGTCGGCTTGTCCAAAGCTACGAAGATTCAGTAGTACAACTACATCTTCTAATGTTAGAGTTATCTCCCCCCACGAAGTGATAAACGTGTGGGTTTGAACACTTCAACGTAAGATGATTGCCCGCCATACTTCCATTCCACTCATTTGTAGGAATTGCAATTGAGTAGAAGTGGTAATAGCAAGGAGGACTTTAGCCTTCTTCTGTAAAGTCATGTATTTTGGCTTCTCTCAAATGTATGCTATCTAATCATCCCATCCAGAAGGTGGCTCCTTCAGGAATGAGAATTGGGTACTGGAGAGAGGTAGCTCTCTCCTCTTGTTTCTAAAGTACAACACCGAACCTCCTTTGATGGTATCTCTGAAATTAGTACGAGGTGTTACACAGGCTTCTTGTGCTTGGCTTTATCCTAGAATGTGTCTTCAGATATAGTCTCATCTAATCACTTATCTCGAAGACACGGGATGAGTGGTAGACATTTATCTTGATGTACTGGTAAGTCTTTCATCTTCGCTATTTCTATGCTTTGACTTGGATTGGTCTTCATCTTTTTTCCTATGAGAGTATAAAATTAATATATTCTCTAAGTCAGGATACTATGGTATAGAGAATTGAAGTTGAGATATTAGACTAAGGGACCCATTCATTACAAGTTTTAAGTGGGTTACCAAAGCTTTCCTATTGGATCTTACGTGGTCATATATAATTTAAGCTTACAACCATGTTTCAAAAAAAAAAAAAAAATAAATAAAAGAGGAAGAGGAGGAGGTAAACCATGTCTACTTCAGTATGGAAATAGCTTTATACAAGAGCAACCTTAGGAAACATTATGAAAAAAAAAAGACAATTTAATGAAAAGGGAATCTAATTTAGTAAGAAGACGTTATATATATATATATATATATAAATTAGCACCTTTCAACGATTCTCATACAAAGGGTATATCATGGCAAAGAATCTATCATTTAAAAAAAAAAAAATCAACAAGTGAAATAAACATGTGTAGAAGCGATTGACTTATTAGAATCATAACTTCTCCATAAGTTCATCCACATCATTCATGTTTCGGTTGGCCAATTGTTGATTTAATTTTCCACTCTTTGTTATCTCCTCGTGACTTTACCCTAATTGTCTCTTTCACATTTATTATTTTCAAACACGAATTGGAACGTTCAAATCCATTAACACGACACTTGCGGAGTAAAATTATTTTGAGCTACTTGTTCAAGTGAGCTAAACCTTCTTTTTTTTTTTTTTCAATTTTCTTTTATTTATTTATTTTTCTCTATTGTTCATAGGACACTAAGATTGAATCTTTCTTCACTAACCTTAGAGGGACTATGCAACTATTAGTGTTAATCAATTTGGGTTAGATAATAGCCAAGATTGAATCTTTTTTTTATCAAAGCTCATGTAATTTGTTTTTTCTTTTTTTTAAAGTAATAAAAGCTACATTCATTAAGTGATAGATATAAGAGACAGATTGGCAATTTAGTATTAGATAATGACATTTGCAGTTATTACTTTAATATATATATATATATATATAAGAAGAAAGAAAATACCTTTATGATGATTGATAATTGTTGAGTTTGCCTTCGTCGATGACATGCACATTACGTTCTTGTGAGAAAAATCATGAAAGCTGCAAGCTATGGGTTTAAACAAGTAATTAAAAAAAAAATGAAAAAAAAGAAGGGAAAGAAATAGCCATGCGAAATACCTATTATTGGCAATGATTTGTTGTAAAAAAATTCTTTGGCTTTCTTTTTGAGGAACTGATGTAGTTCTATGCTCAACCTTTGTTTGGGAAGCAATATCTTCTATTACCTACAAGGAGAGGATCAAGAGTCGTAGGATAAAGAAAAGAAAAAGGAGAAAGCTTTATAATTATCTACATACAAAGTGCAATACTCCAAGCTTTTAACTTGTTTGATAGGTTTGTGCTTGATGATAGAAGGCAAGCACTTTGAAATTAGAATGGGAATAAGACTCCATAGCTTACACTTGTATTTATAGCCAACATGATTAGAGTAATAAGGATAAGCTTTGGAGATATAATTAAGATTTGATAAATTTAAATTGCTTTGTTGAATACTTGTTGTTGGAGATAAGATATTATAAAGATATTACCCACAACTAAGGAGAATATTTATTATGCGGTCATGTAAATAAAAAATAATAATAATATTAAAAATAAAATAAAATAAAAATACTGCTTTGGAGCTCCACTCTACTTTATGATAGCATTGCCTTATTTACCAGTATGAATGAGATACACATACGCCCATATTTATATAATATATATATGCATATAACATAGCCAAATGGGATGTTCTAAAAGCTTTAGATTCCTATAAATGCTCCAATGATTTTATTTATTTTTATTTTTTTTTGCCAATGATCATAAAATAAGGAAGAAATACCAAGAAGAGCTACTATACACGTATTATTTGGCAAATCAATCTCATGGGAGCAATAAGTCAATAATGCGATACAAAGACATGTCGAAGTATGTGTTTTATGGTAGCAAAATAAATACTAGCATATCATGCTTAGCTCGCCGGTGATTCACGAAATGCATCGATTCTGTAAATATTAGAAGTGATCAAGCAAGCAAAGTCAATATTTAGTGTGTTTCCAGAATAGTTGAAGAAACAATTTCTAGAAATACTCAAAACCCCCTTGTATGTGTCAAAGGGACTTTTGGTTAGGGGGCAAAATGTAGAGGGTTAAAAATTGTTATATTAGTTATTGGGATAAGCTCATTATTTATTTAGGCTTGACTTTTTGGGTTAGGTGACAAGGCTTAAGGAGTTCAGTCTATATTGGGATGACTCAAGAAGATTTGGCTTAGTGGGCTTAGAATAGGGATTGATAGATTGGCTAGTCCACCTCCAACCTTTCTCAGGTAGGCTCATGTACTTATAAGGAAGGCTACTGGCTTTGGGCCCATTAGCTAGCTTATTCTGGATAGTCATGAATCGAGTAAGCTCCATCTCATCCATTGATTACCTAAATGATTCGACGGATGCTATTATGCTCAAGAGCTTATAAATACCTAGTATTTCCTCATCATAAAGGACTCTTAGAGAGAGATCAGAAAAAAAAAGTGCTCTACTGTAAAAACTCTGTTTTCTGAGATCAAATAGCATTCAGGTAAAGAATTGATCTCATTCGCTTTAACTACAAGGTAAATGCCTGAGGTCTCCTAAAGCTGCCTTGTTTGTCACTTGTGCATTTGAGACACTAAGATTACCTGTTCCTCTTCCTTGCCTTATTCTCACTTAATTATTATTTCAGGTGACAGTCTTCCTTCACTTTTTTGAAGCCACATGTAGTGTGCTACTTACGCAGCACGCAGGTGACCACTCTAATCGGACCCCGATATTTACACACATAATATCTATTTTCTTTTTTCTTATTGGTTTAAAAACCTTCCTTTTTCCTTTTTTCTCTCACACACTCTTTCTTTTTTATTTTATTTATGATTTCCTTTATCCATTCTCTCCCCTAATTTTTTTCACTCTCTCCTTTTATTGTTGTAAACCTCCTTTCCCTCGATATGAAATTGCTTCCTATTAATATTCATTTTCTGTTGCTTAAAACATGTTCCTTACGAATGAGATAATACACTAATTATTATTTTTCAAATTTATTTGTACTTTCTCTAATAGATGTTCAGTTGTAGTGTTGTTTAATTATTGGTTTCTTACGTAGTTCTTGTATGTAGGATTGGTAATTTATATTATTATATCGTATCTCATTTCTATATCTAAATGGATTTATATTTGAAAAATCTAAACCCATGACACGACTTGTTTATTTATCGTATATGAAAACCTAAATCAGTGATCTAGCATATCTTATGTCCAAGTTGAATTTGTTTATATTAGTAATAACAATTTGTGTTATCATATTGTATTTTGTTTATTTTAGGTTTTATACCACTCATCGATTGAAAAGTCATAATTATGTCTATAATATATTTATAGATACAAAGGGAAAATAATAATAATAATAATATTTAAAATTTACAAAGATAAATGACACAGTATCTTTATATTTAATATAAAATTACAATCCAAATAAAAGTTTTAATAAAGCAAAAAATCTTACCAACTATAGAAAAACTGAAAATTTAAGTCATATAACATAAAATAAAATAAGTAGAACCACAGATTAAATGAATATTAATTTTATTATTAGTGTTGATTTCTAAATTCATTATCTTCTTTATTAGATTTTCAAGGGAGATAGTAAAAATATTTATATATGAGTTTGCATTTTTTGCTCATTTAAATTACGATGCAGTAAGAAAAATATATAATATTACTAAATTTAAGTTACATAACATCATTAAATTAAGTTGAATCATAACTTAAATGGATAAATTACTAGTATTAATTTCTAAATGTATTATATTGTTTGTCGGATTTTCAAGAGTGATAATTAAAGAATCTATGCATGAGTTCATAAATTTTTACCCATCAAACTAAAATACAATAAGAATAATGTATATTAAAAGTATCTCATACTTTTAATTGAGTTTTTAACTTAGAAAGAAATGATTTGTACAACAAAATGCAAATATAGAATAATATATAGTGTGTTTCAGTCTTGTGTTCAAGTTTGAAACCAAATCTGGAAGCTCAACCTAGATCCGGACACAAATTTAATCGTACTTTAGCAAGTTAGATTGGTTTGTATCTCGTGTAATATTTTTTCCTAGTTTAATCTATTTAATTCGTGTCGTGTTATGTCGGGATCTATTGTATTCACGTCTTAAATTACCAGCCTTAATTATGTGTTTTCCTCATGATCGAAGATTGAAGAGTTAAGCTTTAACTTTTTCAAAATTTCTAGCATTTTTGTTGAATTTTGTTTGACAATGTCTTTTATTGCATTCCTAACCTATAAAAAGATATTTCATATTTTAAAACCATGATAAGAAATGTTCCTAGTTATTAAGCTGATATATGCATATATTTATTCTAAATACTATGCTTTTCGTAGAGTTACTTTTACATTTTCCCCTTTTTACTTAAAAGTCATAATTTTATTATGGTTATCAAGCTTTTATTAGAATAGATGTGCTTTAGGAAAATATGAAGGATTTTAAGAAGAAAATACAATTTCAAAAGTTTTTATGATAAATAATAATTATTTATAATGCGTAAGAAGAACATTTTTTCCATTAGTTTATAATTCAAGACATTTTTAAGGAGCATGATCATCACCAGAGCATAAAACTATCAATATTTTTGAATTTTCATAGTAGTTTATAATTTTACGGTTTATATTTTTTGCTGTTTTATAGTTGGAATATTATTTAGAGAAGTTACTTTTAACATCTAAGAAGATACTATAAAATTTTTAAACTCATGAGAACATTCTTTCACTTGATAGCCATCATGTTATCTGAAACTAAAACATTTAAAAAATCAAATATGTTATCAGTTACCTTCCCTCTAATTTAATGTTTTTATACAATAAATTTTAAACAACGTCATTTTTTTGGCCTTTTCTCATCATAATACTCAATCTTGTAAATGTAGTGTACTTTGTTAAAATTCTATCATATTTTTGCACCTATCTCTACATGTTCATTGATCACAGAAAATTTATCACAATGAGATATGATTCTTTTCCCCTATAAATTTCAAGATCATGATTGAAAATATGCTTTTCTTTTGCCGCCCACATTAACTTCCTTAATGTATACTTACCTAAAAGATCTCTAATTTTTTTTTTGGGTCGAAAAAGTTCTCTAATTTGCTTTAACTAAATTATTATTAGCAAAGCTGACTCAAGTTTTTCTACTCAGTAATTATTTGAGGTGTTTATTCTTTATTATTGAAGCTTTTCGTCTCTCCAGAAGAAGTAGTCTACTTTGATTTATTTAAAATATATATAACATATAAGTCATTTGGAAAATTTATACTATGAATATTTGTTTAGATGCAAATGAATTAGCAATATTTACACAACGACAAACACTACCATGAAAAAGTGAAAGAACAAAGACCACGTGTAGTAAATGGAAATATTGACATCAAAGGTTAGTGCCCTATCTACTAATTAGCAAATATATTTATTCAGAGTGTTGAAAACATGGAAAAGAAAGAGTACCATGTTATTTGAAGGATTGCATGATTATGTATTGTCATACCCATTTCCTACGACCTATCGTTCAATGCACTCATTATATGACAATCATTTCGTTACACTCCATCTAGGACACCTATTAACTTGATTATACTCATATGTAGTAGCTACATGTGGATATATACAACACTTATTTATATATATATATATAATTCTTATAATCAAAAGCTAACAAGTTTAGAGTTTAGAAGACCTCTGAATGACCCAAGTAAGTTGTTACCCGACCTTATAAGCTTGAGATTCGACCTCTAACGGTTGTTCCTAAAATAGCCCTAAAAATCTTATGGTTTAGATAACTAGGAAGCTTGGATTGGAGTAGCAAGTAGGATACGAGGTTGGGGGCAGTTTTAGACAAGTTGGGAAAAGGGTTAGGAGCTCGGTGTGACTTTGTCTGGCCACTAGAAGTTCAAACTCAAACACAAACACAAATAGTTGGGGATTATTACACAAGTAATTGCCTACTACTTGTCCATGCTCTAGAAAACTAAGGAATAATTCATGAGGTAAGGAATTTCACCATGGATAAATGAGTAGATGGTTTCCAAGGGCAGTTGCTAGTCACCATCTATAAATAGAGGTTGATACTCAATAGGAAGTCTTCTTCAACACCCTTACTCTTTCATTACAGCATCTTATTTATCTTTTCTTACATTTCCATAACTTTATATCTTACTTAGGCATCAGAGTGAAAATGCCTTAATCGCCTTTGGATTGTATAGCCTAATTTACTTTGTTCTTGCAAGCCATTTGTTAGTTTGACAAGCAAGTCTTAAGCTTCCCAAATTTGACTGTCGATAGTTTAGTATCGTCTATTCTCAATCCAATATGTTAGCTGAAAGTAAGAGAAAAGATGATGCAATTGTTTTGAGGTGTAGGGGGAGCAATGCTCCTCTCATGACTTAAGATGAGTAACCAACACAACAACTAGAGATGATTTTGTTAGAATTAAACAAACCTACAACACTTAACAAACCAAACAAGTTGACTCATATGCATTTCTCAATTGGAGGGTTTGTGTATGTAATTTGGCTAACGAATTGAAAGAAGTTAGAATGTGCAACCTGGAGTTGTTGAAAAAACTCTAAGAACGTGATGGTGCATCTTCCTCATTGATACCTTTAGAGGTTGTAGGTAACAAGGTTACCCGAATTATTGAGGAAGGTTATCACCATCATATACATGGAAAGCTCCAATGATTGATGATAATAATCAGTAAGCATAGTCTAATGCTCTTGTTGAGAGAAGTATTCAACAAACACCATCACAACATCAAGCTTGTCGTCGTGTTTCTATCCAAAAGGAAGGGAAAATTGAGCATATGATTACTCGCTTGTTGCAAAAAGCTATTGCGGACTTGAGCTTGCAAGATTTAGAGGGTTATATTGAGAAATTAGCAAGCAAAGGAAGTTGGAAAAAGAAAGTTGAGCAAAAAGGGACAAGGTTAAACCTACTTGTGTGTGAAATTGTAGAAGAAGTGCTCCCTTGATACTTATGATAGAAAGAAGGATTTCAAATGTTGAAGGAGTTGTAGAGCTCTCAGATGTAATAGCCTATAAAGTGTTTCCTTCTACGTTAAAGAAATTAGCAAGCAATTGGTTCAATTCCCTTAAAGTAGTCTCCATATCCTCTTTTGATCATCTTATCGATGAATTTTGATAGTATTTTTTGGCTAACAAGCCTCTTGTGAAGGATTCTTCACTATTAACCTCCATTCGGTAGAAACCTAGTGAGAGCTTAAGGGTTTACGTGCATTGTTTCAATCAATTAATGAATGAAATTACAAATTGTGACAAGAGTATAGTGACAACACTCATTTAGCATATATATCCTAAGGAGCATTTATATAGTTTTTGTTCATTATTCGTGTTAATTATGAAGAATTTGGAGCTTATTTACTAAATATTTCACTTGTAGGTCTTTGAAGAGCTTTTGATGAATTTTTAGAGAATTTGGTAAAGATTTAAAGCTTTGATGGAGGATGCATTAATCGAGCAATTCAAGTGAAGGAGTTTTTGACGAGAAATTAAGTTTGGAGAAGATCACGTATGAAGATTACGGTTGTGCTTCTAGCGTAATCACCTTGTCTAAGAATTTCACGAATTTGAAGAATTGTAAGTGTAAAGGAGAATCATGCCTATAGATTACGGTTGTGATCCTAAGGTGTGATCATGTTATTGATAAGAAAACCTTTCATTTTTTGGAAATTCTCTTAGTAACCCTAGGTTAAGGTTCTATAAATAGGAGCTTAGACTTAGTTTTTAGAGAGAGTCCCCTTAGAAGAATGGTATAGGATCAAGTAGTAATTGGGCCTCCTCTTTCTTTCTCTTCTCTTTTATTTTATTACTTTATGTTTTGATTTTTTAGTTCTTAGAAGATCTTTATTGAACTCTAGCTTTTTATATAACACTTGTTGTTTATTCAATCTATGATATTACCTTTGAATTACATTGTGTTTATTGTCTTTAATTTAATATTGCCAGTTGTTGAATTAATGAGTAGGTTTGCTATAAAGTTCGCAAAATCTTATAGTAGATGGACAGGTGTAATTAGAAATAATTGAATAGACTAAAACCCTTAGCTATTTGTTTTCTTTGGATTAGGGCAACCTAATAGTGGAATCTAAGATCTTAATGTGATTTTGCTATATTTTATTGCAGAAGCGATTTGGATAAAGTATACTTAAGGTTAAGGTATTAATTAAGAGATGTGAGTTTGCTTAGTTCATACAAAGAATTCCCGTGGTTCAATAAGTAATTGAGATTGAAATTACATGGGACTAGATAGTTGCATAGGACCGGATAGGAAATAATAGATTCACTAAGGATTATGTCTATTTTAGGTTAATTAATCTTCTTGTTTATTTTATTATTTGTGTTTATTGTTCTTATTTATTTTATAGTTCTTGTTTATTCTTGCTTTCTTATTTGTCATTCACATCTTAATTAGAGTTTTTTTTTTTATTTTATTCATTAGTGTTTAATTGCTAAGTTAGCTAATTGGAAAATTAGGAAAGAGTACTAATAATCTAAGGTTTCCTCAAATTCATGGTTCCTTATGTGATTAACAACTTGGACTCAAACCTTCTTTGTGCTATAACTTGACTAGGTGTACTTACCTACACCCTTATGAAATATTTGGTGTCATTGTTGAAAAACTAGTGGAGTGAAATTATTAAGATGTTAGGAAAATCCCTTCACCAATTATTCAAGTACCAACCTTGGAGGATTACCTCCCACAACAAGTCCATCCCCAACTCCTAACAATCTAGCAATAAATAGTTAACTTGCATTTCTTTTCATTTGCTCATTGAAAGATTGTTGGAACATAGACTTAAGGTCGGCATGGCAATCGTTTTTATGTACATTTATTTCCTTCATTTGATTATCTAATCATGCCATTATTCCTATTGGCTTTATGACTGCTTGCAATCTATTAACCAAACCTCAAGGTTAGCTGGTTGATGTTGATAGTGATTTCTCCCTAAGTTTAGGGCTTACTTAAATTGAGTGGTGTCCTACCTAATATTTGTTTGCACCCTCTTCTTTCATTATTCCCAACCTCATTTATGTTATTCCTAATGTGTTGACCAGCTTGAGAAGGTTGATGAGCTAGATGTATCTATACTGGATAGAACAACTTGGTTAGAATAGATCGAATTGGCCTTATTTAGTTCGGAGTAACTACCTATAGATTGGCTCTTGACTTGGTCAACCCTAGAAGATTCAAATCTAAACATCTGACGTGAAAAAGTAAGGCTCCTTGCCTAAATAACCACCCACCAATCACCATGATGTGAGCCATGTCCCCCAATATTAGGAAGTGGACTAAAATTCAAACTTAATGCATGTGTCAACTTTTGGAGGTAACGGTTACTGGATTGGAACTAGTTCTTAGCTATAAATGGAGATTGAAACGTAAGAATGACGTTCTTCTAGACACTTACACTCTCTTTAAGCTTTCTTCTTATCTTAAAATCCTTAATTTGACTCAGGCATTGGAGTGGCTATGCCAGAATCACCTTAGCACCCCCATAGCCTCATTTTCTTTTCATTTTGCAGAGTGATTTCAAGTGAAGTGTCATATTTTCTCCTAATTTTAAGTATCAACAATTTGGAGTCGTTTGTTTCTAAACACCTACAATGGCTAAAACTAAATACAAAGATAGTAATACTTCATGGTGGTTGTTGGAGGGGTGGGGGGGTGTGGGTGGGGTGAGGGGTGGCGTATATGAGAAAGGCCCCTTGGGTGAATCATGAGGAAAAATTTCTATAGTAGTACATCTTAGAGGTATGTCAAATCGAAGTTAGTGATAAGACATCTCAACATCAAGAACGGGATGATGGTGGTTCATGTATAACATAGTTGGAGGCCTTATGTGCTAAGTTCATGAAAGATCTTGAGGAAGTCCGAGCCAACAACAGGGAGTTACAACAAAGACTCAATGAGAGGGATGCTACTTCTTCTTTTACTCCTTCCTTGCAGTAAATTAGATGGGAGATTGACCCCTTGTACAAGAAGAGGCATTATGGAAACTTTGAGGCAAAGCCCCTATGGTGGACGACATGATCCATAGTGAAGGTAAGAACTACAAGAGGAAGAAAATTGTCAACAAACACTACTACATGCTCAAATGGCTCGAGCCGCACCATACGTGTAGACACTTATGGATGGAATAATCGCACCATACGTATAGACACTTATGGATGGAAGAATCAAGCATTTAAATTGCTTGTTTGCCAAAAATAGCAATAGTAGACATGAGTCTGCAAGACTTAGAAGTTTACATCAAGAAATTGACCACATAGGGGGCTTATAAGAAGGAAACTAGTGCAATGGGTAGAAAGGCAACCCTTTTCATTCAAAATATTGTAGATAAGGTCTTTCCATTAAGTGTTCGACTAGCCTAGTTTGATGCATATGATGGAAGGAAGGACCTAAATGACCATTTAAATACATTTCAAACATTGAAGGAACTTTATAGCTTGTCCAATGCGATTGCTTGCAAGGTCTTCCCTATTACTTTTAGGAAGATCGCCAGCAATTGGTTTGACTCATTGAAAGCGGCCTCCATTTTCTTCTTTTGACTAGTTAACTGATGAATTTTGCCAATATTTCTTGGCCAGTAAATTCTTCATTCCTAACCTTAGTTAGATAGAAACCCGAGGAGTTAATTAGAGATTATGCCCATAAGTTGAACCTGTTGATGATCGAAATCACCAATTGTGATAAGAGTGTGGTGTTTCATGCCATTGGCAAAGGAGTTATGGAGGATTCAAACTTCTTTAAGTTCCTTGCTAAGTACCCACTAACCTCTTTAGATGACTTTACTAGAAGGTTGGAAAAATTCATTTGTCAAGAGGGATTGGATGTAAGCCAGAAGGGAATTGGAGAAAGATAACTATGAGAGAAGGTTGGAAAAGGGTAAGGGATCTATAAAGGATAGGTTAGTAAAGAAATTCGATATTCATAATAAGTTGAGTTGACATCTAACAGATTGAAACAGGTCAATATCGACCTTTGTTGAGCATACCAAACCCCCTCCCCCCCTAATTGACCTATGTAGGACATTTTGATGGAGGTTGGCAATCAGGGTTTCTTGCTTCGATAGAGAAAAATGAAGAATAATCTCGTAAGAAAGAACTTTAAAAAAATTGGGATTTTCATGGAGATTGAGGTTATAATATGGATGAGTCCATACATTTGAAAAATGCACTTGAGGATGCTGTTTAAAGGGGATATTTGATGAAGTTTGTAGTTGATAAAGAAGAGTGCTTTGAGCAACCTACGTAAAGGAGGTGGATTGAACAACAACCTTGAAATGTTGAGGCCTAACCTAATTATTGGGATTTGGGGGTGCAAGACAACAAAAGGGAGGACAATTGAGCCCCCTAAGCCATTATTAATGTGATTTTTAGTAGACTAACAAGAGAGAGTGCTTTGTCTATAGCAAATTTGTTGGATATGCAAGGAGATTATGTACTAAATTTAAGAGGAAAGAGACATAGAATTGGTGATACGATTGTTTTTTCGGAGAGGGATATGTAAAGAGTCTAATTCCCTCATGACGATGCGTTGGTCATTACGACCAAAATAGCAAATTTTGAGGTGAGAAAAGTAATGGTTGATGTAAGGAGCACCATTAACATCATTTTCAAGAACGCATTTAATTAAATGTGACTTAAGCTTGAAAATATTAGGATGCAACTGTACAAATACAATCTATATGGATTTAACAATGGGTTAGTGAAAGTGCAAGGAGTGGTTACCTTAACCTTACAAATCGAGGATGACAAGAATGAGAATGTCATGGAGAAGGAAATTGATTTTGTGATAGTAGATTTCCTTTCGTCTTATAATGTCGTAGTTGGCCGACCTTTCTTTAACACTTTCAAGATGGTGGTGTCAACAGCCCATCGAAAAGCAAAATTTCTAACTCTTACTGGAATTGGGATGCGTTACTGGGACCAATAGTTAGCTCGAGCTTTGCACTAAAAGTTCGAAAGAGGGATTAAGTTTACAACATTGAGCAAGGAATGAGCAATCACCTACAAGTAAGAGGAGAACCTACGGAGGAAACATTGATGATTTGGTTGATTGACAATCTCAATCATGTTACAAAGGTTGGAGCTAGTATGCTAGCTAAACTCGGGGAAAGCGTAGTACATTTCCTCTAAGCTAATAGGGATATCTTTGCCTAGTCTCCTTTTGATATGCCTGGAATCCTATAAGTTGAATATTGATCCAAATGTGAAGATCATGTAATAGAAAAAGAGACATTTTGCCTCGAAGAAGTAGGTAACCATAGAAGCGGAAGTCCAAAGGTTATTGAAGGTAGGTTTTATCAAGGAAGAGCCTTATCCTACATGGCTTACAAATCATGTCTTGGTTAAGAAAGCTAATAGAAAGTGGAGGATGTGCATCAACTTCATTGACCTAAATAAAGCATGTCTAAAGGATTGTTTCCCTTCACCTCAAATAGACTAAATGGTCGATTTGACTTCGGGACATGCCTTGTTGAGCTTCCTGGATGCTTTCTCTAGGTATAATTAGATAAAGATGCATCCCTTCAACTAGGTACACACCTCTTTCATTATGAACTTTGGAACTTATTGTTATAAGGTCATGCCATTCAGTCTAATGAATGTGGGTGTTACATACTAGAGGTTAGTTACGAAGATATTTAAACCTCAAATACATAGGAACATTGAGGTTTATATAGATGATATGATAGTTAAAAGCAAGACAAATAATGACCACTTGGCTAACCTTTAAGAGACCTTAGACACATTGAGGAAGTATTATATGAAATTGAATCCATAGAAATATGTGTTCAGTACATCTTCAGGGAAATTTTTAGGTTTTATGGTGACGTAGCGAGGAATTGAAACCTACCCTGAAAAGGTTCAAGCCATGTTGGATATCTAGTCACCGAAGCCTATCAAGGAGCTCCAGAGGCTGATCGGTTATGTGGAAGCATTAAATAGGTTCATTTCTAAAAGTGCTGAAAAGTGTATGGAACATTTTTGTGTTTTGAGAAATCCATTCGAATTTCGATGGACTGAAGACTAGGCCACCGATTGTGTCAAAGCTTGTTGAAGGAGAAACTCTTTATTTATATTTGTTTGTGAGTGATTGAGCTCTTTCCTCTATATTGGTATGGGCAAAAGGACGAAGGCATAGGTTAGTGTATTATGCGAGTCATGTCTTAAAAGGTCCCGAGTTGAGGTCTACTAAATTAGAGAAGTTTGTTTTGGCTATCATCATAGCTACAAGAAAGCTCTAACCTTATTTTGAAGCTCACTAGGCTAATTTTAACTGATTAGTCGCTAAAGCAAGCTCTACATAAGCCTAATGCCTTAGATCGGATGGTAAAATATGCCTTGGAACTCAATGCCCTTAGAATAAAATACTAACATAGAGAAGCGCACAAGGCTTAGATTTTAACTGACTTTATAGTGATTTATTGGGATTGGGAGATCTGTTGGAAAGAATGAACAGCTGACCTGGAACTATTTATGGATGGCTCATCTACATATGAAGGAAGTGGAGAGGGTTTGATTTTGAAAGGTTTAATGGGAGCTTGGATTTCATATGCTCTGAAGTTTGGATTTTTGGTGAACAATAATGAGTCGGAATATGAGGCATTATTAGTAGGAATGGAGCTAGCAGAAGAGGCTGGAGCAAAGTGTTTGAAGGTGTTTTCTGATTCCCAGTTAGTAGTGAATCAAGTCGCATGAACTAGCATGAACAAGGATGAGAATATGGTCAAGTACTTGCCTTTGGGAAAGGAGATTGGTTTAGATTTTAGGGCTTGGCAATTGATGGAGATTCCAATAATTGAAAATTATGCAGTAGATAAACTGTCTAAGTTAGCCTCTATAGGCTTACCGAATTGGGAAGAGAGGATCTTCATTGAATACTTGACTAAGAAGAGCACGAAAAGACAACTAGTAGAATGTCGAGAGGTTAACAAAAGGATTTAGAGTACTGTTGGATGGATCCTATTTTGGAATACTTTAAGGATGAAACTTTGCCTAAAGATGGGAAGGAGGCTCGAAGACTTGTTTACAAGGTAGCCAATTTCACTATAATTGATAGAAATTTACATGAAAGGGGCATGAGCATGCCGTACCTAAGATGCTTGTAACCATTTGAAACGAAGCAAGTTTACTTCGATGTGCACTCTGGAGTGTGCAATAACCATATTAGAGCTATAGCTTTGTATGTAAGGCATTGTGATTAGGGTATTGGTAGCCTACAATGAAGAAGATGCACTTTGCCTAGCTTAAATCTATGATTGGTGTCAGAGGGAATGCCTCAATAGAGAGAGCCTTGAGCTCATATCTAATTCTTCTCAGTAGTCCTTAGCTTTTTGCTTAGTGGGGGTTGGATCTACTTGGTCCATTCTTGAAGACGACTAAGCAAAGGTAGTACATCATTGTATTAGTAGATTACTTCAGAAAATGGGTCGAAGCTAAGGTTGTAGCGAGCATAATAGAGTGAAGTATAGAAGCTTTCATGGTAAGCAACATTTTAAGTAAGTTTAGGATACCTTATGCTATAATAATAGATAATGGCCTATGGTTTGACAATGATAAATTTAGAGAGTTTTGTGAAGCTTTACAAATCAGGCTGTACTATACATCTATTGCCTACCCTTAGAGTAATGGTTAAGTAGAGGCAGTGAACAAGGTTATTTTGCAAAGTTTGAAAAAAGGGTGAACCTAATTGAAGCAAATGTAGATGAGCTTCCTAATGTTTTGTAGGGGTATAGGACTAAGTAGAGGACCTCAACAAGGTGGCAACATATCGATCAACTTTTGGGTTAGTGGCTATGTCGCCAATTGAGCTTTAAGTGGAGAGTGTAAGGGTCCAAGTGTATACCCTCAAATATAATGATATTGGCCTCTTAGCTAATTTGAACACCATTCATGAGACATGAGTGTTGGCCAAGGCTTACTTCACTACTTATCAGTAGCATGTAACATGGTATTATGATAAGTAGGTTAGGCATAAGTGCTTTTAACTTGGTGATTTGGTCTGTAGGAAGCTTGAAGCATTAGGAGCAATGGAATGCCAAGGGAAACTTACCCCAACTTAGGAGGATCCTATTAGAGTGAAGGAGGTGGTAAGGAATGGATGTGCATATAGTTTAGAAAGGTTCAATGGATAACCACTCCATGGGGCGTCGAGTGCTGACAACCTTAGACCATACTTCGAGTAATAGATATTGGGAGGAAGATATGTCTACTCGCTTCCTTACATGTTTTGTTTTTGTTATTGTTCGTTTAGTTTCTAGTTTGTTTATAAGTGGACTTGTTCCATAGACTTCTGGAATGTCTATTTGCTTTTAATCAATGTGTTGTGAGAGGTCAGGATTGATAATCTAACCTTGTTCTTGAATGTTTTTGTGGTGAAGTGATGATTATGTAAGGTCGGAGCCAATGGACTGACCTAGTACCTTTTTAATATTTTGTACAATGAAGTGTTTGTTTATTCAATGTTGTTTAAGCTTATTCTTTACTCTATTTTGATACACCACTTTTTCCAAAGGCATGAACATAATTGTAAATAATGATATGACCTCCAATAAGAAAGAAATTCAAAAGTCTCTAAGCCTTATCAAAGGATGATGAGTGAATTGTAAAGCAAAAAATCCCTAAGTCTTATATTAGATAGACGATGGGAAAAGGATATGCAAGGATCTCTAAGTCTTAAGAAAGGATGATAAGAAATAAAAGCCTTAAACTCTTCTAAGAGTGATAGGTATAGTAGCTATAAATCCTGTTAAGGATGATGAGCTATTTATGAGTCCCTAAGTCCTCAGATGATGTATAGATGATGAGCTGTCACAAATCTAATATGCTAATGAGCTATTTAAAGACCTTAAGGTATAGGCATGGCTACCAGGCCTTAAAAGGTTATTAAACTACTAAAATGTGGAAATAACACTCTAAGCTTAGTAATAGACAAGGGTGACAAGTTAAGTAGTTTTTCAGATCAATTGATGATCATATACCAAAGTTTAAGAAGAATATGGAGAAAAACCACAAAGGAAATTAACAAATAGATATCTTAACATCTAGAAGTACAAGTACCATTCAAGAAGTCAGAATAAGAAATAGAAAGATCTATGAGAAGTCTATAGTAGAAGTTAAGTAAGGTGGTCATTACATGAAGCAAAGGTCGACATACCTACCTCCAACAGATCATGAATAACAATAAAATAAACAGAAAGAAAATCATTCTTTTTTAGCCTAATCAACAGTAGGAGCTTGGTCATTAAAGGCTTGAGTAGAGATAGGTTGAGGATCAGTAGAGGGATTGGGAGTAGGTACCTCAAGGACTTCAGGAGTATCACTTAGCTCTTGTAAGTTGGTGGAGTCAACTACAAGGGTATCAACACCTTCACTTGACTTCTCTTCCACTTTGGCCTCATCAGTGTTGGCTTCATCAATGGGAGCTTCCTCCCTATGACTTCGCTTAGTGAAGTTTAGGCAAATCATGTCATATTTAGGGTGGTGGATGAGGATGTCGTCTCGAGCTAAATTTATTCCATCTGACATCTTTTGTGACATTAGGCTTTTATAGTCCTTGCTCTCTTAAATATCTTGGTAGGCCTTATTATAGGCCTTTTGATAGGTAGAACTTTACTCCTTCTTTACTTCAGCCATCTTTATTTTTTAGCTTCTCATATGAGCTTTGTAGGTAGGTGACCTCTTCGCTGTACTTGCTTTTGAGGGTTTCAACCTAACTTTATGCCTCTTGGAGGTTGGACATCCATTGAGAGCATTTTTTCTATTGCTCCATAAGAGATGTTTCTTTCTACTCCCATGCTTTAGCCTCTTTCTTTGCTTTCTCCCTCTAAATCTTAAGCTCCTCCTCCATCTTCCCCCTTTCCTCCTTTAGCTTGGCCTTTTCAGTGCTCCAGCTCTCTTGGAGATTCTTTTTCTCAGCCTCCTCATTAGCTAATTAGTCCTTAGCCTCCCCATCAATCTAAGAGAAAGGCGAGTTGTTAACTTAAGGAAGTTAAAAGAAAAGTAAGAGTAGATTAGAGATTGGAATCAGGCCTTTAGACTAATCACTTGTAGTTGAGCTAGAGGACTCTTAGGACTTGTGCAGAGAATATGAGTTCAAAACTAAAGTCAAGATAGGGATCCCTGTGGCAACCCTAATAGGGGCCTAGTAGTATTGCTTAACATTTCCATATCACGTGTGCACCCATGATAAGAAAATCGCCTTACAAGTCAAAGATTGCAAGACTCTAAATAGTTATTTGCTAGAGTCTTCAATTTTAGTTCATTGACTCATTATATAATATAAATAATTATGGATATCCATTTTTCCACAATTCCTCAGAACCGCAGAAAATCGGTATCCCCTACCAAAATAATGAAATAGGATAGACAATTTTAGAATATTCTAAACTTACTAAAGATAGTAAACTTAAATGAGACATTAGTCGTTTTTTGGAGCATTCCGAATTAACTACACAAGCTTTTCATCATACTGATTCAATGGTAGCACTCTGCACTCGATTCCTATCCCCTTTCTCAACTATCGATCAACCTGCAAGGAAAAGAATTGTTGGGGTGTAAGCTTACGCTTAGTGAGATAATTACCCTCGTCAATACCACATAGCAGAAATTTATTATATGCACAATCATATGAATGCATGAACAATCAGTATGCCAAAAACGCATGTAGTGACCTAGGAACTGCATACGACTCAGAATTACGCCCCCTGAAGTCGGGGTTTGGAGATAATTAACCAACCCAAACCAAAATCCGGGTTCTAAACCTTGGGTTTTAATTCATTAGCACTACTGTGCTTAAGTCAAAACAAAACTATGTATATATATACATATATATATACTTTCATTACCGAATAATAAATCATATTTCCAAAATCCCAAGTCTAGCGGTGTGGTGGCCTCCGCAATCCACAATCACACGCCCTAAGTAGAAGCCACAAGACTCGGCCCCTCGCCGACGGTTGGCGCCTCCCGGCGCCTAGTAAGCCCATCAGCTTAGGTCAGAGACTCAATATATATATGATGGCATAGCTAGTGCCCAATCCTGTAGGAAACTCGTATTCCTGTGAGTCCCCTCTCATCTTCTGCGTGAAGCGGCAGTCGGTGTTATCCGTATGCAATATGGGGAATGCGTGATTCATTTTGAGTTCTTAATCGTACAAGTGATTAACTTGATTTTTAGAGTGACCAAACAATTTCATTCCATACAATTCACATATATATATGCATTACAAGCAATTCCCATTATTATATATAATTAAAAAAAAATCATCAAATTCATCCATAAATTCAAACACATGCATCTCCCATATCCCACAAACATCCAAATTTATATATATAAGTTTAGGTGCATCTATTCTACAAGCACAATCAAGTAAAGAGTCATTGGGAATTTACTCACTCTGCCATGTGGGTTAGTCAAAATAATCCGGAGGCAAGTCCTCTCCGTAAACGGTGTCCCCTGGTCATTAAAATAATTTTTATATGGAATTGAAACAAACTTAAGAAACTATGTAAGTTTTCCTCAAGTTATACTCTTGACTAGTTTTTGAAATTTTTCCCGGTTTTTACCTAAAGTTCAATCGCGTATAACTTTTTCGTTTTAAATCTGATTTTTATGATCTTATAGTCAATCTTCATCGTTTTCGAGTGTACTTTAATGTGGTAAGGTTAGATTTTCGAAATGAGGTATAAAATTCTCTCCATGGGTCAGAACAGTAGCGTTCCTCATGTGTTGGAATGTTTTTGGGCCTTGTTTGGTAATTGAGCTTTTTAATAACTTAAGAAATTCTTTGGGCTTGGTCTTTAGATTTTATCCTAAGCTTAAAATACTCCTTGAGATCAGATTTAAAACTTTGATTTATATTCTTAAGGCTAACAATCACTTCTTGGGCCTTTTAGTGGGCTTAAGTTATCAAATGGGCTTGTTTTTGGTTCAAACTAAAGTTAATGACTTTGGTGGGCTTATGGGGCCTTAGGTGGATTTCTTATGGGCTTCAAAACAACTTTTCTTGGTACTTTAAGTTGCTGGTCAGATTTTTGTTGAAGGCCCATCTTAGAGTTCTAAGCTTGTTTTGAGAGTTTTAGGCCCGGTTTTGAGTTTTAGGCTTTGTATGCTAATCATACTTGCTTTGGTTAATCTTTTCACTTTGTTCTTTCACTTTTATCATATTTTCAGGCCTCATTTACCCACGTTCCAGATCTGTTCATGTTGGTCTTAAGGGGTCCTTACTTGGTTTTTCAACTTGTTTCATCATTTCCTTAAGTTTAGGTGATAGATTATGCACTTAACTACTTGTGTATAAATCTTAACTTAAGTTTCCTTCCATCAAATGATCCTTTAACTCATGCTCCACATAAAGAAATAAAAGATCTTATACTTCATAAAACCTCCATATCATAGCTCATGTCATACAAAGTTGATTTCTTCATAAAACTTCATGTGATGGATTTTTCCTTAACTTAAGTCTAAATTTGAGCATGTTTAACTTAATGGAAACAAAATCAACATCCAAATGACTATGGAACCCTCACGTCCAGCATGCTCATCCTCCATTAAAGTTCTCATTTCAAGATTTTCTTAACTTAAAATCTTCCATTCAAAGCATTAAACAAATGTCCATACAAAACACCAACTTTACATGCTCATATTTCAACTTCATGTAAGGGTTTTAGGGTTTGTTTCTTAAAACGAATTTTTGTGCTATAACAACTCAAACCTTACTCATATCTTCAAGAAATCCAAGTCTTCTAACATAAATATTAATCCACACATCACAAGAATCACTTACTCGTCCTTAACGCAAAGTTTAGTGGTTGTGCACTAAGGTTCCTCTTAAGCCTTTAACTTTGCTTCCTCCTTTTTGCTTACCCTTTGAAACCCAAACCTTTTGGTCTTTTGGAAAGAGGTTTATGGAAGATTCTAATAGTCTTAGATGATCTTAAATGATGAAAGAAAATGGCACATGAACAAAGAAAAAAAATGCCGTGGGTTGAAGCTTCAAAATGGAAGAAAATGGATTTTGTGGGGTAAAGTTGTTTCCCCTTTTTATGTTTGTTTTAAAAGAGAGAAAGATGAAGTGAAAGTGAAATTGAAAGGGAGGGAAATGGTGAAGAGTGTGGCCGGTTGGAAATGGAGAGAGAAGGAGTGTTTAAATGTCTTGGAAGTGTTGTCTTAAAGCTTACAAAAAGTCAACAATTGCAACTCTTCATGATGTAAGCATTAAGGGGTGAATAGTGATGTGTAAGAGGAAGTGATGTGTAAGAGGAAGTGATTGATGAGTGAATGACAAGTGTATGGCCCCCTCTTCTCCCCTTTTTAGATCTGCCATGGGAAGTCTTTTTATGTCATGGAGTGGTCTTGTCACCTTTATTAAAGTTAAGCTCATGATTTCTTGTGAAAATTTGTCCATATGTAGTATAAGTGAAG
>JAMXBB010000002.1:69301883-69506609 GCA_024138015.1 Lumnitzera littorea | reverse complement strand
TATATATATATATATATATAATATACGAATACTTATACTTATATATATCATATATGAAAATAAAGATTATATACATATATATACCTAAAGATACATCTTCACGTGTATATATAGATCTATATATATCTATGTTTAATTTGTGATAATAATAAATATTTACTAGACATATTCTTATGTACACATACATATATATATATATTTTTGTTTTCGTGTACATGCATGTATATATCTATGTATTCTTATTTATATACATGTATATTCATGTACCGTATATTTTACCTAATAGTATCTATATACATGTCTACATACATATATTTATACATACATAAGGATACATATGCATTTGTTTATCTACTTATACATACATACATGTATATGTAATGAAACATCTAGTAAAATACAACAAAAATACTTAGTATATACATGTACATACCATATAATATACATATATACAACCAAAATAATCATACTTACCTAAATATGTTTAATTTTCTTCTTCTTTTCCTTCTCCTCCTTCTTCTTCTTATTCTTCTTGTTCTTCTTGGTTTTTGCTTTTGTTTTATTTTTACTTTGATTTTCTTTTCTTTCTTCACTTTGTGTTTTTAGTTGTTCACTTCCAGATTTCTTTTTTTCTTTTGGTTCTAATGTGATAAGCAATTTAAGGATAAAATAATAAAAATAAGCTAACTTAATCTCTTCATTTACGAGGATAAGACAATGTAATCATATCTAATTTTTCTTTTTTTACAAAATCAACACTTGGAACTTCATTTTCCTTATGTGGGCTACTGCTCTTGATTTTTTTCTTTCCAGCATTTGGACGTGGCAGCAAATGAATGAGGAGAAAAACAAAGAAAAGAGAAAAAGAAAGAAAGAAAAAGGAAGAAAATAGAAATTAAAAATAAATATATGTAACTTTTCTAAACATAAAAATCATAAAAATAATCATCATAAATTAATTTTGGAATTTTATGAAAATTTATCAATTTAATTGATACTCATTACAATTATAATTTTTACAAGTTATTTTAACGATTTCATTAAAAAATTTATGCAATTACGCGATTTAGTCAATAATTGCAATCGACTACAATTATATTACTATTGAGTGATATTTAATTATTTTATAGGCTTAAAGTTATAGTTTTAGGGTTTCGATTAAATTCGGGTTCGATTTCGATTAATTGTGCATGAATCAGATTTAGGGTTTTTAGTATGCGATTTAGGGTTTTGAGTATGCGATTTAGGGTTTTGATCAATTTCTAGGGTTTTTATTATCGATGTTATATTCGATTTATTAAATTTCATAATCTTTTATTGTTACAAACCTTACTGACTCATGATACAGTTTAGGACACTTAGACTTAAATTAGAGTTTAGACTACCGATTTTCTAGGGTTTACATACATAACCTAAAATAAAGAGAATATTAAGTGTACATACATATAACTTACTAATTAAGCCCACAAGATGTAAAAATATGAATTCTATGAAGATTTCTAAAAGGGGTATAGAGGACATACAAAAATACATATAAAATACGTGTAACACCATATATATATGGGTATAAGTAAGGGTATAGATACAATATATGACAAGTATACTAGTATATATATAAGTGTATAAGAAGTATACATACACATAACATAAGCATAAGATACATAAGTACTTAAGTATAAAGGTTGTACATAATAACTTATAACATAATTACTTAAAATACTATAAAATAGTATAATAAAATATATAATATATACACATGTATAAGCCCATAACACACATATGAATTTGAGTTAACCTCATTTAAGTAATAAAATGGTAATAATAATGCAAAGTCATCAAAATATAAGAATTTAATGGTTACTTAGATCATAAAGTGCTAAAAAAAGATATAAGAATAGATAATAAGAATATTTAAACTTCAACAATTAAAATTTCAATAAATTTAATCCATATAGTAAAACACGGGTCTTAACGTCCAAAACGGACCTCACTATGTGAACATATGCTCGAAGACGATGAAAAATGACTATAAACTTGTAAATATCGAAGATAAAATGAAAAAGTTATATACGATTAGCAATTAAGTTCAACTAGATAAAAACTAATAGTAACCTAAGTAGAATTAAGTAAATAGATATCTGAAATTATTAGTTAACTAAATTACTTATGATCATTGCTATCTCATAATGATTAGGTAGTCTCGATGAGGGTGTGGATCTTCCGATTGATTACTACGATTAGTGTGAGGTGACATGGTTGAGTGAGTATTTACCTTATGATTCCATACTTGTGCGTGTTTGTAGCTAGTGAACTTAAATGATTTTGTTAATTGAATGTTGTGTAGGGTCGGGAAATGCTTGTATGTGTTATTGTTTGCCGAATTGTGAATTTACCTTAAATATTGATAACAGATTGTTTGTTGCATAGTAGTATAGAAAATGCTTATATGTGCCATTGGTTAGTTTTACCCTAATTGGATTTAATTATACTCAATTGATAAAAAGAAATTGGAACATGCATTAACACGCATCGCATATATACTAATTCTGATCGTCACATTACACGGAGGTAAGGAAAGGCCATATGGGGGTTATTATTTGGTTTTGTATAGTGTATGCATACAGTATGACCTTACCCTGACTCGTAGGAATAGTAGGCATTGGAGGCACTGATCACCTAGCTAAGGGTCGAGTCTAAAGGCCTCCATTAGGAGTGAGTGTAGACTGTGGGGGTCCATTCACAATTATACTTAGAACTTGGTTTTTATGAAAATAGAAGATCTGTTTTATTTAAATATGTAATGTGGAGTTTTGTAGAAAATAAGTTTTAGTATAATACCTGGATTTGATTGGTGCTGTGTATACTCTAACCCTAACTTCGGAGAGCATTAAATTTGAGTTGCGTATAGTGACTAGTTAACTGTACACGCTATTTGCTCATTCATTCATATGATTGAATTTAGTGTATTTATAACTTGCTTATGGTGTGACTGGGGGTTTTACTCACTAAGTGTTAGCTTACACCCTCTAAGACTTTTGTTGTAGGACTAATTGTTTGTTGATGTTGGCTGTAGGATGCCAGAGGTTAACGTAGGGACCTGAGTAAGAGTAGACTATTCAGAGTGTCAAGAGAACTCACTTTTGTAGACTTTTATATGTGTACATTTCCTTTTGATAGTATTGTAGACATAGATATACTAGATTACTATTTACTGTAATCTTTATAGTTTAAATCTTATATAAATATGTTTATGTGATGATACTATTTTGGTTTGTATGTTCTTAAGAAGCTAGTAGTTATAGAGCCTTGTATATTATGTAAAGAGTTCACGATTGGAAGGGTAACCAATCAGGAGTTTTTCATATAGTATATGGCGTCTGCCATGACTAGACTGTCCCTTAGTTCGTAATAGAGAAGTTGTATGGGAATGTGAAGAAGTGTATTTTTGGCTAAAAAGAGGTGGTTTTCCTAAGGTTTGTGGTGTCAAGGGAAGGAATTCGTGTATATGAGAAGAAGATCCAAGTTATTCTTGAGTGATCGATGCTAAAGAATGTCATTGAGGTCCAAAGTTTTCATGGCCTAGCTTCTTTCTATAGGCAATTTATCAAAGACTTTAGTACAATAGTCACCCTATTGACTAAGCTAACAAAGAAGAGTGAAGGATTCGGGTGGAACAACCAAGCTGAACAGAGCTTTAGAGAAATCAAAGAGAAGCTTACCTTGGCGCCTATCCTTTCATTACCAGATTTTGACAAACCTTTGAATTGGAATGTGATGCATTAGGAGTGGGAATTGGTGTTGTCCTGATGTAGGAACAATGACCCATTGCTTACTACAGTGAGAAACTTAGTGGTCCTGCCCTAAACTATTTCATGTATGAGAAGGAGTATTACTCTCTTTACTAAGCCCTTATTGTTTGGCAATGCTATTTACTGTCATGAGAGTTTGTTATTTGTACAGATTGTAAACCCCTAAAATTTTGAACCTAATACCCAAAGTAGACCCTAGTGTGCTTAAAGACTCTAAGAGTTGACAAGGTTAGTTAAGATGAAAACCTTAAAATAACAACTAAAGATTCAATCGCATACAAAATTTTGAGACCCTAAATGTATATAAACACTAGAGATTATACCTAAAAGCAATAAAACCCTAAAATTATAACTATAAGGATATAAAAGTACAAATTCACTATAATTTATTCTAAAACCCTAATTGCTAATATATCCTTAGTATCATACTAAATCATTATCAAATTATCAAGATAACTTTCAATTATTCATAAATGCTTATAATAATAATTTAATTTACTAGAAAACTAACATATTGCATTATAGATTACATCCATCTTTTAATCATATAACTAGGTTAGTATTTTATAGAGTTAAGTGTATAGTTGATGTTTATGCTGTGTAGAGTTGATGTTTATACTATATGTAGTTAATATTGACATACTAAATGGCATATTTCATGATAGTTACACTAAGTAGCATACTAAATAATGTATATAGGATATAAATACTTAGAGGGAGATGTCATTAACTATTTTTACTAATCATTTTAATAAACATCACATTTCATTAATTTTTCTCCTAATTTTCCTCAATTACCCCATTATGTGCATTCAAATTACATGTAATTTTAGGAGAGTTGACTAAGTTAACATTTGACCAAGTCAAATGTTAATTAAGTCAACATGTTGACTTTGGTCAACATGGGTCATTTTCAACTACAAAGCTCTCCTCTTTTCTAAAGTTTTCTACTCATTTTCACATGGATTTTTTTTTCCTTTCTTATCCTCTTTGCTGTCCAACATATGGGGACTTCTAGACCCTACTTGTCTTCATTTTAAACTACAAAAATTTCAC
Source organism: Lumnitzera littorea (assembly GCA_024138015.1). Lineage (NCBI taxonomy): Eukaryota > Viridiplantae > Streptophyta > Magnoliopsida > Myrtales > Combretaceae > Lumnitzera > Lumnitzera littorea. Next base: position 69,501,744 of record JAMXBB010000002.1, on the reverse strand, counting down.
GAAACAAATTCCTTTTCCCCCATCTCCAAAACCATCACCTCCCTTTCCCTTTTCACCCTTCTAATTTTCTAAACCCACTTCTATACTACAACAACTTTTCATACACTAAATAAGTAAACTCCGCACCCTTGTTTAGAAGAAGAAATAGGTATGGTTTCATTTGAATTTCTATTTCAACAAGTGAATTAGTGTATACTTTAGGTTAATGTAGGAACTTTGTGTAATATGTATATATGTGTTGTTGAAGGTAGAAAGCTCCATACTTATGCTTAGGAGTGTATAAATATTTAGGTATATATGTATAAATACCTAAGTGTATACAATGATATACTTGATGTACACATGTATGGATACTCTTATACATAAGTATCCTTTATGTACATAACAAAAAAGAAGGAATATACTAACTATACATATTTATACCTTACTAAATAAGCCCATAAAGTACAAAAATATGGATTTTGCGAAGATTTCTTAAGGGGGTATACTAGGCCTACACAAATACGTATAAAAATACGTATGTATATGGATATATGTACTAATATGCATATAAGTACACAAGTATACATACAAGTATATTAGAAGTATAAGTATATACATAAGCTATGTATAGAATACAAAAGAGTATAAGTATAAAGTATATATAAGTGATGACATAAGCGATTGATGATATAAGCGATGATATAATCCTATAAAATAGTAAAATATAAAATAACATAATAAAATAATATATATATATATATATATATACATGTACATATATGGATTGAAACTTCCTTAAGCCCTTAATACCCATCTTAAATTCAATTGACCTTATTTAAGTCCATAAATTAGTAATCACAATGTAAAATCATTTAAGTGTAAGAATCTAATGGCTAATTAGACCATTAAGTACTAAAATAAGATATAAAACTAGACAACAAGAATACTTAAGTTTCAATAGTTAAATTTTAATAAATCTAATCCATATTGTAAAACGCGAGTATTAATGTCCAAAACAGACATTACCGTGTGAACGTACGTTTGAAAACGATGAAAAATGACTATAAACTTGTAAATATTGAAGATAGAATGAAAAAGTCATTTACGATTAGCGATAAAGATTAATTTGTTATAAAAGTTAATAGTAACCTAAGTAGAATTTAGTAGATAGATGTCTAGAACCATTAATTAATTCAACTATTTATTATCATTTTTATCTCGTAATGATTAGGTGATCCTAATGAGGGTTTAGATCTTCTGACTGATTATTACAATAAGCATGAGAAACGTCAAGGCCGGGTAAGTACTCTTGATAACTCTATACTTGTTTTATATTTGTAGTTAATGCACATAAATTAAATAGTAATAACTTGATGCGTGGGGATTTGGGATATGCATGTGCTTAATACTGATTAGTTACTGTGGAAAATATTGTTAAATACGATAATTGAGGATTTGATTGTATGATTGATTGTTACATGATTTGGATGGTTTGCGGATATTGATTGATCATCACATAATTTGACTTAATTATATTTGGCTTATCTTAAATTAAAAGGGTCATGTATTATCCATGCATTGTATTACTTATTCTAGCTGTCACTTCACGCAGAGGTGTAAAGAGAGGCCTTGCGGGGTTGTTTCTATATATTAAAGTGTTTTAGTACGGTGTACTTGTACAACATGACCTTACATAAACCTATAGGCTTACTAGGTGATGGAGATGCCAACCATATGGCTGAGGGTCGAGTCTAGAGACCTCCACTGTAGGGTGTGAGTGTGGATTGCGGGGGCCACCTCATTACTAGGCTTGGGATTTTGTATACTACTAGACTTCTTAGAAATGAAAATATATCTTGCGAAATACAAAATTTAAATTATGGTTAAAAACTCAGGTATTGAAGCCTGGTTGTGATTGGTGCTGATGTATCTCCAACCCTTACCTTAAAAGGTGTTAAAGTTCGATGTTATATGCAGCACCGGTCAATTGTATATATTGTTAGAATACTGCGTGTGCATGCATTCATATGATTATAATAATTTGTTTGATAACTAGTTTACCAGTATAGTATAAGGGATAACTCACTAAGCTCTTATAGCTTACTCTCCAATAGTTTTTCTTTTGCAGGATGATAGATAATCAGACATGGGTTAAGAGCCAAGCATTAAGTGTAAATATTGAGACATTTTAGAGGTTGGAATTAGAGAGAAGTTGTTTAGTTCATGTGAAACTTTAAATGTAAATACCACTTATGTACTTAGATTTTTTAACTTTATTAAGTTTGAAGTTTTAAGTCTATATTACTTGATCTTATCATTTGGTAGGGGATATTGATTCTCTGTAGTTCTGAGGAACTGTGGGATATTAGACATCCATAGTTATTTATATTTATATGTTATAATAAATTAATTACTTAAAAATCAGTAATCGTAGTGATTTATCGTTTAGAGTCTTGCAATCTTTGACTTATAAGGCGGTTTCTATATCATGGGTACACACGTGACATGAAAATTTTCAGGCAATCTTATAGGCCCTCTTTAGGGTCCTGACACAGACCATGAGTCTCTAAAGCATCTAGGGATTCAAAAAAAGCTTTTGAAGAGGTAAGCTAAGTGGTTAAAGTTCATGGAGGGCTTTTTGTATGTCATTTAGCACAACAAGGGAAGTGCAAATGCGGTTGTTGACTCCCTATCATGACGGTAAACCTTGTAGACCACTTTACAGACAAAGTTATTAGGATTCTCATTCATTACAGAGCAGTATGCTCATGACCCTCATTTCGGCCCCATCATTGAATAGTATAGGGATGGAATTACTGTCAAAGGATATTATCTTAAGGAAGGTTATTTGTTCAAGGACCGAAGGCTGTGCATATCGAATTGTTCTACGCATGAGCTATTGATCAGGGAAGCTCATAGCGAAAGATTATCTGGTCATTTTAGGGAGAACAAGACAGCTAATCTATTGAGGGAAAACTTTAATTGTCCTGGTTTAGCTAAGGATGTTCATAAGGTAGTTGGGTGTTGTAAGGTATGCAAGTGAGCTAAGGGGAAGAGAGAACCCCATGGAGATTACATGCCCTTGCCGATGCCAACCTTACCTTGGGCCGACCTTAGTATGGACTTTGTCTTAGCGTTGCCTCGGACATCCAGAGGAAAGGATTCTATATTTGTTGTCGTAGACTGCTTCAGTAAAATGGACACTTCATCCTGTATCATTGAACTAACGATGCTCAATATATTGCTGATTTGTTTTTGTAGGAAGTTGTTCGACTACATGGGGTATTAAAGACTATTGTCTCAAATTGGGATACAAAATTCTTGAGCTATTTTTGGAAGACTCTTTAGAGAAGCCTTGAAACTAAACTTGAATTTAGCTCTAATAGCTACCCTCAGACTGATGGCTAAACTGAAGTGGTGAACAGGATGCTAGGCAATTTGCTCATAGTTGTTGTAAGGAAGAACTTGAGGGATTGGGATCTATGCCTACCAATTATGGAGTTCGCTTACAATTAAACTGTCTATAACACTATTAAGAAGACCTCATTCGAGGTCGTCTATGGCCTTAATCCCGCTATTCCCTTGGACATAATCGGCGCCCCAACAGCTGTTGAAGAGAGTCAATTCAGAGTTGACCGAGCCTAAGTATTGCAAGAGCTACATGAGTTTGTAATTAGGAAGATCGCTAAGTTTAATTAGAGACAACAAGAGATAGATAGTTGAGGCCATTGAACTATTTCTTTCCAACCAGGAGACTTGGTATGGATACACCTTAGTTGAGAATGATTCTTGCACTTGAGATGGAACAAGCTATCTCCTCGAGTTGATGGTCCATTTAAAATCTTGAAGAAGATTAATCACAATGCTTATCAAATCGAGTTGCTTGATGACTACGGTGTTTCTTTTACCTTCAATGTATTTAATCCGATCCTTCACTAACTAACGAAAGAAGAAGACCCTATGTGTGCCATAGGAGAAGAAGTAGAAACCAATTTAGATTTGAGGACAAATCTTTCTAGCCCCTAAGTAGTGATAAGAATCAGGCCCTTAGACCAATAACTTGTAGTCGAGTTAGTGGACTCCAAGGACTTATGTGAAGAATATTAGTTGAAAACTATAGCCGAGATGGGGATCCCTATGCTGAACTGATCTCCTACTGACTTGTCTATCAAATCTTCACATGTGTTAGACCTGCTCTTACCCAACAACGATGCCTTACTCTAGAAGGTAGCCCAATACTATCCAGGCTGAGTTGCCGAACCAACCATAGACACCTGACGCTAATATAGTCGACTTCTCTACAGGACTAATTGACCCCTGACTTGATCCAGATTAAGTCGGCCCTTGACTGCAAACATTACTCTATTTCTGCCTACTTTGTATCATATTTCTTCCATCTAGCTACTAAGCAACACGTATCTTATAATAAAATATTCCAAAATGATTCTTTCTTTTCCATACTGAATATTCTTTGCCCTTTTTATCCCTTTTAGTATGATTTACGTAACCTAATTGTAGAATACTTTTTAGTCTTTTCATACATGTAAAGTGACCCTAGTGGATGGGTATACAAACCCCCACTTTCTTGTATGTAGGATCATCTAATCAATACAGAATTATTCACCTTGAGCAACCTTAGTGTTCTCGTTGTCATCCAACCCCTATCTATTCCCTTTATCAAGGAGTAGTGGCGAGTGACCCTTCAATTTAGACCGGTGTGTCATATCTGATGGATTGTAGGCTGAGTAAAATCGAGTGGTGTATCATATCCATTCGGTAGCTAGCCGAACTTTGCTAACCTTTTCTTTGTTTTCTTTTGACTTGCTTCGTTGTAGTACTTTTCTATATGTCTGACCTCGGAGACGCATTAGCTTTTGACCTTCTTCTATTCGTCAAGGGCTTCAATAATCATCAATAAACATTGAGAATTATGAAAGATTAAAGCATAGCTAGAATAAAGCATTACAACAAGCTTGCTAAATTAGAACATAAGAGGTTGGAAAAGATCTTGCATCATAAAGGCTGGAAGTAGCCAATCGTAGCAAGCTATTAGATCCTAAATTCTAACAAAGTTTGACAATATTTGCTAGGGGCTGAATGTCTTGCAGTAGACAAATGCCTCTGATCATCTCTAAAGCAACTTAACCATTCCTTAAGGCATGGATAGCTGTGTTAACACTCCAACATGGAAAAAATTATAGGACCATAATATTTTGCTTTTGGGAAAGGGTGATAGACCTCAGAATTATAAAGGGGGCCTCTTTACACTCATTCAAATTTATAGAATTACCCCCTGACTTATTATTCTTGGGATAATCATGTGTATTAGGTCTCTTTCTTAGCTTAGTGACTTGAATGACCTTCTTCTTAATAGTTGTTGTCTTTGGCTATTGGGTCTCCTTAGTAGTTTTCATTTGTTAGGCATCCTTTGTGGTTTGAGAAGCAATAGGCTTCACTAATGGATTGAATTGTGGTTTTGTTGGTGGTTTGGTAGGAACTTGTTTGGTAGAAGTCTTCTTAGGGTCCTCTTTGCCCTTTGAGCTAGCAACCTTTAGCTCGGCAAAAAGATCTTTGGAGTTATAATTTTTGTGTGATATATCTGCAATGAAATATTTAACAGATTGGGATGGAAAAAAAAATTAAATACAAGTTAAAAGACTTACAGAAGCAATATCGAGCATGGGCAAGGAAGACTACTCAGCTCTTATAGTAGATGTGAATATCCCTCCTCTTACAAAGCCCCTCTCAGGACGATGAGATCACAAAAAGTTTGTACCTTGGTTAACAATAATGCCTTTATTTGGGTCTTTAACATTCCCTTCATGGGTACTACTAGTACCTTTAACCACTCTTGCTTCATCTCTAGGGAAGATTAGAGCTCTATAAGAGTATTTGGAAATTATAACATCCACATCTTAGAGAAACCATCTATGATTATAGGCCTCAATGATTGTATCATGAGCCTTTTGGTCATTAAAGAGTACGTATTTGATGTCTTATAGCTTGATTGGGTGATGATGGATTGTTGACCTCTAGACCTTCACTCACACTTGTCTTTGAGGCCTATAGTCTCTCACCAAAAGGGTTATCTCTTGTTATCCTGCTAAGGATGAGCACCAGTATGTGGAAGAACTATGGGTGAATTCTTTGAAGTCCTATCTTGGATACACTCTATTCTACATGGACCCTTGCCCAATCATCGACTTGCATAGTCCCGAGGCCGACCTACCGAGTGTTGAGGCTAAGGTGATTGTGTTTTAAACCCTATTCTTCCAATCTACAAATGTGACAAGTGCTATGGTTGACTTACTGAGGTCGAGTCCCTTACATACCGTACTTTACTCATTCGGCTTACCAAATAGCAGTAGCCTTTATTTGTCTTAGTAAGTCCAAGTACCAATCCCTAACAGTAGCTGTACCCGTTCTGAGTATCTACAGTGCCCTAAGATTCCCTTATATGATCCTATTGATAGGTTGCCACCCGTCCGTTGCTTTTCTGACTTTTATACTATATTCCTTTTTGTCATTTGTCATATTTATCCCTTTTCGTACATACTAGGAATCTCTTTCTTCATTGTCTTTTATGCAATTTTCCTTATTTGTCTTGTTGCCCTAACGAACTTATTATAAATAGTCCTTTTTATTGTAATTGCAAGGCATCTTACATTTTTTCTAATATTGAATATACTTGTTCTTATGAGATACCCTTCTTCGAGTATAATTTGTTTACACTCTTATCTGATTTTATTAAATAGCTTAAGATTAGTGGCTAGTGGACCTTAATATTAGCTTATGAGTCATATAAGGTAAAGTGTTAAATCGTGTCATATTTGTTGGTGCATCATATTCTTTGAGCAGCTTCACCGAAGCTACTGTGCTTGTTGACCCTTCCATCTTCGTTTTCTTTGATATCTCGAAGGACCTACGTGGTTACTACTCTCTATGGTAAGCCTTAGTGATTATTGAGCTTTTAGGCACATCATACAATCCTAGTATTAAAGCTTGAGGTTGCGACTGAAGGCTTAGTATTGAAGTATTTATTGTTAGAGTGTTTGTTCTATTATACTCTATTTCTCAAGTGGAAAATAGAGCAAGTTCTTAAGTCATTAGGAGAAGTTGCATTTTCGAAGTTGTCTACGAATCTTCTGTTGAATAGTTAACTTTCTAAAGTTTATATTAAGAAACATCGAATCCTAGTGTTTAAGGAAGGATTAATGATGTTGAGAGTGATGCTCTTGGTCATGGCTATGTTGCTCAATAGAGCCCGTAAACTATTGATGAGTAAATATAATACCTTGCTACTATTGTGGCCAATCTGGCTATTTCTGTACAAAGGGCTATAGAGACTAGGTTGTAAGATAGAGTTGTTGAATAAGGTCAAGAAGTGGGAGATAGGTCGAGAAGACAGATGGGTGAGAATTGAGTACCTTAAACTATTAATGTAAACCTAACTCTACCCTAACATATCGATTGAGTTGCGAGAAGGAGACTTGAGTTGGATGAAGTTGAGGAGTACAAGGATGAAGAGAAGTATGAAGGATTCGAAGAACACGAGCTTAGAGCTCCTAAATGAGTCGAGCATCTTAAGGTACATATTTCTAGCTTTAATGGGTCTAGTAGTGTTGATGACTACCTGGATTGGAAGGAGAAGATTAAAAAGATATTTGACTTTTATGATTATGAAGACACTATTTGTATTCGAGTAACTACGTTAGAATTTTTTAGGTATGTTGCAATGTGGTGGAAGAAATTGTAGAATGTATGTTAGAGAGCTCAATGTGAAATTTGAACATAGAATGAGATGAAGAGAGTTTTGAGGACTAGGTTTGTTCAAGAACATTATGAACAAGATACTTTTTAATGGCTCCAAGAGTTGAGATAAGGTAACTAAATATTAGATGAGTATGTTTGAGAGTTCTAGTTATTAATAATTAGATGTGATGTTGAAGAACCCAAGGTACAAACTATAACACTGTTCATTTTTGGGCTAAGGTTTGAAATTGGTAATATAGTAGAGGTACATAGGCTTAGGACTCTAGATGAGGCCATTCGAGTAGCATAAAGGGTTAAAAGGTAGAGGCAGAATCGGATCAGCCAAGTGCCAAGTTGTTGACCTAGCTTACCCAGCAGAACCAGTATACCAAGCCGCCTTGGATATGATTGAGCTTAATATAGTTCTAAGGTAGACTGTTGAAGTTAGATGCTGAGGAGACTTGATGATGGTCGAAGCAAGAGCAAGGTCGAGGAGCCTCATGTCAAGAAGGACTAAGGCCAGAGCTTAGGAAGGAAGACCCAAGAGATTATGTGTTTTAAGTGTCTTGGTTTTAGACCGTGGCTAGTCAGTACTGGAATTGACGTATCATGACCATCAAGGGGGATAAACCCTAGTTTGAGGTGGAAAGTGCTAGCAAAGGTGAAGATGAGGTGGATGTTAATCACTTGTTGAGTGGATTTCATGAAGACTCAGATGCCATGACCCTACTTGAAATGGGAGTTGAGTATTGTATGGTTGTACGGAGATCTCTCAATACCTTTATGTTTGATGAGAATGAGAAGAGGGAGAACCTCTTCCATATAAATTGTCGAGTGAATGGCAAGTTGTGTGCTTTGATCATTGATGGAGAGAGTTGTACTAATGTCAAAGTGCAAACCCTAAGTTGTACAAAATTCATTGGCTAAATGAGAAGGGAAGTCTACTTGTTGCTGAGTAAGTTAAAGTATCAATTACTATTTGTGACAAATATAAGGATAAGGTGTTGTGTAACATCCTACCCATGTATGCCTCATACATATTACTTTGCTGACCTTAGCTGTTTGATTTGAAGGTGTTGCATGATGGTTATAAGAACACTTGTGTGTTCTAAAAGGATGGGAAGAAGGTCATACTAACCCCAATGAGCCCCAAAGAGTTCGGGGAGTGATAAGTGAAGATCATTAGGTCATTGTCGAGGAGGTCCTTAGTGATTTCTTAAGCTCAATTTTTGAGAGATATTAAGATAGAAGAGTGTGTATTCCTATTAGTCGGGAAACTTCTAGAGCTGAGAGAAGTTGAACCCTTACTTGCCAAAGTGCGAGCATTACTTTAAGAGTATGTTGACTTGTTTCTTGTTGAGGTGGTGAGGGGAGCTTTGCCTATTAGAGGAATAGAGCATTGTATTAACCTCCAATCTGGAGGTGTTCTACCTAACCGACCTACCTATAGGCTTAATCTCGAGTAGGTAGCTAGGTTAAAGAAACAAGTTGATTGATCAAGGATATGTTCGAGAGAGCATGTGCCCTTATGTTGTGCCAATGGTCCTGGTGCTGAAGAAGGATGCCTTATGGAGAATGTGCATTGATAGCTGAGCAATCAATAAGATCATTGTTAAGTGCAGATATTCAATCCTATGATTGGATGATATGCTTGATGAATTGCATAGTGCCCGAGTCTTTTTAAAGATTGATCTAAAGAGTAGCTACCACCAAATATGGATGAGACTAAGAGATGAATGGAAAACTGCTTTCAAAACAAAGGATGGCTTGTTCGAATGGATGATGATGCCATTTGGTGTAACAAATGCGTCGAGTACTTTTATATGACTCATGAACCATGTTTTGAGGACCTTGATTGGTAAGTGTGCTATTGTCTACTTTGATGATATTCTGGTATATAGTGCCGACCTCGTCTCCTATGTCATATACTTGAGGTCTGTGTTTGATATCTTTTGTACCAAGCACTTATTTGGCAATTTGAAGAAATGTGTATTTTGTTAGAGTGAGGTAATATTCCTAGATTATGTTGTTTTTGAAGGAGGTATCATAGTTGATGACAAGAAAGTCTAAGCTATTCTTGAATGGCTAATGCTGACTAGTGCCATTGGAGTAAGGAGTTTTCATAGTCTAGCTTTGTTTTATGGAAGATTAATTTGAAACTTTAGTTCCATAGCTACCCTATGAACCGAGCTGACCAGGAAAAACTCTGAATTCAAATGGTTTGACAAAGCTTAGAGAAGCTTTGAAGAGATTAAGTCTAGGTTGACTTTTGCCCTAATACTCGTCTTACTTGACTTTAAGAAAGTTTTTAAACTAAAGTGTGATGCATTTGGAGTTGGCATTAGAACTATTCTTATGTAGGAGCATTGACCAGTTGCATACTCTAGTGAGAAACTCATACGTACCACACTAAATTACTTAACGTATGATAAGGAGTTCTATGCCCTTATCTGAGTACTTCAAAATTAGCAACATTACTTACTGTTGAGAGAGTTCATTGTCTACTTGGATTATAAATCTCTCTAACATCTCAGAGGATAACAAAAACATTCTTGACACCATGTTAAGTAGGTCGAATACCTAAAAACTTTCTGCTATGTCATTAGATACAAGAAGGGAAGCACCAACACCTTGGTCAATGCACTTTCCCGTCAACATGTTCTTATTACCACTTAGCAGGCTAAAATACTTGGGTTTAGCACCCTACCTAATCAATATGAGCATGACACGTACTTGGTACCCTTAGTAGCTAAGTGCAATGTTAGAGGAGTAGTGGATAGGTTCTATTTAAGTTAAGGATTTCTGATGAAGGGAAAGAAAATTTATGTATCGAGTGGGTTTACTAGGGATTACTTATATGAGATGCCCATGCTAGAGGCTTAGTTAACAACTTTGGTGAGAAAAGAACGACTAAGTTGTTGAAAGAGCATTTCTATTGGCATAGGATGATGAAGGATGTTTGCAAAATTATTGAGCATTGCAAGGTATACAAACAAGCCAAGGAGAGAAAGGAGCCATATGGAGAGTATACACCTTTACCTATACCTAAATGGCCATAGACCAATCTGAGCATGGATTTTATGCTCAACCTACCCAAAACACTATAGAGACATGATTTTATTATGGTGGTAGTTGATTGGTTCAGCAAGATGAGTTAGTTCATCCCCTATCACAAAACTAATGATGCTTTATTTATTGCTAACTCTTTTTTATAAGAGATCGTGTGGTTGCATGGAGTACCAAAGAGTATTGTGTCTTACCGTGATTCAAAGTTTATGAGCTTCTTCTAAAAAACCCTATGGAAGAATGGAAGAATCTCATCATGAAGCTCATGTTTAGTACTTCTTGGCACCCATAGATAGACAGTCGGACAAAAGTTGTGAACAGAATAGTAGGCAATCTCTTTCGAGCTACTCTTGGAAAGAATCTACATAATTGGGATTTATGCTTACCCATCATTGAGTTTGCTTACAACCGCTCCACTCATAGCTTGATAGTAAGGTCACCTTTTGAGGTCGTCTATGGATATAACTTGAACTTACCTTGGGACATGGTTATTAGCTTAACCTTCTAAGGAGAAAGTCAATTAAGCTTACTGTGCGCTAAGGATTTTTAGAAACTACATCAGAAGGTTACTGAGGAACTAGCCAAGAATGTAGCTTGATAAAGAGAACAGAGAAGCTGAGGAAGATGGCGAGTCATTTATAACCCAAGAGACCTTATTTAGATCCACCTTAGTAAGGAGCAATTTCCAGGGAAGAGGACAAACAAATTATCTCCTAGGTCGGATGAACCTTTTAAGATCCTTCAGCGTGTTAGTGACAATGCTTACAAGCTTGAGCTACTCGAAAGATATGGAGTATCTCTTACTTTCATTGTCATCGACTTGATGCCCTATTTTCTCGAAGAAGAAAAAGACTAAGATTTGAGGGCAAATCTTCAACAACCATAGGGAATTGATGGATTTCAAACCTTTGGATCCCTTACTCCTACCCGTCTCTAAGGCTTACAGTCTTTCGCTAGAAGGATTATCTTTTGTCAGCTTACTGAAGATGAGCACCAGTATATAGAAGAATTGTAGGCAAACTCTCCAAAGTCCCATCTTGAATACAATCTACTCTACATGAACCCTTACCCCAGTCACCAACTTGTTGAGTGTTGAGGTCACGGTAACTGTGCTTCAAGCCCTACTTTTCTAATCTACAGACATCACAAGTGTTGTGGCCGACTTGCTGAGTGCTAAGGTCGAGTCCCCCACATGCCAAGTTCTACTCATTCGGCCTACCAAATAGTAACAGCCTTTTTTTGTCTTAACAACTCTAAGTGCCAATCCCCAACAATAGCTATACTTGTTCTAAGCATCTACAGCGCCCCAAGATTCCCTTATACGAACCCATTGATAGGCTACCACATGTCTGTTACTTTTTTTGACATTTGTACTATATTTCTTTTCATCACTTGTCATATTTACCCCTTTTCATACATACTAGAAATCTCTTTCTTCATTGTTTTTTATGTAATTTTCCTTATTTGTATTGTTGCCTTAAAGGACTTACTATAAATAGTCCTTTTTATTGTAGCCGCAAGGCATCTTACATCTTTTTTGATTTGAATATACTTGTTCTTGTAAGATACCATTCTTCGAGTATAGTTTATTTACACTCTTATCTGATCTTGCCGAGTAGCTCGAGATTAGTGATGAGTAGACCTTACCATTAGCTTGTGAGTCATATCGGGCGAAGTATTAAGTCGTGTTTTGTTTATTGGTGCATCATATCCTTTGAGTAGCCTCACTTAAGCTATTGTGCTTGTTGGTCCTTCCATCCTCATTTTCTTTGATATCTCAAAGGACCCACGTGGTTACTACTCTTTACGGTAAGCCCTAGTGATTATCGAGCTCCTAAATACATTAGGTGACTTCAATTAGTAGGGAAATCAAATTAAGTGGTTGACCTAACTACCACCCACTTTTGTTTCTAATCATGAATTGAAGATTCTAAGCCTACTAAAAACTTCCATAATCCAAGATCGGGTGTACACATAAAACGAGTCATCTTTCCTCTTAAGTGTGAAAAAGTATCAAAATAAGGTAATCATAGCCCTAATCTCCAAATCCCTACAAATACACTTAAAGGCTACTAATAGCTTATAAGAGTTCAGAGTAAGCATGGAAGGACACATATAGTGATAGGTAAAATAAGATTTTTAGAAAAGATAGAAGGGTAACCTTAAACTAACCTCAAAATACTTCTCGAAGAGGTTGAATTCCTAATCCCTAAGCGTAGTAATCTGCTCATGTGGTTAAGGCCTCTCAATTGTCTAAGCTTTGGAGGGCACCATGGAAGTTGAGCCTCAGAGCATTAAACTCCTGCTCAATTACTACGCCAGCGATCTTGTTTGGGCTCACATCATACTCGATTTTGATGTACAAAAAGAGAGCTTGGGAATTACCCTCATTGTCTAGAGGATAATCATCAAATGGAAATTTTCTAATCTTCCATGAACTAAGGATGTGAATTTTGGCTAACCCAGTCAATCTAGATAAATCTTAAGGACAATTAGCAACGTCGAGGTCTGCTGAGCTAGGGGGTTCTTCATGAGAGTAGAATCGCCTATCTACTGCATATTGGACAATTCTTGGCTCTACTATTGTGCTCATGCTGATTTGTTAGATTTTATGGTGGAAATGGTTACCTTAACAATGCGGATGAAAAGAAAAGGAAGCAAAGGAGAGATGAACAATATTCAGAGCACGGAAGAAGAAAAATTCTAAGTAGAAGTTGCACAAAGGAATAAGGAAATAAACAATACAGTGGAAGAAGAAAGAGGAAATAAAACACAAAAATGAAGAAATAAAGGATATGAGCAGTTGTGGCTTTTAAGCATTTGTATGGATTACAATTAACAGTTAACATGGTCCATTAGATTGGGCATGCATTACTTAGATACAATGGCCTCAATTAAATGGCATTTCTAAGAGGTGAGTGTAGGTTCTAGCATGTCTACATGAATCTCGAAAAGGTGATGTGAAATGTCACATTGGCATGCGTAAAGCTTGTCCAACAAGTTAAGCACAAAAGGCAAACCAACATTTAGAGAACACCTTATAACCATCATGGTTGAGGTCGAGACATGAAGCCTAAAGCTTAGATTGGAGTGCCAACACATTTCCTTGAACTACTTTTCATGCTAAGGAATTACAATCAAAACACCCAACTGAAGAAATATCATTACTCCCTTTGATTTACCCATCAAGAGGAGTCGGGGGTGGGGAATGCTAATAGTGATTTTTCACCAAGTTCAAGGCTAACCTAAATTGAGTGGTGTCCGACCTACTATCTATCTACACCCTCTTCTTTTACTATTCCTTACCTCGTTTAAGTCACTCTTGATGTGTTAACTAGCTTAGGAAGGTTGATAAGCTAGATGTAGCTAACCTAAACAGAACAACCCAACTAGAATAGATTGGATTGGCCTTGTTCAACTCAGAGTAAGTACTTATAGATTGACTCTTGACTTGGTTAGCTCTAGAACATTCAAATCTAGACATTCGGCACAAACATTTAGGCTTCTTACTTAAATAACCACCCACCAACCACCATGACATCAACTACATCCCCTAATATCAACAAGTGGTCTTAAATTTAAACTTAATAGACATGTCAGGTTTTGGAGGCAACGATTACCCGATTCGAACCAACTCTGGCAATAAATGGAGATTAGAATGTAGTGAGGTTCTTTTGGACACTTTACGCTCTCTTTAAGCTTTCTTTTTACCTTAAAATACTTAATCTAACTTAGGCATTAGAGTAGCCATGCCGGAGTCACCCCAGCATCACCATAGCTTCATTTTCTTTTCATTTTGTAGAGTAATTTCACGCAAAGTGTCTTATTTACTCTTAATTCCAATTTTGAGTATCAACAATTTCATTTTGATCTTATTGAGGTAGCCTATGATCTTTTAATGACTTAGTGCTTTGAATGAAGTGACTCATCATTCATACTCATTGTAAGACTTAGAGTATTTCATTTTGATCTCTTTAGGATCTGCACTTTTAGACATCTCATTCCTGTCATTCATTTTTTAAATAAGATATAGGGATCAAACGATATTTAACTTGGCTACCTCCTAAGGAACTCTGTTGGTTAATGTCATTGGCTTACTGGACTTATCTTTCTTATTTCTAGATCTGCTTAGATCCCACAGGTTTGGGATTTGGTTCAATATTTCTTGGTTAAAGAAAGTAAACCATCACAAGAGAGGAAGGATATAAAATTGTTAGAAATAAGTTAGAATAATTGGTGAAGGGTTTTTCCTAGCATCTTAATACTTTCGCTTTGTTGGTTCTTAGTAATGACACCAAAAACTTGATGGGGGCATAGACAAGTGCACTTAGATAAGTTACAGTATAAAATGGATTTAAGTCTGAGTTTTCAATCCCATGGGGAACATAAATTTAGGGAAAACCTGGACTATTAGTGCTCTTCCTTAATTTTCCAATTATCTAACTTAGTAATTAGGCATTGATGCGGATTTGAGCAGCTTCCTCATTAGTAGGTAGGTCGTTTTGCTTTGCGGCTTCCCGACTGGTACATTTAATAGTGAAGTTCAAACAATTGAAGTAATACTTAGGATGGTGGATCAAGATTTCAACTCTTGCTATGTTTATGCCATCTAGCATCTTCTCCTCGATCATGCTCATATATTTTAAGTCGTCCTAAACCTCTTGAAGAACCTCCTGATAGCTACATCCCTGAGTTTTTTGTTGCTCTATTGTAGAGATCTTGATCTTTTGCTCATCATAGAGACTATGCAATTGTTGGATCTTACTTATATACTTAACTTTGAGATCTTTAGTCTCCTTTAGAGCTCCAAGTAGGTCGATGATGAGATAGGCATTCTTGTTTTGCTCTTCCTCTACAGTTGCCTCTTTTTCTTATTGCAATGTCATCTCCTTATTGGTATCTATTTTCAAATTACGGATCTTTTCCTCCAATTTTTCCTTCTCCTTTCCCCACTTTGTGCTATGCTCCATAAATTCTACTTCTATTTGTGTTGTCTCTTCCTTTTCCTTGATAGTGATCTAGAAAAGAAAAATAATGAGGAAGTACAAAACCAAAACAATACTTATCGTATTGAGTGTATTGAGTTCTTACCTCCTTCTTTTCTACGTTAAGAGTCTTGATTGTCAAAAGCAGATGTTGTGAAGCTTGAAAGAGAAGATTAACATTATAAATGTTGATATTAGGTCATAAATATCTACATTATTATATTAAACTCTTACATCATATATTTTGGCAGTAGTTAGTTTTTCCAACAACTATGTGGTTGTTGGTGAGCGGATTGACATCTTTAGGGAACCTGATCCCCTCTAGCACTTGTTGGGAAATCTTGCTGTTCCAAATGGCATAGTTGCTTGTGTTGACCTTCTGTGAAGGGAAATATTCATATATGGGCTTGTTCTCTATCCATAAAGGAGTCATAGACCTAAGATCATCATAGGAAGTTCATTTGCTATAGGATTATTAGATCCCCCTTTAAGTTGGCTAGTTTCTTTTGAACATTCGCTAAGGTAGCTTTGCCCTTAGCAGGGTCCCAAAGAGGAGCTTCTCTAGGCTCAATGTTATGCTACTTCCTTAGTGGCTCAATCTCAATGACCTTGCTCCTTTTTTACATATTCATAACCATTATAAGTTAGGATTGCCCTGTAGCTTCTTAGTTAGACATTTTTGCTAATGGGAAGTAGCCTTCTTTCCATGACCATCTTTTCTTGAATGTTGCTCGGCTTTCAATTTGGTGAACTAGTCCTTGGAATCAAGGTTCTTAAGTGGCATCTTTGCATTAAAATCCAAACAAGATTAGCTTGAAAGTAAGAAAGATAGGAAAAGAATAACTTACAAATGCATGCTAAGCACGAGTAGGGAAGACTACCTAACCTTAGAACAATTGGTTAAGATCTCTTTGTAGTAAGCCCAACTCAACACTGCAAATTATCGAAGCATACCTTGATCTACTACTGTACCTTCATTCACTCCCTCAATTGTATTTTCCCTACCTCGAACAACATTAGCAACTTTTGAAGCCTCATTATAATCATTAAAAGATATTGGAGCCCAACTAACTAATCTATAATGCTATCGACATCCCATATGAAATAAATGGAGTTATACTTCTCCATGATTTTATCATAAGCAGCTTTGTCATTTGGTAACAATTTCTTGATGTCGCCCTGCTCAATAAGTGAGTACCAGAGAGAAAGAAAGTCAAGGTCCTTCTCCCACCTAACCATTATTAACTTTTTCTTCTAATTGTGGATAGAGGACTTTGATCAAATCAAAATCTTTCTTCTGAGACAAGCACAAATGTAAAACCAACCCTTACATTGCTTAGTTGTAAGAAAATATTTGAACAAGATTAGTGTAGCCCTAACCTCTAAGTCCTCATCATGTATACACTTAAAAGCTATTAACGACCTATAAGAGTCAAGCTTTCTTGAAAGTAGAAAAAGGAAAGTGCAAATTGACTGTGAAATATTTTTCAAAAAGGGAAAACTCCCAATTACCCAAGGGCACAATGTATACTTGAATATAAGGTTTCTCAATCTTCCTGTATTGGGGTATAGAATGGAAGAAAAAGTACATGTCTTCAAACTCTTTTTTCAAATAGGGTACTCATGACTTCATTTGGGCTAAGGTTGTGTACGATACCATGGTATAGGGGATCTGGAACAATTTCATCCTCACCATCTTTTGGTTAATCGTCAAAAGGGATTCTTTGAATTCACCAAGCCCTAGGGGCATGTTTTCAACCAAGTTAGTATAACCAGAAAGACCTTAAGGGCAATTATCCTTCGTATCCACTGTGCCTTTTACTTACTATGAAGCAGCACCAACTACCTTAAGAATTGGGGACACGGTTTGAACTGGATTCTGATTAATCATTGCATTATCAAAATTTGATTGGTTGTAAGCAGTATCGGACATATTTACCTCTGAGAATATGAAAGATGAAGTTAAAGGAGAGAATTGGTGAAGAAAGGATGAGTGCAAATAAAGGAAAGAGTAGATAAAGAGAGGGTGATAAGAGGCTCAAATTGATGGGTGCAAAAAGAAAAGAGGGAAAATGTGGGGGTTTAAATGGCCTCATGCATCAAGATCCATATTGTAAACACAATTAGGATAAAGGGTCATAAATTAGAAAAAACGAAAAAAAAAGGAAATTTAGGAAAAAAAAAAAAAGAAATTTGGAAAAAATTTTTAAAAAATGGAAAATTTAGGAGATTACAAAAAATAAGAAATTTAGAAAAGATACAAAAAATAGAAAAATTGAAAAAGTCATAAAAAATAGAAAAATAAATAAATAGAGGATTTTAAGGAAATTTAGAAAATAATGTTAAATTATAAGGGGCCCTTGGACATAGATTTGAATCTAGCCTAGACTGACCTAGTTTATATGTGTAAACAAAGCATAAGCTAACAACCTAATGGATAAGCACTTGGACATTGGTCTTGGGTTAGCTTGAGGTCTTGGGTTTGAATCTTGCTAGGCACAAAGTGCCTTTTTTTTTTTTTTGAAAGGTAAAGTATAATAATAATAATAATAATAATAATAATAATAATAATAATATCTTAGTGAGTAATTAAGATAGGACTTTTACGCCACTTAGTTAATAGGTATTAATTTTAATAGTTAGTTCTTATATATAATAAAAAAGAAGCAAGGAATTTGGTGTGGACTAGAATCTAGTCCACAATTTAATACGGGGCATGAAGCCTTGATTAGATAGCAAGGTGGCCATTTTCTTTCTAATGCATGTGTAGGGGTACAAGGCATGTGCCCAGTACGTGACTCGCACTCTTCATCTTCTTCCCTGATTTCAGCCCTTGCTTTTAGATTTTTCCCATTTCATTTAGGCCACTTTAGGTCATTTTTTTTTTACCCCAATTACTATACAATTTTACCGAATTAGGGGTGAAATCATATAGTACACTCAGCATACTTTGAATTGGGATAAAAATACATCCAAGTTCATCCTCCTATGTAGTAAGAATCAAGCTCAAAAAATTGAAAAAGAAATTTTGGGTTGTCATGCTTTAATGGTGATTTTCAAAAAGTTTGAGCTTCCTAAAGATAACTTGATCCTCCAAGGCTATAAATAAGACCTTGGCCATCACTCTAGGGGCATCCCATTCATCATCCCTCTCTCTCGATTACCTTTGCTCATTTTGGAAAACCCAGACTACCTCTCTCACAAACACATATACGACTGTGGACCACTCCCTCTTTGTGAGTTGAAATTAACTTCAGATGCATGACCAACCCACACATACTGACGACACTCTCTTGATCACAAAACTAACACCATTGCCCACTTTCTCTCTCAACTAACAGCCTTACACCAGACCACTCACCATTGCACACTCCATCCTCTTTCATTTTTCGATCATGCACTAATTGTAAATCCCGCAAATTTAGTTATTTAAAAGTAGAATTGAATCCTAATACTATAGATGACTTGATAAGTCATTAAAGTCGAGCAAGATAAAAATTTAATAAATTATATATTTGATTATATTATAAGTAATTAAAACTATAGAAAAATCTATCAAAACCTAAATCGCGTACAAAAACCCTAAATCTAATGTACGCGCAAATACTTAAAATCGAACTCGAACTTGATTGAAACTCTAAAACTATAACTTTAAACCTATAAAATAATTAAATATCACTCAATAGTGATATAATTGTAGTCGATTGCAATTATCGACTAAATCGCGTAATCACGTAAAATTTTAACGAAATCGTTACAATAACTTGTTAAAATTATAATTGTAATGGTTATCAACTAAATTGATAAATTTTCACAAAATTCCAAAATTAATTTATGATGAGTATTTTTATAATTTTTATGTTTAGAAAAATTACATATAATTATTTTTAATTTCCATTTTCTTTCTTTCTTTTTCTCTTTTCCTTTCTTTTCTTCTTCTTTTCTATTTTCCTACTCCTATACATGAATTTTAGTTGCATAATTTCAGCAGCCCATGTGCTTAAAATAAATGGACATGTGTCAACTAATTAAGAGGGAAAGGACAAAGTAATCATATACTATCTAATCCTAATTATCATGAAATATAGATGAATAATAAGAAAATAAGAAATAATAAAAAAATAATGGCAATAATAATAATAATAATCATAATAAGGCTAAAATCTCAAAAATAGGAAAAATATACTCAAAATAATAAAAATATCAAATATATGGTTTAAATAATTATTACATCATAAATATATTAATAAAAAGCAAAAATTAATATTTTATAATTTTTAAACTTAAATAATAAATTTTGTGATATTTTTATATCACAATTCAAATTGCGAGTCACAATGTCCAAAACAGATCTCGTTACGAGAAAGTACGCTCGAAAACGATTAAAATGGACTATAAGTTCATAACGATTCGAGATAAAACGAAAAAGTTATACACGATTCGATAAAAAGCTCGAATCGATGATTTTACGTAAATCAATAATTGATTTAAGTAAACAGTACAATTTAGCATGCTAGTTTAGTTATTTAATTCCCAAACTTATTACTTTCTATATTTCCCTAATGTTGGTGATCTTGAGATTGAGACCGATTTTCCTTTGGATTATTACAATCCTTGACATCATTTATGACCAAGTGAGTACTCTCGATGACTCTATACTTCTTTTGTGCTTGTAGTTAGTGCATATGAATTAAATATTAATAACTTGATGCATGGGGGTTCGGGTTATGCATGCGACTCATATTGATTGATTACTGTGCAAAATACTGTTAAATGTGATAGTTGAAGATTTGGTTATATAATTGATTGTTGCATTATTTGAATGATTTATTGATAATGTTTGACCACCTCATAAATTGACTTAATCATATTCAATCCAACTAAAATTAAACGGATCATGCATAGAGCACGAACATTGCATATAATGTTCCGGCTGTTATCTCATACGGTTGGTAATAAAGGGCCTTGGAGGGATGGATTCTCACATGATTTGATTAGTATAATGCAGGAGCATTGGTACAACAAGACCTTACCCTTGGCTCGTGGGTTCTATTGGCGTCGGAGACGTTAACCATGGGTGGCTGGGGGTCACGTCTAGAGACCACTACTGTAGGGTATGAGTGTAAACTGTAGGGGCCACCTTATCGCTAGACTTGTATATTTGTATACTATTCATTGTTGAAAATAGAAACCTATTTTGTGAAACAGGGAATTCATATATATATATATATATATATATATAATGATATAAGGTTAAAAACCTAGGTGTCAGAGCCCGGTTGTGATTGGTGTCGATGTATCTCCAACCCTTACTTTAGAGGGCATTAAATCCGATGTTGTATGCAGCACTGGTCAACTGCATATATACTGTTTGGCATATTGCTTGTTCATGCATTCATATGTTTGGTAATAAACTGTTTGATAATAACCTGTTTAATAACTTATTTGTTGGTATAGTACGAGGGATAACTCACTGAGCTCTTGTAGCTTACTCCTCAATAGTTTTCTCTTACAGGTTGCTAGATGATCAAGCATAGGTTAAGAACTAAGAGTTAAGTATCAACATTGGGATGTATAGAAGTAAGACTCTGAGGACAGACTATATAGTTCATTTGACTTATTATATATACTATATAGTTCATTTGAATTATTATATATATATATAATTATTAATACTACATTTAAATTTTGTGACTTTAGTAAGTTTGATTTTAGAACTTTAATACCTAATCTTATTGTTTGGTAGGGGATATCGATTTTCTGCAGTTCTGATGGACTATGGCTTATCGGATATCTATAGTTACATATATGTGGTTGTAAGTTAATTAAATTAAGAATAAAAAAAATAATAAATAAAAACTTTAGTGACTAATTGTTTAGAATCTTGCAATCTCTAACTTGCAAGATGATTTTCAAATCATGGGTGTACACATGATATGAAAATTTTAGGTAATCTTACTAGGCCCACTTTAGGGTCATGACATTAACTCTAATAGTAGCATCATCCACACAAATAGCCACCACGTCCTCTCTCTCCCATATAGAAACTCAGACATACACATACATTGCACCATCCCTCTTTCCCGATCCACTCGACCAAACCCAATAACCTTGCTCCATCCTCATCCAACAACCACATGCGACCCCTTACCTTGGCTTCAAAACCGTACAATGAATACACCCATATGTGCTGCGAACCTACATCAACCATCCTCAAGACCAACAATCACTACCTAACTTAGATAATCGCCACCACCGACAAACCTAGGCTGCACACCCATAAACCACCGTGCTCAATTTACAAAACTAGTATAGTTACCTCTAATGGCCACTTCATTAACACCAAACACCTATTGTCCAATCAGATTCACATGAATTTGATTTTTCCCATAAAAAATAGTGGTTGAAACATTGAGGTTGGAGTCCCTTGGATGCTGCTACCCTGCTTTCCATGCAATTCACATGCATTGCATGTGACAAGGTCGAACAACCTGATTTTGACATGGTTCTAACTCGACGACCCGTAGTTCAACATGCGAGTTTCTCCTATTTCGGCTTGGCTTGCCCCTTTTGTTTTTAATCATTTTTTTTTGTTTTATTTCATTTTAGTTTATTTTTTTTTCATGAATAACTTGTAAAATTAAAAAAAAAATGAAAAAAAAGAAGAAAAAGAATTAAAAAAGAGAAACAAAAAAGATAAAAAAAAAAGAAGAAGAAGAAGAAAAAAAGAAAGCTTTATTTTTTTAATTTATTTTATTATTTAGAGTAATGTATGCTAAGGTCAAAAAAATAAAAATAATAATAACAAAAAGAAAGCAAGAAAAAAAAAAGGAAAGATGTTTTATCACTTAGAAAATCATTTTCCAAATAAATAGAAACAAATCAATCCTTTTCAAAATTAGGATATTATAGAATATTTTCAAAAATAAAATCACCAAATTAGGACCCTTTTCTCTTAGGTGTTTTCCTTAAATAAAATGAAATGGTTAAGAGACGTAAACTTAGCCACTTTCTAAATTTAAAGTCAACTAACCCGCTTAAATTTTTTTCAAATGAACTACGAAAATTTGATCTCAAATAGCGGGTATGTAAGTACTCGAACGCAAGTATGAGGTAACTTAAAACATGGAAATTTTTTTTTATTTTTTTCCATATTTGTAAATAATAATTCAATGATCCTTTTTTAGATGTTATCTACATATGATTAGATGAAGGGTAATTTTGAAAAGTGAGTTTAAAATCGGAAAGTTAAAAGTGATACCTGTTTAGGGTTTAATAGGATAGCTCTTGGATCTAGATCTCTAGTTTTTAAACCATTTTAAAAATTGGTTTTATTGAAAGACCAGTAGCTAAGTTATAACCAATTCACCTAATTTGTTATAACTTAACTCTTTTTCTCAACTCTAGGCAGGTGGCGACTTCAAACATTTTTTTTTCTAAAAGAAAAACTAGTTTTCTTTAACCCTTAGTCAATGATCAATATTAAATCGGTTAGGGTTTAATATTGGCTAGGTTAAGGAAAATATTAAAAATCGGGAGGAAAATCAAGCTCGACAACTTGGCAACTCTACAGGGGATGAAAATAGGGCTAGCCACTTAAAATACTTTCTGAAATTAAATTTTTCTTTCAAAATACCCATGTTATTTATTTGTTTATTTGTTATTAACTTCATGTATATACTTTGTTTTGATTATCGTATTTATTTTGCATACAATATACAATTGGATATGGGGGGTTATTTGTTGCATCAAAGATATAAGGTAGATGCAATCAGACCTAGGCCGTCTTAGGACCCTAGTAGGGGGGCCATTATGTAGGCTTTAGGTATAGTGGTGTAGCCACTACTTAGGGTTCATTAGGTCACCCTACTTAAGCTTGATGTGACTAATGATAGTGTTTTTTAAAGATAAGTGAGGTTATAAAGCTTAAGGATCTTTTAGAACCTACCCTAATTGTATATACTCCTCTTTAAGCTTGACTTAATACACTACTCTTAAGAATTGCAACCCTACTAATTGTTCAAGAGTTTTAATGCAATCAAGTTTTTGAAAATGATAATAGTGTTGTAACTTAAGGAGAAATGTATCAACCTAAATGATCCTAACATCTACATATTTCCATGTATTTTCTTTTGTTGCATTGATAAGTGATTCTTGTCCATAAAATGTATTTTCTTTTGTTGCATTGATAACTGATTCTTATCTACACCGCCAGCTTATCAGCTGGCCTTCATTAAAAAAGAAGCCTTACGTGAGCCAACCTTAGTTTTTATTATAAATAGCCTTATGTTTCACTGTTTAGAAGACTTTTTGTTTTTTTAATAGAGACATACACTATCTTAAGACTTAGAGAGTCGTAGAATAGTCATTAGATAGTTCTTGAAGAATTCTTCTGAGAATCGTTTGGATCATCGAGAAGATTTTGCTTTTGCTGTGGAGACCAAGTTTTGAAGTTGCAATTGAAGTTTATCTTTTCTAATTACAGAATTGGTGACTTCGATTTTAATTATATTTATGCAATTCTGTTAATTATTCATGCTTTCAATAATGAATTTCCTTGCAATTTCAATTAGTAGTTACGCTTTTGTTTCAAATTCCAAGATTGGCTAAATTTATTTATGGGCATTGATAAAACCCGAGATAACTAAGATGATAATTGTGTTTGTGTTATAAGATTAATAAATATAGGGATGATTTATGATTGCAATTTCTATGATTTCAATTATAGTTGTTTAATTGATTATAATTGTTAAAAACCTTAGTGATACGGGAGTTGATACAGGGTCTGTTAGAAATTCTTGGTTTATTTAATTAATTAATGTGGAAGTAGCATTAATTGAATTAATTAGAAATTATCTAGAGATTAATGCAATGTTTAGTGATTGATTATTTACTAAGACATTAGGAATAATTGATTTAGGAAATTAGATAATCATAGTATTAGGAGATATTTGATTGTAATTTAGATCCACTGTTAATTGGAGATGCAGAGTTGACTGATTAATTAGGGGTTTAAATTCTTAAGTTTTAAGGTGTAATAATTTTACTTGAATAACCATATAGTTAATAATCTATATAATATAATAACAATTTGATTTGCATAATCTAAGGTAGATTTTGTTTTCCCACAATTTTCAATTAATTGTTTAGTTTTAGAAATTTTATAGTTATTTTCTTTTCAATAGTTTTAGTATAGTTATTTGATTAGTTAATCTATTTTTGAATGCTTAAATATTGATAAGAACTATCATTGGTTTAGTAATATTATAGTTCTTCAGGGATCGATAACCTTACTTGTTCTGTATTACTTGATTCTGACCCAGTATACTTGCTAGAGCATTCATAATTTAATTTATATATATATATATATATAGTTTAAGTGAATCAACAATTGAGCCTTAAGGGCCTTTCTAGTATAGGTCATTGGAGAAATCTATGAAATATTAGAGGACCTTAAGGCTCGTTTGCATGACTTAGTTTGGGGTATTTTGTAGTTTATATTTAGAGAGCTTAAAATAAATGTCAAGTTTTAGAATAAATGTTCGGTTCTCTACCTTTGTATTATGTTTTCTAATCTTTCATAATAATAAAAGTTCTCTTTAGTTCATTGTTCTTCCTTCTTTATCATTCCTTTCTTTGTAAATAGTCCTTCAATAGTAATCTATTTAACTACTATTCCCTCCTTAAACTTGTAAATAGAACCCTAAAAATCACTATCCTTATTTGTAAATTATTTTCTTGATTTCTGTAAAATAAAAATTTATTTTTCTCTCTCTCAAAAAAAAAAAAAACAAAAAAAAAAAAAGAAAGGAAGAAGAAAGAAAAAAGAAACAAAAATTGAAAAAATAAAAGAAAATTTACTGACGATTATAAATCCTTATGAGCTTAGCCCAAAACATAAAGGAGCCAACCCAAGCTTAGGCCTTTAGCTCACTTAAGTAGCCAGCCCAAACACTTGGCTTCCAACCTACATAGGCCCTTCGACCTATTAAGGAAGCCAACATGAGCCCCTTAGCCCATTCAACCCAAACTCTAGCCCCTTGGCTTATTTAATCTAAACACCAACCTTAGGGTCATTCAGGCAACCTACTTAAACATAAGCCACTTAGTCCATTAAGATAGCTAATCTGAACACAAACCACGGCCTATTGAGGCTACTGACCCAAACATAAATCCTTAGCCCATAAGGGTAACTAAGCCAAGCTAAAAACCTTGGTCTATTTAGAAAGCCATGCTTAATCATAAACCAAACCAAAATACAAAGTCAAATATTGGGGTATGACTTAAGAAACCGGGGGGTAAAGTCAATCTCTATCACAGGCTAAATAAAGAATAGACTCCTCCTTAAGGAATTGGTAACTTGTTTTTTTTTAAAAAAAAAGGTTTAGAATGAAAAGAGGTAAACTATATTCTATACACTAATCCTTAAAATACTTTGAGAGTTGAGCGACTTAATGGTACAGATACTTTGGACTCATTCCTTAAAGGAGGTTCACTTTGAATGTGATACATAGATTAAAATGAAGTTAGGCATTCATCTTCAAATCCTAAACATGATTATCTCTTGTTAACCGCGTTGGACCTATTTAGAGAATTGTTAAATTTAAACCTTGTTAAGAACCACCCTATAATAGGGCAATTCGGAGGTTAGGATCATTGATTAGGAGATAAGGGTAAAATTGGTTTATGCTTGCTTAAGTAACGTTAATTTAAGAACAAATTTTGTTCTTGATAAATTATTTTTCTTTGAAATGAAGAAGATCCAATTCTTTTTCAAACATCTCAAACTTATACATACCTCACCCAAGCCCATACACTAGAAATCCATGGATTTAGGGCCTTGAATTGCTTAAAAGCAAAAACTTAGCAATGGAGACAATTACTTTTAGGGCCAAAAGAAAAGAGAGAACAACAAGAGATAATAGGGCAAAGTAATTAAAATGAGAGAAAGAAAAAAAATAATTTAAAAAAGAAGAAAAGAGGCCGAAAGATTAAGCCTAACTACAGGATGAAAGCCCTAACTGTCAGCAGAGGCAACCAAATTGAATCAAAAGGTCGAGAATCATAGCCTAAATAGCCCAAAAAACATAAGGCCTTGAATCACATTCTAAAGCTCGAAAACCTAAAATCTCTATATCTACTCTGAAGCCTCTCTTACCTATGTTGAATCACACAAGGCCTTCCTACCCACAATACCATCGTTATGCAATAAGAGCTCTTCCGATCTTAAAGGATAATTTATCTTTAATAAAAATTGTTTTTGAAACTGGGGAAAGTATACTTCTAATTTTTCCCTGAGGTTCTTAACTTGTACATTGGGGATAAATAAAAGTATTTCTTTTCAAAATAGGCCTCCTCATTAGTCATTTTTGAAAGACCAAAAGCTTATATTCATAATGTTGAATCGAAAAAGACCTAATGGATTAATCAAAGCGTGTCACTTACAAAATGGACTATAATTTTTGGAATTGTAGTCAAGAGCAAAATCTAGATTGAGAGCCAGCAAGGAAACCCTCTTCGACTAGACTAATCATAGGTTACCTTTTCCTTAGGAAAGGAATGTTTAAAATCACAAATGAGACAGTGTTAGGGTTAGGGCCATTAAGAAACCCTGCATGATTACCAAGGATAGGGGTGGTTATAAACTTGTTCCTTAAGTGAGAATTTATACTTGTTGGCAAATTTTCAGAAAAAAAAAAAAAGAAGAAGAAGAAGAAGAAAGCAGAGAAGGGAGAGAAAATAAAGGCTTGTCATAAGTTTTCTTTTTTTTGGTCCATTTTTCAAATCCATGTAGGCTCATGTAACCAAGCTTTCAATTCACATCATCCGTTTCCTTTTCAATGTGGTCATACTTTTTTAAATTGACCATAATAGTCTATATCTTTCTTCCCTGATGCAGTTTTTAATAACCATTAACTCTTTTTTAAATCAAGGGGCCTATCCCTAATAACTTATCCATAAATGGTTTTTCAATAATTTTTCTATAAATATTTTTCCAAGTCAAGAAGTTTTTCAAACTAACTGCTTTCCTTTCCTTACTTCTTTGATCCTTCATCAAATTTCTTTAGGGCTCAAGACGGCTCTTAGAGTGCCATCCCCTTTCTCTTTTGCCATCTCTTAAGAGCGCCATCTCCTTTGTCTTTCATCATTTTTAGGGTTCTAGTAAGCACTTAAGAGTGCTATCCCCTCTCTCTTTCACCAATTCCCCTTAAGGCTTTAAGCCAACTTTGAGAGCACTATCCCCTCTTCTATTCTTTTTAGGGTTCTAATCAGCCTTTAGGACATTGTCCCGTTTTTCATTTTTGAGATTCTAGTCAGCTTTTAAAGCACTATTCGCTATCTTATTCTTTCTAGGGTTCTAACTAGTTTTTAGGGTGTTGTCTCGTCTTTCATTTTTAGGGTTTAAGCCAGTTGTTAGGGGGATGTTCCCTCTTTTATTCTTTTTAGGGTTCCAATTAGCCTTTAGGATGCTGTCTCGCCTTTCATTTTTTGAGATTCCAGCCAACTTTTAGAGCATTGTCCGCTCTCTTACTCCTTTTAGGGTTCTAGCCAATTGATAGGGCGCTTCTCTTCGTTAATTTCTTTTAGCGAGCCTATAGGGTGCTTTTCTTCATCAATTCTTTTAGCAAACCATAGGGTGCTTCTTTTCATCAATTTCCTTTAGCAAGCCCATATGGTGCTTCTCTTCGTGATTTCTTTTAGTGAGCCTATAGGGTGTTCACCTTACCAATTCCTTGAAGCGAGCCCATAGGGCACTTCCCTTACCAATATCCGTGTAGAGAGCTCATGGGGCACTTTTCTTCACCAATGTTCCTTTAGTGAACCCATGGGGCACTTCTCTTTAATAATCTCCTAGTGAAGCCTTAGGGCGCTTTGCTTCATTAATTCCTCATAGCAAGCCCATAGGGCTCTTTTCTTTGTTGATTTCTTTTAGTGAGCATGTAGGGTGCTTTTCTTCATCAATTCTTTTAGTAAGCTTGTAGGGCGCTTCTCTTCATCAATTCTTTTAGCTAGCCCATAAGGGTGCTTTCCTTCACCAATTTCTCTTAAGTAAGCCCATAGGGTGCTTCCTTTTATCACCGATTCCTTTTAGCAAGCTTATAGGGTGCTTTTTCCTAGTCAATTTAGGATTGCTAGTCTCCTAGAGACACTCCTACCTAGGTTAGTAACTCGAAGTAACACAACCAGGTTTCCTAAATTGATTCCAACGTAGGGTTGTTAGTCCCCTAAGGATGCTCCTGCCTAGGTTAGTTAGCTTGAAGTAGCATGACCAGGTTTCCTAAGTTGATTCCGACTTAGGGTTGTTAGTCCTTCAGAGATGCTTCCGCCTAGGTTAGTTAGCTCGAAGTAGCATGACTAAGTTTCCCAAATCAATTCTAACTTAGGGTTACTAGTCCCCTAGAGACATTCCTGCTTAGGTTAGTTAGCTCGAAGAGGCACGACTAAGTTTTCTAAATCAATTCTAACTTAAGGTTGCTAGTCTCTTAGAGACGTTCCTACCTGGGTTAGTGAGCTTAGAAGAGCACGACCAGGTTTTCTTAAATAGATTCATATTTAAGGTTGCCAATCCTTGAGAGACGCTCTCGCTTAGGTTAGTTAGCTTAATTGGGCACTCGTAGGTTTCAATTAAGGGTCTTAGCCTGCTTAAGGACTACTTTACCTGTTCACCTAGGATAGTTAGCTTAGAGAAGCGCTTTTAGGTTTTTCTTGAATTATCCCCAAGTTAAGGGTTTTAGCCAACTCGAGGAGCGCTTTACCCATTTTGCCTAAGTTAATTAGCTTAGTAAGGTACTACTAGGTTTCTCTTTAGGGTTTTAGCTAGCTTAAAGAGTGGTTCGCTCATGTCATCTTGGTTAGTCAACTCATAAGGGCATGGCCAAGCTTTCAACATTTTTTTAGGGCCTTAGCTAGCTCAAGGAGTGCTTACTCATTCACCTTGGTTCGTCACCTCATAAGGGTCCTAGCCCCCTCTCTCTTTTCACTATTCACCAAATCCCTAGTGGATTGAACCTAAGATAGCTAGCTAAGGCACTCCTTAAGACAAATTCCACCCTTGGGGGTAAAAAATAGTGTCTTAATTGTCTTTGTGGTAAAGTTTTACTTAAACTTTACCATAAAGAGGAGCAGTTGTTGACACCCCAATTTTGCGCTCTTCCTTTTTATTTTAATTTTTTTTTATGATGAGGGGTCCTAAATTAGGAAAAAAAAAATAGAAAATTCAAGAAAAATCGAAAACTAAGAAATTTGGAAAAGATACAAAAAATGGAAAATTTAGGAGATTACAAAAAACAAGAAATTTAGAAAAGATACAAAAATAGAAAAAGTCACAAAAAAATAGAAAAATAAATAAAATAGTGGATTTTAAGGAAATTTAGAAAATAATGTTAAATTATAGGGGAAGGTAGTTGGGCTTAGGTTTAGATTTGAATTTAGCCTAAGCTAATCAAGTTCGTGTGTACAATTTGATTGCACATATGGACAAGGTACGAGTTAACGATCTAACGAATAAATACTTAGACATTGGCATTGGATTAGCTTGAGGTCTTGGGTTTGAATCTTACTAGGCACAAAGTGCCTTTTACTTTTTTCTCTTGAAAGGAAAAGCAGATATAATAATAATAATAATAATAATAATATCTTAGTGAGCAATAGTTCTTATATATAATAAAAAGAAGAAGGGAATTTGGTGTAGACCAGAATCTAGTCCACAACTTAATACAAGGCATGAAGCCCTGATTGGATAGGTGTGCCCATTGTTTTTTTCTAATGCTTATGTAGGGGTGCATGGCATATGCCTAGCACATGACCTATTGCTCCATCTTCTTCCTCAATTTTAGCCTTTGCTTCTAGTTTTTTCCCATTTCATTCAGACCACTTCAGGTAATTCTTTGACCTCATTTACTATATGATTTTACCTAATGAATGGTGAAATCGTGTAGTATACTTAGCATACTTTGAATCGAGATAAAAATTCATCTAAGTTCATCCTCCTATGCAACAAGAATCAAGCTCAAAAAATTGAAATTTTTTTTTCTGGTGTTTGTGCTTTAATGGTGATTTTTGAAAATTTTGAGCTTCGTAAGGTTAGCTCGATCCTCTAAGGCTATAAATAAGACCTTAGCCATTACTCTAGGGGCATCCCATTCATCATCCCTCTCTCAATTAGACTCTCTCTCAATCACCCTCGCTCATTTTAGAAAACCCATACCACTTCTCTCTCACGAACACACATACGACTCTAGACTACTCCCTCTCTCTTTGTTGAAACCAACTTTAGATGCATGACCAACCCACGCACTCTGACGTCACTCTCTCAATCACAAAACCAACACCATCGGCTACTTTCTCTCTCAACCAACAACCCCACACTAGACCACTCACTGTCGCATACTCCATCCTCTTTCTTTTTTCGATTACACGCAAACACTTCTGCTGCCATCATCTACATAAACAGCTACCACGTCCTCCCCCAAACATGACCCCATTTCCCAAACCCATTGCATGTCCTCAATGACTGTAGCCATCAATTTTGATCAAACCCAGATTCCAACTCCCTAACCTCTCTCTCTTATACAGCAACTCAGACACACACATATACCGCACCATCCCTCTTTCCCAATCTACTCGACCAAATCCAATAACCTTGCTCCATCCTCATCCAATAGCCACACATGACCCCTTACCTTGGCTTCAAAACCCTACAATGAATATACCCATATGTGCTGTGAACCTACATCAACCATCCTTGACGCCAACAATCACTACTTAGGTTGAAAAATCGCCACCACCGACAAACCCAGGCTACGCACCCATCAACTACCACACTTAATTTGAAAAACTAGCACAGCTACCTCAATTGGCCATCGCATTAACACCAAACACCTATTGTCTAATTAGATTCACATGAATTTAATTTTTCCCATAAAAAATTGTGGTTGGAACACTAAGATTGGAGTCCCTTCAACACTGCCAGCCCCCTCTCCATGCAATTCACATGCGCCGCATGTGACCGGGTTGGATGACTCGAATCTGACTTAGTTCTGACTTGACAACTTGTAGTTTGACCCGTAAGTTTCTCTTAGTCTAGCTTGGCTTATTCCTTTTGTTATTTAATCGTTTCTTTTTGTTTTATTTCATTTTAGTTTAGTTTTTTTTTCATGAATAACTTGTAAAATAAAAATAAAAAAAAAGAGAAAGAAAAAAGATAGAAAAAAAAGAAGAAGAAGAAAAAAAAAAAACAAGCTTTTATTTATTTATCTTATTATTTAGAGTAATGTATGCTTAGGTTGAAAAAATAATAATAATAATAACAAATAGAAAGAAAAAAAAAAGAAAGATTCTTTATAACTTAGAAAATCGATTTCCAAATAAATAGAAATAAATCAATCCTTTTCAAAATTAGGATGTTTTAGAATTTTCCCAAAAGTAAAACCACCAAATTAGAACCTTTTTTTCTTAGGTGTTTTTTTTTAAATAAAATGAAATGGCTAAAAGACGTAGACTCAGCTACTTTTGAAATTTAAAATCAACTAACCTACTTAAATTTTTTCGAATGAGTTACGAAAGTCTGATATCGAATAATGGGTACGTAGGTACTCGTATGCAAATATAAGGGGATTTAAAATATGAAAGGTTTTTATTTTTTTTCATATTTGTAAACAATAATTCAATGATCCTTTTTTAGATGTTATCTACATCTGATTGGATGAAGGGTAATTTTGAAAAGTGAAATTAAAATTTGGAAGTTAAAAGTGGTACCATTTGGGGTTTAATAGGATAGCCTCTGAATCCAAATCTCTAGTTTTTAAATAGTTTTAAAAATTAGTTTTATTGAAAGATTGATAGCTAAGTTATAACCAATCTATTCAATTGATTATAACTTAACTCTTTTTCTTGACTATGGCCAGGTGGCGACTCTGAATAGTTTTTTTTTTTTTAAAAGAAAAACTAGTTTTCTTTAACCCTTCATTGAGGATCAATATTAAATAGGTTAGGGTTTAATATTAGCCAAGTTAAGGAAAATATTAAAAACCGAAGGAAAAATCAGGCTTAACATGCTCTTTGAGAGAAGAAAATGGACAAAGCCTTTTTCTTTTTTTTTTTTTTTTTGCTACCACCTGACTTTATGACTCTCATCGACTAAGAAGTAAACCAGTCATCTGAAGCCTTTAAAGCCATTTGCTTTGTAGCTTTAGATTTACAAAAATCCCCTGCAATTGATATTGAATTTGATGTCGGTGCTTGAATGTAAAGAGATAATTAGATTTGATTAGACAATGTGTGGTTAGTAAATAAGGATCCGTTTCTTAGCAAGGTGTAGAATGTATTGTCAAATATTTAATATGATTCAACAAGATCTAGTTTTGTTTAAGTAACGGATTTTAGCCAATTGAAAGGATCTTTTAATCAATCTAGAGATCATTTCGATTACATTAGTAATGAGGATTTGGAATCTCACCTATTGATCAATCAAAAAGAGATTCTACAACTTAAAGAAAGATCGATTCTTTTGGATCCTTCTTTTCGTTAAATGGAACAAATAGAGATATAATTAGACCGACTCTCTAAAGGCCTTTCTGGATATTCCTCAATGTCCTGGCTATTTGTAGAACTTAGGAAGGGGATGAATAATCATCTGCTTTTGAAAGCAATTGAAGAATTTCTTGGGAATCCTGCAAGATCCATTCTTTCTTTGGAGTTAGCTAGATCTAGATGGTACAAATTGTCTGTAAGAGGATTGTCTCTTATTATTTAGATAAATGGCTAGAATGGTCTACAAGAATCATTTGCAGTCTATTTATTAGTTAAGCGAGAGTACATAAATAAGCTCGGGAAGCAGCACATAGAAGTGCTCGAGTGAAGAGAGAAGAGAAAGTTAGAATTAGATTTGGACATAGCCATAGAGGTGTGTCGTAGAGTGGCTTAAAAGCTTCTTTTTTAAAGAGGAAGGATATTATCTCTTTTAAACATTAAATTCACATCATTTTAGCTCTTTTTTTGGCCTACGGTAGCAACGGAACTGGGGAAAGTATATAGAAAAGATAGTTCTTTTAAATTCTATTAGTATTTTCCATTCTATCTATTAGGATTAGTTAGTGCTTCTGGCTTAGTGAGTCTTGTCTTTCATAATTTACTTTTGGCACCAATCCTACATTTTGTCTCTATGGACCACCAGCCTTGTACCTAATGGCTCGACTTGCTTGAAATGCAAGAAGATAAACAATGGACTATATGGGACAAGGGAATAAAGTAGAAGCCTTTAGCACTTGAAATGAAAGGGCTTAGCTTACCGAATTGAGCACATGGCTTGAAGATTCTTAACTCCAACTAGACCTCAAAACCCTATTGTATCTAACATATTTATACCTAACGATTTTCCACAAATTGGTGATGAAAGGTGTAAATTGTACAAATCTTTCCATTTTGCAATTCAATTCGATCTAGTGGTTCATCTAGCTACTTACTTGATCACAAACATTTCTGGAACACCTCTAACAGAGGGATAAAGAGTCAATTTTGAAAGAACTTATTGTCAACCTCTTTTAGATATGAATCTATCTAATTTAGAAGGGAAGATCCCTGTGCCCCTTAATTTTTAGGAATTTGTCACTTCAACAATCTTTGATGGTTTTGTGGGTATCCAAAATATGAACGAGATGGATGTTTGTTGGCCTAACCATTCTTCTTAAGTCTAATCTCAATTCAATAAGGAAAAGGGATAATTTATAACAAATTTTTCGTATTGTTAATGTCTAGGCGTAGTGCTTCTTCCCTTATGCTACCTATTGGTACTAATGGAGTAGGGTTGACCTCCATAGGTGTAACCTTGCACTCAATACTAGATCAACAATTAAAGCATACGAGGTTGCATTAATCGGGGATACATGACAGAAGGGATTGTTTCCTTCAAAAAGCATGGATTTTTTTTTTTTATTTCAATAACATTTTTTCTTTCTACTCCAAATCATGTGTCTTTCTTCTGAGATTGAAAGTAATAATTAAAATAAAAAAGAAAAAGATAAATGGAAAGTGTTCAATTGAAACATGAAAACGTAATTAAATTGGTTGTAGTTACTCGTTGGGACGAAGTGGAAGAAGGTAGGAGATTCTCAAATGAGGAAAAGGACCTAATGACTTTGAAAGAATTGAATGAGGAGCTATATGAGGTGAAAATCTCATGTATAACTCTGTAGAGTGGTAGTAAGGGTGACTTATTTGTCAACTTTTCCACTATCATCCAAAAAAAAAAAAAAAAAAACCAAACTCTACCTTATGTAAAGTTTCCAAAGTACGATTAACCTCTGGATTTGAAATCACTACTTATATAGTTGGTTTTAGCTATAATTCATAAGAACATTCTATAGTCTTAGTAAGAAGGGAAAGGGTTAAGGATCTACTTGATGTGAGATATCACATTGTTCGAGGAACCCTAGATGACAACTAATTAGAGATGTCTTCAAGGATGTCCTCAGTATCGAGGAACATGTACTAGGGTGTATGTACGACTCATTTAGATTCTTGTTGGAGCCCCAAAAAAAAGGAAACTCATTTGCCAGTATTAATGATCAGTACGCACGAAAAAGAGAAAAAAGCGCTATTCTATCCTTCTATTGTGTTGTGTATGAAATTTATGGTTTCCATTGGTGCAAATCCAATCACTTTAATTTGGAATTGAAGATGAGAAAAAATTCTTCATTAGTAACAAGGGGTTATTCATTAAGCAGAGGAAATCCTATTTCTAAAGACGAAATCTTACACTTCTACTATTGCAAAAATGGACTAAGAGGGTCAATTACCCAGCTAATCTTCATAATTAAATATTGTTACTGTATGGGTGGATCTCATTGTGAAAAACCTATTACTAGATAATTCATGAATAGAGCCAAAGAATGCGAACTATACAAGTTAATTTACCAATAACCTTAATTAAATGAAGTAAAAGGCTTTAGTGTATAGAGAAGACCTCACCTTTTAAGACATAACCATAGAGATGATGCAATCCAATATTTCTTTATTCATTTCTATTTTTTTTTTATACCTAGAAGTGTCAATGCAATTTCTTAGTTCGTTTCAAGGTAAAATGTCTAGAAAAAAAAAAAAAATTGTGGTTGGGAAGGTTGTAGTAGCAAAAGCCATTGGAATTTTTATTTTATACATTGGAAGAATTCGTTTTGTTATTAATCAGCTAAGGAAGATGAAAAGAATAACTAAAACAAAGGAAATCAATTAGTTATTCATTAAAGTTTCATTTATTCAATGACAAGAATTAGACGAGGATATATAGCTTGGGGACGTAGAATAAAAATTCATTTATTTACATCAAGCTTTCGGGGGGCTCATTCAAGACTTACTTAAACCATTATTCAACAGAAAATAAGAGCCTTGGTTTCATCTCATCAATATAGAAATAAGCAAAAAAGAGATTTTTGTCATTTGTGGATAACTTGGATAAATACAGTAATTTGCAAGAATGGGATATCTTACAGTTATAGTATATTTATACACAATCAGTATAAGAAACGGTTTCTTCTTAATCATAAAATACTTGCACAAGTAGCTATATTAAATAAGAATTGTCTTTATATGATTTAATATGAGATCATAAAATAAGAAAATTAGATAAGGACTCTACTGGAATATTTAAAATGGAGTTCGTTGTGGACTCTAGGAAGGTAGAGTAGAAATTAGTATGATCAAGAGAATCTAAAAGATAAAGAGAATAGGATAAGGTCACGTAAAATCAAATGAGAAAACAAATCCAATATCCAATTTTTCCTTGAATCCTTCATTAAGAGGTAAGGGAGTAAGGCCTTTTAAGAAAAAAAGTTTTTGCTGAGACAAATCAAACCGAGGGATCCCTTAACTAGAAAATGGATCAATAAAATGAATCACACTTTTACCACTAAACTATACTTGCTACAATGCGATTACTGTATATAAATGAACTTCAAGCTAATTAGACATAATTAAGATAGGATGAAAAAATACTGAGCCAAATTCTGACGTTGGCGTGTTTTATTTGTACACTCCATCTAATTAGAGTAGGAAAAAAGTACTTATATTTACATTGAATTTTTTTATATTTAAACTCATATTTAAAAATTGAAAATAAATAACAAGCTTTTCTCTTTTGATGAAGGATTTTTCATAGATGTAGATTGAAAAACTATTTTTGTCATTCATGACATAAAAATCCATAATAATCTCTAGTTCCATTTTTTTCTTTCAATATTTTTTCTTTCTTGATTTATTTCCATAAATATAAAAAAGAAAGAATTCTAATCATAAAGAATTATAATAAATAATAAGAAATGACACTTTTATTCTATTTTTATTCTACAATTATTAAATTGAAAAAAATTATTCTCTATAAAAAGTATGGAAATAGTCCTTTTGTTGTTTCAATAACAAGTATTTTTATTTTCAAAAAAATAATTTTGTTTACGAGTTTAAACAAAAGATAGCTTGGTTGGGTACTAACCAGGCTAGGCTATGATTTATAGAAATGGGATTACTTAGCAGAGTTATATCTATTTATTTCTATATGTATAAAGAAAATAATATATTAAAGAAGAGAGAAAGTATTTTTTTCAATCCTTTATGTAATGTAAAATAATAATTATTCTTTTTTGATTGGGAGAGATGGCTAAGTGGACTAAAGCATTGGATTTCTAATCTGTTGTATGAGTTTTTTGTACCGAAGGTTCGAATCCCTCTCTTTCCATTGATGACTTGGTATTTTATTTTTCTTTCAAATTTCAAAATTTTCAAAACCTTTTTATTTTTATTTAAAGGTGTACAAGAGATAAAAATGTTAATAGATAACAATTTTAAGAACTTTGAAAAATAAAGCAAAACAAGTAAAAAAAAAAAAAGAAAGACCTCTTTTTTTATTCTTCACGTCGAAGATTACGTCCTCGATCATTAGATAGGAATCCAAAGATGAAGAGAGAAACAAAGAATATCACTACTGTGTAAACAAAGAGTTTAAAAGTAAATATTACAACACCTCCAAGATCATTTTTTAGAAAGAAAAAAAAAGAGAATAGGTTCTCTATTTTTATACCATATATACTATTTTGATACCAATAAATGAAATGCATTCTACAAACTATAAAAATAATTTTCTGAAATTCATTTGTAATTTGTATCAAGAATCGAGTCTTTCATTACAAGAAAAATTTTCTTTCATATCACTGTGAGCTCTAATAGGTCTTTCAATAAATGAAAAAGAATTCAAATGAGAAAATGAGATGATTCAAATTTATCTTTGCTATTGTATTAAAGAATTGTTTAGATCAAGGGTTCATCCACTTCTTTGACTATATCCATTATTAGAATTTTTTTCTCGGATAAATCATGTCTACGGGCATTCGTAGTGACTAAGGGGGTTGAAGACCAAGAAGTGAGTTATTTATCAGCCAAGCATTCTTCTTACAGCTAGATCCAATCTCCTAGTCCCTATGAAGAGGAAAAAGAATTTGACGTTCTTCCTTTCAAGAAGGGAGGATTAGGAAAATCCTATTAATCGCAACTTTCTCTAGACCTCTAGGAAAAGCATGAAAAAAAAAAAGAAAAGGCTTGAATGGTACGATCCCTTCGTTACCCTATAATGAAAGGGGCAATCTAGTAGTTCTTGGTCTATGAAGACACGTTGTTAGGTGCTCCATTTTATTTTCCTATTGAGGTCGAACCTAAACTTGTGCTCGAGAGATAATTGTCCATACATTGATAAGGGGTGTATGGATTCTCGAGAAGAGAGGAGTCATAGTGGTCTCCCCTAGACCGTCTGGATCCCATGAGTGAATAGAAAGTTGGATGTACATTAGATCTCACGCGAATCGCCCCACCTATCCTCCTGAGGAGGGGTTTGGTTTCAAACTTGGTTCAAACAAGAGAAGTACACCATGCTAATGTACCTTGGATGATTCACACTTAGAGTTAGGCATTAATGAGCACATTGAACTATCCATGTGGTTAAGAGCCCTTACAGTGTAGACACAACAATGCAATTATTAGGGGCATGCTCTACTGCTAAGCTAATAGCTCGTCATGTGGGCCTCTTGCCGGGGCTTGCTATGTCAAAAGTAAGAGAAACCCTACCCCTTTCTTTCCTTTTTTTGTCCCTATGTCACCACGCAGGAGAGGCATGGGGACGTAAAAAAGGGTATCCAATCAACATGTTTTGACTTAGGATAATAAGCTCATAAGCTTGGTCTTACTTCATCATTGAGAAATGAAAGAAGACTTCCATCTCTAAGTTTAACTTAGATGTAGCTCGCCGCTTGTTGGGTGTAAAGCAATGTGAAACCAAAATACTTAACAAGCATTAGCTCTCCTTGAAAAGGAGGTGATCCAGTCATACCTTCCAGTATGGCTAGCTTGTTATGACTTTAGTCCAGTCACTAGCCTTGCCTTCAGTAGCCCCCTCCTTGTGGTTAAGGTAACAACTTTGGGCATGGCCAACTCCTATAGTGTGACAAGAGGTGTATATAAGGCCCGGG
The DNA here is from genome assembly GCA_024138015.1 of Lumnitzera littorea. NCBI lineage: Eukaryota > Viridiplantae > Streptophyta > Magnoliopsida > Myrtales > Combretaceae > Lumnitzera > Lumnitzera littorea. The sequence continues at coordinate 69,462,455 of JAMXBB010000002.1, read as the reverse complement.
AATGAATTTGCTGCTGTGTGGCTAACTGGCAATTACTAGTGATTTTGGCTTTATGCAGGCAAGTTGTAGCTTGTAATCCAAACTAAGAATAGGTTTTTGGAGTTAGCTCACCCTCGCAAGATTGCGACCCTTTGTCCCAACCATTGTAGCATCTATGTTGCCCAGGGTATAAGGGGCATGATGACTTGACATCATCCTCACCTTCCTCTAGCTTATCACCGATAGTTTATTCAAGGAGAATTCACTTTAAATATTCGTATCAAATTCAAATAAAGAATAATATATTGTATAGGTGCTAGTTGAAGGAAAATATCCAAATACATGTCTTATTCTTTTTAATAATCCATATTTGTAGCAATGAAACACTATTGTTCCCCCTCAAGTGAGAAATGCTTGATTACAAATATCCATGATCTATATTCTCTATAAAGGACTAGAAATACCTTGTTTACGTATCATTAGGAAATGCATTAACATAAACACGATAATAAGAAGAGTTAAGATAAAAGTGTGTAAACTATAAAAATGAGTCAAAGTGGATCATCCCACACTAGCACTTCCACGTGATAACTCGACCAAAGGAGATTGTATTTAGGAATAACTTCTGGTATGCCTGTTACAATTTTGATTGCCTAATAACCAATTTGGTCTTAAGGTAGGTAGTAACTAGTTACCTTAAAGGATGCTGTCAATATAGCCAGAATCACACCTGTAACCCAAGTCAATTTATGGGGTTTTTTAAAACCATTAGTGAGATACACATGAAATACGTACAAGATCATCATTAGGACCATCATACTTGGCGACCATTGATGGACTGATTTGATTAACCAACCAAAGTTAGCTTCAGCCATTATGTATTGAACATAAGCAAAGGCCTTAGTAACAGTTGGACGATAGTAAAGGTCATAGCAAACCCCGTAGCTACTTGTACTAAAAAACAAGTAAGCATAATTCCTCCTAGAAAATAAAATGTGTTGACATGAGGAGGAACATATTTACTAGTTACATTGTCTACAATCGCTTGAATTTCAAGATGTTTTTTAAACCAATCATAGACTTTATTGAGATAGATAAACCAAAAGTACTCCCCCCTTGAGAATCATATATGAGAATTTCATTTTGTACAACTCAAATGAAAAACCCAAATATTACATTGGTTGCAACAGATATGTAATAGAATCTTTGTAATAAAAGCTCTTTCATTCGGAGTGAGGATATGAACGAGTAAAAATTTTGAGCCTTAATATAATTACTTGGAGTAAGTGCTATAGCTTGTTTCTAATACTTAGTGGCTTGGTATGTCAGAATCTCCTTATCGAATGGCCTATTCTCCTCGGTCGAAATAGGTGAATCAATTCCTTCCCTTAGAGCCGTATTGGAGAGTTTCCTATCTCATATGTCTCAACATTCAATTCTTGTGACGTCTTATTTTTTAATCTACCATATCCAAGTGAATGAGATTTATCATATATGTATCCCCTCTTTTTTCTTGAGTTAACCGAAAGAAATTAATTCCATGAGTTTCAAACTTAAATTTTGATTACTGATCCATTTTTTTTTTAGTTTTATCTTTTCTCCTACCTTTTGAAAAAGCATATGTATTTCCACTGTAGTTAGAATTTTCTAAAAGGTATAGAGAAATTTATGTAGAATCTTTGAAAAAGACTTTTCTTCATAATAAAGAAAAGACTTATTATCTTTGGGATCCGATGCTGTACCATTGCTCAATACCTTAAGGGATAGACTTTATTACATAAGTGAATTCCTAACTTTTCTCTTATATCTAATAATAAAAAAGTAAGTAGTTCTTATGGATCAGCATAAAACCTCTCTAATGGATCTTTACGACACTTTCTCTATCAATTGAATTATTTATCCATAGAATAAAGTATCTAGGCACATCTATTTCTTCATGTTTCAACTTCTATGATATGAAGTTCCTTTTTTTTTTTTTTTTGCTACAGTTGATAAAAATCGTTATTTGGATGATGTATATGAAGAAATCCTTTTTTTGTTCTAGGATTTTTTTTTCTAGTATTTACTAGCAGATTCATTTTTTCTTTTTGCTTTTTCTTTCTATAGTGGAGATAGTCGCACATAATGACAGATCATAGCCATATTATTAAAAGCTTGAGGGAAGAACGGGTTTCGTTCTAGTGCCCAAAAATAATATTCCAAAGCTTTTTTATGTTCTCTATTACTTGTGTGGATAAGGCCTATGTTATAGAGTATACAACTTTGATCATAAGGATCAATTGCTAGTTGTATAGCTTCATAATAACTCTGTAAAGCTTCCGCATAATTTCCTTCAAATTGAGCTGACATCCATTATGGTCGTCTTCGATTCAAAAAATCTCCGTTCTAGAACAATACTTGAGATTTTCACCTCATACGGCTCCTCCCTTCTGCGCGTAATGAGAATAATACATGGAATCAAAAAACAAAAATTTAAATAATCTTGTTATTCACTGAGTGGGGCTATTTTTTTTTACAAGAAATTTCTAACCAGCCGTTCTGCAAAAGATCTTTTCTTACCGTCAAAATGTTGATTTGATACTAGATAAAAAAAAAAAAATGGTAACTTCAACAATTTCTTTGTCCCTATGCCCCTTAATTTCCAAGAATTTGTCACTTCAATAGTCCTCGATGGCTCTATAGGTATCCAAAATACGAACGAGATGGATGTTTATTGTCCCAACCATTATTCTTAAGTCTGATCTCAATTTAATAAGGAAAAGGGTTAATTTATAACAAAGTTTTCATGTTGTTGATATCTAGGCATAGTGCTTCTTCCCTTATGCCACCTATTGGTACTAATGGAGTAGAGTTGACCTCCATAATAGATAACTCATAGGTATAACTTTTCGCTCAATACTAGATCAACAATTAAAGCATCTAAGGCTGCATTAATCAGGGATACATGATAGAAGGGATTGTTTCTTTTCTTTTTTAACAAACTTTACCTTCAAAAAGCATAGATTTTTTATGATTTCTCTTTAACCATATTAAAGGTACCACACTATTGGTTGATAGAGAATCAAAGTAAAGTTATCAATGAATCAAGAAATGCTATGGTTCTAAAATATGATTTTGAATTTATTTAGAAGTAATTCACAGGATGATGCACCTTCTTTTACTTTCTTTTTTCTATTTAGAATGAAAAAAGTGCAGCTAGTTTTGTCTAGCCTATTCTTGAAATAAACAACTCACACATACTCCCTTTCCAAAAAATGATTAATACACCAAGCACTACACTTAGATTTATTGGATTTGTTGTTAAAATATCAGTATTAAACCTGAAACTCCTGGTGGATGGCTAGTGACCCAAGGAAATGAAAGAATCGGTTACATTTTTTATACAATCTCCTCTTATCTTCTAGATAAAATAAAAAATTGAATAGAGTTTCTTTTTATATCACTTCCCATTTTTTCTATTTCTTTCTATCTATTTTTTTTATATAATATTATTATTTATTTTGTTTCCTTATCTTAATTTACTTGTTTTTTACTCTTCAAAACCAAAAAAATAGTTGATTTCAAAATGAATTTTTTTTTTAATAAGACATTCCTAAAAAGAATAAGACTTATTAGAACCGGGACAGGGTTTCATATCAATTGCGGAATACTTCGTTTGTTATAACACTCCCTAATTCCTATTTTGAGGACTTACAAAAACCCCTTTGATGGTTCCACAATCTGTTCTACGTACAACAATGTGTTGAATTACTGTAATAAGTTTACGTGTAAGATATCCAGCATTTGATGTTCGTATAGCAGTATCCACAACTCCTTTGTGGGCTTCATAGCAAGAAATGATATATTTTGTTAAAGACAGTTTGTGTAAATTGCTTTGAATGGTTATCCTTGAGGATCTGACATTAATTCTCTCATACCTACAAATTGGTGTACTTAAGATGCATTTCCTTTGGCTCCCGAAAAAGACATTATATGAACTGCATTAAAGGGGTCATTCATCTTAAAATTAGGATTAATTTCTTGTTGTAAATATTCACTTATGCCATACCATACCTCAATGGATTGGCGTAATTTTTCGACTCAGTGTACATTCCCATAATGATGGTGTTTTTCTAAAATCAAACTTTGTGGTTCAGCATCTTGTGCTAACCATCTCTTAGAAGGTGTCGTTTAAAGATCATTAATCCTTAATGAAAAGGATGTGGCAGTGGCTTCCTAGAAACCCAGAGTCTTTGCTTAATCCAGAATGTGTGATGTATATGCCATTTCTAAGTGATCTATTAATCTGCTAGTTAGTCTTTTAATGGTAGTTCCATCTATTACTTTATTATGAAAGACAAGATTGACTTGTTCTGCCATAAGTACCTCCATTTTCTATTGAGTGGAATTCGATATTAATGATTAGAAGACTTCCTTTTCTCAATTTTGATTCACATAGAAATCCAGGAACTATGGTCTTAGTTAAATTGGAGAGACTGGACTTTACATTGGTGTCATAGAATTATGTAACTTAGATACCATGTTGTTAGGTATCATATGAGCAGGCTTGACAAAACCCTTATATAGCTTCTTTGATTTCTTGAAAAAGAGAAATATGACTAATAGTTGTTCGGATGTATATACAAAGAATTTCTTTCTTTTTTTTTTTTTACACTTCTTACTATTAGATAGTACCCATCAATCTCATGATAGGTACCTAAAGATTTGTAGTGAACCTTGACAGGGACTTCTCTTAAAGTAATATCGTATTGATCGAGGAGCTACAAAGGACTATTTATATTGATTCTTTTCTATCGATAAGCCCCATTTGCATCGTAGGAATTAAAAAAAAAAAGGTTCTTTTTTTTCCTATACTTATAGTTATTGTGATAAATTCTTTCATTTTGATAGTTTTTGCAATTACATAGATTATACTTGTTTGTATAAATACCTTGGTGATTTCTACTTGTTAATACATATAGACTAACTAGCATATCTTAGGTTGGCATGAAAATGGGATCCCCAATAGTTGTAGATAGAAGATTCATATGAGAAAACATAAGTAAATGAGCCTCCACTTGAGCCTGTAAAGATAAAGGTACATGAACAGCCATTTGATCCCCATCAAAGTTTGCATTGAATCCCTTACAAACTAATGGATGTAAACAAATAGCATATCCTTCTACTAAAGGATTGGAATGCCTGTATACCTAATCTATATAGACTAGGCGATCTATTCAGCAATACGGGATGTCCTTGCATAACTTCCTATAGTATTTCCCATATAATCAGCTCTTTTTCCCAAATTTTACTCTTAGCAACTCTTATGTTTGAAACAAGCTATTGTCTAATTAGCCTACAAATTAAAAATGTTTGGAAAAGCTCTATTGCAATTTCTCGAGGCAATCTACATCTGTAATGGAAGTGAGGGTCCTACGACAATGACATCATGACTTGAATAATCGACCCGTTTGCCAAGTAGAGTCTCATGAAACCTTCCCTCTTTGCCTTCAATTACATTGGAAAACGACTTATAAGCCATATTATGACCATCCTTCATTGGTTGTCCGTGGATTCCATTATCAAGAAGTGTATATATGGCCTCTTGCACCAATTTCTCTTGACTCATTACTAATTCCCTTAATGTAGATCTACTTGTTGTTAAGAGATCGATAAGGGTATTATTTCGATAGATGACTCTTTTATAGAGTTCATTAATATCCGAGCTCATTAGCTTACCTCCATCTATTTGAATGATGGGTCGTAGTTTGGGAGGAAGAACTAGTAGTAGACATAAAACCATCCATTTTGGTTCTTTATTTGTTCAAATAAAGTGCTTAGCTAATTTCATGCGTCTAATAAAAAAATCCTTTCTTCATCCAATTTTGTGATCTTCCCATTCATTACCTGTAGCTCTTTCTTCCCCTAATTCCCTCCATTTTACCAATGAATAATCTATAATAATTTGCAAATCTAAATTGGCTACTTGTTCTTGATAACACCCGTTCTGGTAGAAATTTCTTGATTTTGAAATGTATCAAAGCTTTAAGTATTTAAAAAAAGGGGGGTGTTGTATTTTCAAGATTGGATTTCATATTTGAATAACCCTCGTAATCATAAGAAAGTAGGTATTTTAGCTATGGGCTTAGCAAAAGAAAAATTGGGATAGGATCCTATAGGATCTACCCCCTTCAAAATCGGACGTAAAAGTTTCCTTTCTTCTAGCTCAAGTATTTACACCAAATAAAAAAGGAGTTTTCGCTTTCAAATTCTTGAAAATCCCCAAACAAAGAGCTACTCTTTACTCAAGTTAGTAGTGAAGACCAAGCACCATTTTATTGATTCATTCTTCTTTTTTTTTTTTTTGAATTCTTTATTCAATTCTAAATTCCTACATAAATGAAATGCAAACTTCTTAAGTAGTCTACTTTCCTTTGAACAATGAATCTCCTTAAGGGTTGTAATTCATAAGGGATTTACTTATGTAACTATCCTTCCATTTGATCTTTTAAGTCTTGACATCACCTTGACAATTATGCTATGATGTACTTAAAGCCTACATGTGATGGATAGACTTTAGTAACCATGACATATTTGCTTACATGTATAGAAACAAAATAGCATTTCCTTCTAAAAATCAAGAAAGAATTTTTTTTTCATGAGGTACAACTACAAAGTCCTATTTATTTGTTACTGAATCGACCATAGACCAATCCCCCTTCCTTTTATTTTAGAATATTTTATATACCCATAATTCTAAGCTTCATCTTACTCCTTTCAAGAAACATGTCAAATCTGAGGCATCATGATTCGATTGAATGGGATGACAGTTTCTCATTTTGAATTTGTAAAATTAGAATTTCGATAAAATCACTCATTGCAATATACTAGGCCTTCTAATTCTTTAAGAGGTTTATTTAAAAGGTTCATGATATAATTAGGAAGACGTTTCAAATACCAGACATGGGTTACTGGACATGCCAATTTGATGTATCCCATTTGGTATCTTCGTATCTGAGAATCTATAAATTCAACTCCACATTGCTAACAAAATTTCGGGTCTTCTTTTTTCATCTTAGATTACTCAATAATTTCCATGAGCATAAATTCCACTTTTTATAAGACTAAAAATTCTTTTACAAAATAATCCATCCTTTTCAAGTTTATTGGTTTTGTAATGAAAAGTATAGGATTTTGTTACCTCTCCAACGATCTCTCCATTAGGGAGGATTTTTTATAGGAATCAAACTGTGATTATCTCCAGGTCGAAGCCAACCCATTACAAGCTTAAGTCGACTTGTCCAAAGTTGAGGTTGACATATCTTAAATAGACGTTGGCCTGCTAGAAGATGGAGCCAACTTATTCTAACTTGAGGTTGAATTGTTCGAAGCCAAGGCCGATCTGGTTTTGCTGAGGCTAAACAAATACCTAAAGGCTAAAAGGTGGAAAAGGAGCTTTTTGGCATGAAGTCTTTTGTATGTCGAGAAGCCAATGGATCACACAGTCGAGGCCTTAAGGCTAAATATCCACTCGACATGGCTTAGAAAGACTACTGCTAACTAATCATAAACCTTGGTAGTTGTGGGCCAACCTTTCAAGCATCTCGACTAAGCACTACAAGACCTTAGGGGCTCCAACCCAAACTCGGAAACTCAATTGCTGACCTTACCCAGTTCGGATCTTGCTCCTTCTAGGATAGCTTGAATTACTGTACGTTGACTTCTTCTATTAAATGTATAGTTTGATATTCTTATGAATATTTTCTTTATTTTAACTATGGGTCAATTCTTTAGGGTTTAAGGCTTTGTATATTATTTAAAATTTTGTCACTAGGGTCCTAGGAGTTGCTATAAATAGCAACATTTGTAATTAGCAAGACAGAGAAGAATATATAGACAGTGATTACACTTGAACATTCCTTTTTGAATAAGGATACTCCTAAGCTCTTAAAGCTTGCCTTTTTTGGATTATTGAGTGCTTATTAATTCTTTAACCTTTCTCGTGTTCTTATCAATATTGACCTTAAGATTGTGGTAAACTCCTCATTTGAGTGAGTTAACGAGTTGCAACTAACCTTCATTTGAAACTCGAGTGACATTTAGTGTTCATGAGTTGTATCAAACCCTATTTCAAGCTCAACCTCTAATTGTGTTTGTGTCTTAGTGTGTAATATCTATACACATTCACTATCAATACCCTCTTCATGCCCCTTTCCCTCATTTCCCCTTGAACCCTAAATACCCATTCGTGGCTCGAGTCCCGTTGTGTACACTAGTGAGCCGTATCATCTTAGTATCAGAGCTTCGGAGAGACATGCTTACAATGTTCTTCAAAGTTTGCTTCGTCATTTAAACATTTATCAGTTGTTGTTTGTGATGTAGTGTGTTGTTCGTGTTTTTAGTAGCCATAGTATTATGTTGTTGTTGAGTCGAGTAGTAGTAATTTTGGTAGTTGACTCTACTTGTTGTAGAAGTGTTTGTTGCAACAATGCTTGTAGAGTTATTTGGTAGTGGTTTCGATCCAAGTTGAGTGCATTATATGTTTGTTCAATTTTTCTCTGAGAAAGTTACTATACAGACAAGAATGTCTGAAGATAGTATCAATAATAGTGGAGATAGTCCTCATGGAAGCTTGAGGAGACGTGTTGATAACTTGGAATATCAGATTCAGAACCTTACTAATTCTATCTAGGACCTTACTAGTTTAGTTAAAGGTGGTAAACGCGTTAGCTTAAGTGAAAGAAGGGAATAAGCACCCATTAGTAGAAGTGGCTCCAACGAGCTTGATAATATCAAGCTTAAGTTGCTGACTTTCAGTAGTAGTTGTTGACCAGAAGAGTTCTTAGATTAGGTTCCTTGAGTCGAAAAGTTGTTTAAATGCTACCAATGTGACGATCGAACTAAGGTTAAGTTGGCTTCATTATCCCATGTTGATTACACAAGTCTTTGGTGGGATAAGTTAGTCGTTAAGTGTGACGCTAAAGGAGAAGAGTTGATCAGAACTTGAAGGCTTATGAAGAGGTTAATGAACCAAAGCTTTGTGTTGACTTACTTTAAAAAGGAGATGCTCCATGCTTTCTAACACTTGAGATAGGGTTAAAACATTGTTGAGGAGTACTTAAAAGAATTTGAAACTTTGATGACTAGATGTAAGGTAACACAGCCTTAAGATTGCAGTATTGCTAGTTTTCTAAGTGGACTCTAAGACGACATCACCAACATAGTCGAACTGTAACTGTTCAACTCATTAGATGAGCCAATCAATTTAGCCTTGAGGATGGAGAGACAGAGGAGAAAAATGTACTAAAGGTTGACTAACTGACCTCAACAAGTCAGCCTTAAGCTTGAGAGGTATGCCAAGAGAAGGCTAGAGAAGAAGATGGAAAATGTTAAGTCTAGCTAACCTAATCTAATTGAGATAAAGAAGGTAGAGAACGAAAAGGTACTCAGCGCTAAGGCCTAAGAAGTTAAGTGCTTTAAGTGCTTAGGCTACGGACACATTGCTTCTTAATGTCCGAATAAAAGGGTCATGATCTTGAAAGGTGAGGGACCTAATGCTCAAGTAAAGAGTCAGAGTGACGAGAGCTTGAAAGGTGAGTTGATAGAAGAAAATGTCTATGCTGATTTGGATGGACTCTTATCCATGATGAGTTGATAAGCCAACCTGATAGGAGACCCAGGTTAGAGGGAGAACTTATTCCAAATTTGATGTTTGGTGAATGGGAAGACTTGTTCCCTAGTTGTTGATGGAGGAAGTTACACCAACATCATTTCTACTAAGCTAGTGGAGAAGATGGGATTACAGACCTACCTACATCCCCAACCTTATAGATTAAAGTGTTTTAATGACAAGGGTATGGTCCATGTACATAAGAAAGCTTTGATAGCATTCCAGTCTAAGTATTATGAGGATGGGATTGACTTTGACGTAGTGCCTATGAATGTAGTAAATTTACTTCTTGGCCGACCTTAGGAGTACGATTGAAGAGTGATCCATGACAATTTCCTCAACACTTTCATAGTTTGGAAGGATGGGAAGAGCTATTGCTTGACCCCCATAAGTGTTGAAGAAATCTAAAGCAACTTGGCACCCATGGTGAAGAGAAAGGGGAAGAGAAGTTTGTTTAGCATCTAGGCCTATGCTTATTGTTTAACATCAAGGGCGACTTCTTTTTAGCCCTGCAGTGATGATATGAATCAACCTGTGACTATCTCCAGGCCGAAGCCAACCTATTACAAGCTAAGGTTGACCTATCTAAAACTGAGGGCAACGTATCCCAAATCAATGCTAACCTGCTAAAAGTTGGAGTAGACTTGTTCTAACTTGAGGCTAAACTATTCGAAGCCAAAGCTGATTTGCTTTGCCTAGGCTAGATAGATACCTAAAGGTCAAGAGGTAGAAAAGGAGCTATTCGGCATCAAGTTTGTCATCTACTAAGAAGCTGAGAGATCATACAGTTGAGGCCTCAAGGCTAAAGATCTATTTGGTATGGCTTAGAAAGACTAATATTGACTAATCATAGAGCTAGGTAACTATAGGCCAACCTTTTAGGTATTTCGACCAAGCATTAAAAGACCTCAAGGACTCTTACCTAAACTCGGACACCCAATTGTTGACCTTACCTAGTTCGAATCTTGCTCCTTCCAGGACAGCTTGGATGATTGTACGTTGACTTCTTTTATTAAATGCATAGTTTGGTATTCTTATGAATATTTTCTTTATTTTAACTATGGGCTCATTCTTTAGGGTTTAAGGCCTTGTATATTATTTACAGTTTTTCCACTAGGGTTTTAGGATTTGCTATAAATAGTAACATTTGTAATTAGCCGAATAGCGAAGAATATATAGATAGTGATTACACTTAAACATTCCTTTTTGAGTAAGGATACTCTTGAGCTCTTAGAGCTTGCCTTTTTCAGATTATTGAGTGCTTATTAATTCTTTAACTTTTCTCGTGTTCTTATCAATCTTGACCTTAAGATTGTGGTGAACTCCTCATTTGAGCGAGTTGCATCTAATCCTCATTTGAAACCTGAGTGATATTTAGTGTTCGTGAGTCGTATCGAACCCTATTTCAAGCTTAACCTCTAATTGTATTTGTATCTTGGTGTGTGATATCTATCCACATTTACTGTCAAAACCCTCTTTATGGCCCTTTCCTTCATATCCCCTTAAACCCTATATACCCATTCGTGGCTTGAGTCTTGCTGCATATACTTGTGAGCCATATCAATTTTATTGGCTTAAGTACTTATTTGTTAAGGGAAAACTGATCCAATTTGAAGTTGTTTATACGGATTGATCATAGAAGAAAAATTTTGATTCATTCCAATTAAGTTTCCTTCCCCTTAATTTAGAAGTTCTTCTCAGATATAAGGAATTGATTCAGTTCCAGAGCCAAAGATCGTAGTTCTTGAATGAGCAATCGAAAAGATTCTGGAGCATCCTTAGGTTTAGGTATTGTTCCTCTTACAATTGTAGTACCAAGTACTTCTTGACAAGCTCTAATATGATCTGATTTATAAGTAAGCATTTCTTGTAAAATATGAGCAACACGAAATCCCTCTAGAGCCCAAACCTCCATTTCTCCTACTTGTTGCCCCTCTTTCTTAACCCTTCCTCTAAGGGGTTGTTGTATAACAAGTGCATAATGCCATTGGAATGCCCATGTATTTTATCATCAACTTGATGAATTAATTTTAAGATATAAGGCTTTCCTATTTCAACAGGTTGTTCAAAAGGATCTCTAATTCTTCCATCAAATATTCAGCTTTTTTCTTTGATATTCAGGTTCAAATACCCATGGATTCGTTGTTTGCTTATTGGCTTCATATAATTTAGAAAACATTAGTCTTGTCAAAGCCTCTTACTCATATCTCTCATCAAAAGGTGCTATTCGATAATGTCTATCTAGAAGATCCCTCGCTAACCTACGCGAGCATTCAAATACCTATGCTACATTCATTTGTGAGGGTACTCCTAATGGATTGAAAACCATATCAACAGGTCTTCCATCTTGCAAATAAGGCAATCTTGTCTAAGTAAAATTTTCAAAATGATATCCTTATTTCCATGTCTTTTAGCTACTTTATCACCCACTTTAATTTCACATTTTTGTGAAATATATACACGAATTGTTTTTAGATTATAACTAGAACCCCCTTTTTTAAAATCCATCTAACATTAATAACTTGACCCCTACCACCTATGGTGGGTAGTTTTAGATAAGTTTCCTTTTAAGTGGATACCTGAATGCCAAGTATGGCTCATAATAATCTATCTTTCGGGACGTACAATGATTCTTTAGCCATTTGAGGTATTAATTTACCTACTAAAATATCACCTACCTTGACCCAAGATCCCAACATCACAATTCCATTTTTGTCTAAATTGCAAAGTAAATGAGCTTCTAGAGGCGGTATTTTATTAGTGATCCTTTTAGCGCCTTGGCTTGTCACATGAGTCTTAATTTCATATTTTCGCATGTAAAAAGAAGTATAAATATCTTTAGATACCAAATGTTCGATAATGAGGATTGCATCTTCAAAATTGTAACCTTCCTATGGCATATAAACTACTAATATGTTTTTACCCAAAGTGAGTTTGCCACAAACTATAGCAGCACCATCTACTAAAAATTGTCCTTTTTTAATGGATTTACCCCACCGAACTTGGGGTTTTTGATGCATAAAAGTATTTTTATTGGAACATTGATACACAACTAATAGAATGCTGAAAGTATTTCTGTTGCCTGAAAAAATGATCTTGTTAGTATTAGTAGAAATGATCTTTCCCTCGTATTGGGCTATAGTAGTAACCCTTCAATTTAGAGCTACTTAGTGTTCTAATCCAGTTCCAACAATGCACTTCTCGGACAAAGAAAGTGGAACTACTTGAGGTTGCATATTCGAACTCATTAAAGCTCAATTTCCATCATTATGCTCGATAAAAATAATGAGAGAAGCTCTAATAGAAAAATATTGGAAAGGAAAAATACTTTGAATGAAGGTGTTGGCATGCAATAGTCAAGAATTCGTGACGATATCTAGCTGGAATAACCTATTCTTCTTGAATAACCTGATTTAACATTAAGGAATTTCTTGTCGCTATCTTATAGTATACATCTTTACTTGGTGATAACTAAAGCATTTGTACTTCTTTTTTTATTTATATTAGATTTCATTTTCATAAAAGGGCCTTTCTAGAGAAACCCCCTTGGACTAATTCTCATATGAATTGTTAAGGATTCAATAAGTCCAACATTGATTCCTTCAGATGTGTTAATGGTACAAATACGCCCATAATGATTAGTGTGAATATTTCGTATTCGAAAACTAGCAGTTCACTCTGTTAATACTCTAAGACCCAAATAACTTAATTTTCTCCCATGAACTATTTGTGTCAATGGATTCATTCAATCCAAAACTTGGCATAGTGGGTGTGATCCAAAAAAAGACTCATATGTGGTTGTTAATGAGTTGAAGTTACCAAATTCTGAGGAGTCGATATCATTTTATGCCTAATTGCTCCACATATAGTTCCTCTAATCACATTTTCTAAACGAAGTAGAGCCAATCCAAATTGATCTTGTAAGAGATCTACTATAGATCGAATACGCTTATTTTTTAAACGATTCATATTGTTAAGTGTAGCCATTTTGAATTTCATTCCAATCAAGTGATTCACAGTTGCCAATATATCTCGTGGTAACAAAAATGCATTGTTCTAAGGCATATCAAGATTCATTCTATGATTCATATTTTTTCAACCAATCTTTCCTAATTCACATCTTTGTTGAAAGAATTTTGTTTGTTATTCTTTACATAAGTGTTCAGAAAATTACGAATCTCCGCCTACACAAGTAAATTTTTTATAAAAATTCAAAATGGCATTTTCTTTTGACCCAATTTTTTTTCTTTTCTCTTTATCATTTAGGAAAGACAAGAAAATCTCAAGATAGAAAACCTTCTCTAGAATTTCTCTTAGATTCAAACCTATAGCTAATGATAGAACTAGAATAGATTTTTTTTTTCCTACACACATGAGCCCGTTTCCTTGCTTTTCTATTAATCCCTAATTCTAATCTTCCTCCCTAATTGGATATTATCGTACTTATAATGATTGAAATTCCATTATGGTCTAATTCTAATCAGTAATAAATACTAGGACTTTGCAATATTTGATTGATCATAGGTCTGTATATTCCATTCACTATTGAAGTTCCTTGGGAGTTCATTAAAGGAATATTTCCTAGCAAAATTGTTTGTTCTTACGTATCCCTACTCGCTTTCCAAATTAATCTCGTATATACATATAATTTAGAAGAATGTGTGAATGATTCATATACAACATCTCTTTCTTTCATCAAAGGTTCTACTAATTGATATGTTTCCACAAATAATTGAAATTCAAATTCTTGATCTATGTCTTAAATTTTTGGAAACTTAAAAAGTTCTTCTGTTAAGCCTTGATCAATGAATCTACCAAACCTTCAAATCGTATCTGATGAAACTGGGTATTGTAACTGTTCCCCCATTTCCATCCCCCAGCATTTTGAATTTCCCATTTCCCAAAAAAATTCCATTATGGACCCATTCTTTATCAAATCATATGGAATGATCTAGCCATGATGGAATTTGTATTTTGTTTATTGAATCGCATGAAAATTTACTCAACTCCATATTTGTAGTATATGAAATTCATGTGAATATGAATGGAGGTGAATAAAGAGAATTTTATACTTATACTCAAATTGGAATTTGTAATAGATACAAATGGAAAGGAATTGATAAGTGATACTTAGACTTATGGGCTTTGTTATAGAATATATATATAAGTGATTCAATTTTTGCCATTATTATGATATTACATATTCTAATCAAATTAGAGACTAGAAAAGAAAAAAAAATATTGGATTCATAATTTGATTTGTTTGATGACATAAAGACATAATAATCATAAAAAAAATAGACTAGATATTTTTTTAACACTTAACTTATTTGGGGATTTTATTATTTAACAAAAACAAAAAAATGACTTTTATTTAGTAAACATGTGTAGATAACTATCTCTTTATACGTTTCCTCCTTTATTGTAGTTTTATTCGGGACAACATATGCCATGCTATGTCAAAATTTCGATTTTCTTTTTCAATTTAAGAAAAATTCATTGAAGCACTACAATTTCTTAATAATTCCCCATAATTGCCTATAGCATCTTATATAGATTAGATACCCAATTAGATATTTGTAGAACAATTTCGATTCTAGGGTTTTCATATACTTCAAATTGTTGTTATAATTGAAATTGGTAAGGATTTTTTTTTTTTTTTGTATTGAAAAGAATCAATACTGATTAGTTGTGTATCAAATTGGATCTTCTTCTTATATTATTAGGATTAGGAAAGGCCAATTTTCAATTCAAATCCAAGAATCATTCATAAATTTACAATCACACTTATCCCATTTAATATTTAATGGTTCCAATTGATCATGTTTTGGAACTAAAAAACCAAATTGCTTTTTCAATCTAAAAGAAAGGGAAAGTTTTTCGATATTTATGTTTTGTAATACTACACATATAATTGAAGGACCAAAGGGATGGATCTAACCCTTAAAAAGAAGGATTTCTTTCAGAAAAGTGATTAAAGAAAACAAGATTCAAGATAGAATCACAATAAAAAAAAAAAAAAAGGTTTAGTAATCCCCCCATCTTAAGTAAAAGGGAAAGTATCTATTTCGTATGCTATCATTTTGGCTAAGTGGTAAGGTCAAGGACTGCAAATCCTTTTTCCCCAATTCAAATCTAGGTGTCGTCGATGAACAAAAAAACTCAAAATTCCTTATCTTACTTGATTTGCTTTTGTTGATAAAATTCGTTGAATTTTTCACCAGCAAAAGAAAATGGAGGAAAATAACTCTTGATGTTTGCTTGATTTAAAACATCTGCAAGTTTGGTTTTCTCAAGCTATAGTGTTGTTAATCCTTGCCTTAAGGATTCAAGGAAAGATTATAAGTGAAAGGGAATTGGTAAATCTTTCCCTTTCTATAAAGGGCCTTCCTAAATGAGTCTTTAATTCACAGGTGTCAAATTAAATTGGATAGCCTAATGGTTAATCTAATTAGTTGTTGTAATAAGCTACCTTGTATACAGATTCATAAGGTACTTATAAGTGCTAGGGCATTCAATAAAATAAATACTAAATTCAATGGAAAATTGACTTTTATATATCTATGTATCATAAAAACTAAAAAGAAAAAGAAAGAATTTCTTATGAATAAACTTGTGCTCCCTTAATTGTTTCATAAAGACAATTGTTAGACATAGACGGACATTAAGGATTATAACAAATGGGAAATAAAAGTATGTGATAGATATTAATGTATATTGATTCTATATTTTTGTCTTTTTTTTTTTTTTTACTTAATGAAATGAAGCACAAAAAAGAGCAGGCCTTATTATTCCTACATCTTAGGAAAATTTCCTTGAGACTTCAAAATGGGTCACTACGTATTTTACTTGTGCTTAACCTTTTTTGATTATACTAAAAAAAAAACGCGTTCCTAAAAGAACTTTTTAGAGGTGGATTTTTTGACCCTTTTATCAAGGTTAGAATCCCTTTTTGACTATGTACTAGTGATTCCACTATTATTAGTGAACAATAATGGAATAATTCCTTGTTAGAAATAGGAAACATAATTTACATGGATATAGTAAGTCTTGCTTGGGTTACTTTAATGGTAGTTTTTACATTTTCCCTTTCACTCGTACTATGAGGAAGAAGTGGACTTTAGAGGTATTACTAATTTTGAGTTGAAGAATCAAAGCATAGCAATTTTTTTTTTTTTTTTTGTATAGATGATTTTTTATTTGGTTTTTATTTGTTTCCCCTCTTGACTCATCAATGAGAAAAAAAGTTCTGCTATTTTATTAATTAGGTCTACAACCTCTATGGGAAACAACATATAGATAGGAATTGTCCAAGGAAAGATTATCAAATAAGATCTTACCTTAGGCAAGTTGGATATTATATTGCATACTTAACTTACCAATGGTTTTCTTATTTTCGAAATTTTATCTATATTATATGCTTTTCTATAGGCTTTATTGACTCATTTCGTATTTTATGAGTCACTACATGTCAAAAGAAAGAATGAAAATGATGGGTTTTCGGGATCTGAAGAAATTATTAGAAAACCCCTTAGTCAGATGTTAACTGCTTAATCAATTACTTCTTTAGTATACCCATACTTTTTTTTTTTTTGAAAATAATACAAGATTTAGCAATGAGAGTTGTAATTTTATTAATTGCTTTTCAGTTATTTCATATTGATTGGAATCAAGACAAATTAAATAGATGAAGTAAAGAAATTGAAATGGGATATTATGTACATTCCATATATCAATACATATATCAAGAACATATAAATTGTAGATTAATCTACGTTAACCCTTTCTTTTTATACAATACAACTTATTAGATTACTGATAACTCTGATTTTAAACATATTCCATATGGTGATTTTATAGCATTTCCTATACATTTTTTGTTTTCTTTAAAGAAAATGATACTTAATTGAGTAAAATGTTGATTTTAGGGTTTAAATGCGTTCTAGGCTCAAAAACGAAGAAAACGAATCAAGTTTCACTCAATTCCGAGTTCAAACGAAGAAGTTATGAAGTTGTGTAGAAATTTTGCCTTTGTGCAGAAAGTTATACGACCTGGGGACATGGCCATGTCCCAAGCCGTGTCTGGTGACGAAAATAAAATCCGTGTAATACACATATATAAGGGGATCTTAGGGTTTAAAAAAGAGAGAGACATTACAGAAATGGAAAGACACAAGAGACGAGAGGAGACTTGAGGAGAACATCAATCAAGAAGCAAGAACAACATCGATTTCAAGATTAGAGATTGTTCATAAAATCAAGAGGGGTTTTCATGCTTTATTTCATGTTTTTGATGAAACTCGTTTTTAGATTCATTATGATAGCTTAGAATTCAAGTATTTAGGATTATGGAACCTATGGTTTCATGTAACCCTTGGATTGAATTATAATTTCAAGAAAGTTTCTATCTTTTCTTGATTCAATTATGTCGTTTAGTTATGGATTGATAATTCTAGAGTATCAATATATGATATTATGCATGTTGATTGAGAAATTGCATGTGTAATTAGATCTTAGCATAATTGAAGAGAATTATATGTATACTTAGAGATAAAATACATATTTGTTTCGGAAAGTTGATTGTTTGTGTGGGAATTCATTAAACATTAATGCATTTTTAAGTTATATTACTAAGTGAAGAGATTCCGGTAAATAATTTAGGATTAGGGTTAATATGCTTGAGAAAGATATTAGCTTTAATTGTGAATCCCTCCGGTCAAGAATTATAGAAACTGAATTGAATATATTTTAAAAAGGTTACATGTTAAACACTAGGGGAAATAATTCCTAAATCCATTATTGCATATTTGAAGTCGTTCGTAGTTTATTGCTTTCTAATTTGTTTAACCAAGTTTCATAATTAGTTTAGTTGGTTAATTTCAGTATTTTTAATTCATTCAACTTATCATAATTTTTCGGTTAGATAATAAAGCTAAAGTTAATATTAGTACTCAAAATCTCTAAGGGATCGACTCGGACTCATATCCGCTATATTAAAATTGATAGGTGCGCTTGCCTCGTATCAATTACAATAACAAAAATAGTGAGTGTAGTAGAAAGAAATATATGAATCTTTCTACCATACTATTGGATCTCATAGAATACTATACCGCTGATTCTAGTTTGCTCATTTCGTCATTTAATTTAAGTTAAGATGTAAGACTCAAATCCTTTTGATTTCTTCTATTTAGTCAATCATTGACTAAGAAAATAAATCAAGTTTGATTCAAATCAATCACTTTGGCTGACTGTTTGTATGTATATTATAAGTAAAAAAGCAATAGGAGCTAAAATGAAGAGTATAGTAGCAATAAATGTGAGAATATTTTTTTTTTATTTAGCAATAACTCAGGATTTAATTATAAATCTTTCACTTGTAAATTTAATGGGATGAATTTTCTATCAAATTAATTCATCGTTGAGAATTGAATAGTATAACATAGGAAGATCTTTTATCCATAACTCATCAAAAATTGGATTTCATATCCAACCCTTTTACTTTTCTTTTTTTATTTGAATTTATCCTTTTTTTCCATTCTTGTTTTTTTCCATAACTTGGCACCTTCCTTCTACAATCATCTAATGATGTATGATTTGAACACTTTTAAGTTTCCATTGGTTACTGATTCTCTTGAACTATATATATATATAAATAAATTGTGAATAATCTAGCAAGTATACTGGGTCGGAATCAAGTAATATAGAGAAAGTAAGGTGGTCGATCCCTTGAGAACTAAGAAATTACTAATCCTATGCTAGTTCTTATCAATATTCAAGCAATCAAAATTAAATTAATTAATCTAATAATTACTCTAAAACTATTGAAAATAAAATAACTATGAAAAATCTAAAATTAAGCAATCAATTGAGAATTATGGGAAAATAGAATTCACCTTAGATTATGCAAATCAAATTGTTATCATATTATATAGATTAATAGCTATATGGTCATTTAAGTGAAATTATTATACCTTAAACCCCTAATTAATTAGTTAGCTTCCGCATCTTCTAATTAATAGTGGACTCTAAATTATAATCATATATCTCCTGATATGATGATTGTTTAATGTCCTAAATCAATTATGCTTAATGTCTTAGTAAATAATCAATCGCCGAACATTGTATTAATCTTTAGATAATTTCTAATTAATTCAATTAACTTTGCTTCCACATTGATTAATCAAATCAACTAAGAATTTCTAACAAACCCTAATTAACTCCCGTATCATTAGGGTTTCTAACAATTATAATTGAAATCATAGAAATTGCAATCATAAATGATCCATATATCTCTTAATCCTATAATATGAACACAATCATCATCTTAACTATCTAGGGCTTCATCAATTCCCACGAATAAATTTAGGTAGTCATGGATTTGAAAACAAAAACACAAATATTAATTGAAATTGTAAGGAAATTCATAATTGAAAGCATAAATAATACATAGAATTGCATAAGAATAATTGAAATGGTTGTCACCAATTCTGTATTAGAAAGAGATAATCTTTAATTACAATTTCAATCTTGGTCGCCACAAAAAAATCAAAATCCTCTCAATGATCAAAGCGCTTCTCCCAAAGAATTCTTTAAAAACTATCTAAAACTATTCTATGACTCTTGACGTTTAAGGAAAAAGTGTCTAAAAGTATCTCAAACGATAAAACATAAGCTATTTATATGAAAAATTAGGGTTGGCTTGAGTGAAGTTTCTTTTTTCATGAAGGCGGGTAGTGTAAGTGCAAGGCTGGCGACGTAAGTGCAAGGCCAGTGGCGTAGTCGTACAAGGCTGGCGGCGTATCCAACAAAGGCTGCTAGTGAAAGTTGTAAGTTGTAAAATGGCTGATAGGTTGGCTACATTTAATTCCAATTTGTATATATTGATCCGAACTTCGTTTATTTGCTTAAAATTCCTCTAAATCGTCCGTAATTCCACTCTTGAATCCTCTAATTCCTGAAATGGCCAAATAAAAATAACTAAGTACAAATTCTTAATGATTTTTATAAAATCTATAATAATTCTATCTTAAATTGCATTTTAAAATATGAAAAATATGCCTTTATCAGTTACAAAAACAAACTAAAACAAACAAAAGAAGCAAAATAGAAAAGAAGGAAAGGGATTAAGTACTTTTTTTTTAATAGAATTTAAGAAAATAAATAAGTGTGATAAAAAGAAGTCTCAGTATCAGGTGTAAAAACAATATAATATTTTGTCAAATTAACTATTTCTTTTAGAGTTTGTTCTTTTTTCACTACCTCCATTACCTTACTGAAAGTTCAATTTAAAGAAAAAAGATTATTAAAAAAACTTTATTCATTCCACCTCTTTAAGCATGTTTAGATCCTTGTTTGATCTTTATTAATATCCTCTTTTGTTGAATTAAAAAAGGGTGGTCACATATATCAAAAGTTTAGTGTTCAATTTGAATGGGATAGATTCTTTCAAGCAAGTAATTGAAGTTAGACAAACTTGGAACCTGAAAAGGAAAGAAATACTTTTCATTTTCACTTCAAAGCAGAAAAAGAAAACTAAAAAGAATCCTTGTTGGGAATCAAATTCAACTATTTGTATCTTTTTTCACATTCAATTCAAATGGAAGGATGAATTAATGTACTTTTTATTAGATTTGATTCCATTGGGATTGATGGGACTCGAACCCTTAGCTTCTGCGTTGATAGGGCAGTGCTTTGACCAATTGAACAACAATCCCTGAAAAATAAAAAAGAAAGAGAAGGGTATAAATATTCTTATGATTGCATTTAAACCAATTCTATTTAGATTAGAATTGTCATGTTATAATAGTTATAACACAATGTGGGATGTGAGATTAATATCCCCATAAATGGGTGTTTTTTGAGAGCGACATAGTAATCCTTTCGTTTTCGTTATTGACAAATTTTTGTTTTTCTTCTAAATGAATACGATATTGAGATTTTTTCCCTAAGCATGATTGGTTTCTTAGATTGCTTCCTACTCTAGGCCTTTTATTAGTTGGTCTAGTTAAAGCCTCCAAATGGTGTATTTTTTTGAAACTAGGACCTTAGTAATGTGACATAAACACTCCTTTTTTTGTGAAATTTCATAAACCTAAAATAAAATTGAACTAAATGATAAAAAAAGAAGTGAAATTCCGATGAAGTGAAGTATGTGTGAAGTATTGTATTCCAAAGAATAAGGAGATGAATTGGGTCAATAAACATCCAGATCATTTTTTTGTTTTTTTGCTTTATATTTATATATCTAATTTTTATTTCTCTATATAAAAATATAGAATACAAAAAAGGGTTGGGATATTGACTTGTTTTGTAGAAATATATATAACTCCTCCCTGTTCTATTCTGAATTGAAATAGGACATAATAGATATAAATCAGTGACCTTCGAAAAATGGGGAAAAAGACCTTTCAATGCTCTTTGATTTCAAAATCAATATAAAGCATGTGAAAAATCAAAATAAATAGAAAAAGCTGGTTATCGAAATCAAACTGATGACCATCACATTTGTAATGCGATGTTTAACTTCTAAGCTAAGTGGGCTAAAATAGCATTGTACATGCATATGAATTTATTAAACTCCTGGGATCTTTTCTATTAATCTTAACTATTAATAATAGCTATTAATAATAAATATGGATTTGTATGAATTGAATATAAAAAAGTCAAATTTCAAATAAATTCAAACAAATAAGTTTGATTATTATAAAATATAAAATAAAGCATAACTATTAATATAGTGATATCTAATTATAGAGTGGTATATAATTTTGATCTATTTATAAATTATCTGTTTATCAATAATTAATATCTTAATCTTCATCTTCATGAGTAATGTTTTCTTTTTTTATTTTTTTCATCTTTAGCTTCTACTTCCAACTTTCTATTCGAAATGACAAAAGAGGAATGCATCATTCAGTATGGTCGAGATTTCATTTATATGTATTGCATCATTCATTTCATTTTGATTCTTATCCTTTCCTTAGTGTGGGTTTTCCTTCTATAAGATAATTCAAAAAAGAAAATCGAAATTTCACATTGACGAAATTATATGTGTATTTTATACATAACATATTAATTAGTTATAATAGGTATAATGAATCATTTATTTCATTAATTTTGAAATAAATGAGAATTCCATTTATTTTAATTAGTCGAACTCGACTTTGTATAGAATTCTAATCTATAGAACCAAATGTATAGTTTCTAGAATATAGAATAAGATTCTACTTTGATTTGGAAATTTTATATTCCTTTAATTACTAAGTTGGATTTAGTTCGATTATACTTATCAATTTGAGTCTAGGTGATAGAAAAGTAAATTATGGAATAAACTATTCTAAATATAAAAAAAAAAAGGATTAGTGATTAAATGAAAAGTAATAGACTTGAGTCAAATAAATGTTATTTGAATTCAAAAATGCAATGAAAAAAAAAAATGGTTGTTTGAGTATTCGAAATTGTATGAGAAAAATGAGAGTATGAGAGGCATATATATGTTATGTGGTATAGATCCTATCCATCTATATTGAATTACGGATACAGAAATGCTAGAATCGTTTATGATCTGATTAGATCAACATAATTCTTCGATTTCTATAGTTTATATAGAAATTAAATTGGTATCTAATGAGTTAAACAAATGGGGGATACGGTGAAATTGGTAGAGGCCACGAACTTAATTGGATTGAGCCTTGGTATGGAAACCTATTAGTGACAACTTTCAAATTCAAAGAAACATTAGAATTAAAAAAAATTGGTAATCTCGAGCTAAATCCTATTTTATGAAAACCAACAAAATAACAAAGATTCATAAAGTAAGAAAAATATTTATAAAGCAAGAATAAAGAAAGAATAAAGGATAGGTGTAGAGACTCAATGGAAATTGTTCTAACAAATGAAGTTAAGCATGTTACGTTAGTAAAGAAATTCTTTATTGAAACTCCAGAGAAGGAAAAGACGAAGGATAAACCTATATACATACGTATTGAATACTATCTCAAATGATTAATGACGACATGAATCTTATATTTTTTTTATATGAAAACGAAACAATGTGAATTGATTTGAAGTTGAAAAAAGAATTGAGTATTTATTGATTAAATCATTTACTTCATGGTTTGAAAAATCTTTTAAAGAGCGGATTAATTTGATGAGAATAAAGATAGAGTCTCATTCTACATGTCAATACTGATAATAACGAAATTTATAGTAAGAGGAAAATCCGTCCACTATGAAATCATGAGTGTTCAAGTCCCTCTATCCCCTAAAAGTGCCATTTAACTCCTTATTCTTAACTATCTATCCTATTCTTGTTTGTTTTTTTAGTGATTCAAAATTCGTTATGTTTCACAAGGTATCTAAGTGAATTTTTTTTTTCTAATAACATAAATCTACTTGTATATTCTATATTATAGTTATAGAATACATGTACAAAAGAACATCTTTTCATTTTAGCAAGAAATCCCTATTCATAATCAATAATAGCATTACTCATATACAAACTTTTGAAAATCAAAGAAATTATGGGGATTAGATAAGACTTTATAATACCCTTTTCGTCTTTTTAATTAACATAGAACCATGTCATCTAGTAAAATGAAGATGATGCGTATGTAATGGTTGAGATAACTCAGTTGGTAGAGCAGAGGACTAAAAATCCTTGTGTCACCAGTTTAAATTTGGTTCTTATCACATGATTAATTGATCTATTCATACAAATTAATTGATATGAATCCACTTCATTAATAGTATGGATCATTATATATACTTATCTATCTAAGTATCTAGAAAGATATTTCTTTATTTTATCACTAAAAAAAATTATCCAAAGAATATAGAAAATTAAAGAGTTGATCAAAATTGTTAAAAGAGTATATTATATCTAAAACAAATAAATATTTAATCTCTCCTTTTTTATTTGTTTATATTGTATCTCTTCTTGTTAAAAAAATAATGTTAATATTTCATAGCATGTTTCAAATACATAAATTGAAAGGTTAAATTAGTTGGTTGTTTGTTGGTTGAAAGACCTAACCAAAGGTCTCATCTCAAGGAGTTAAGGATGGGAATAACAAAGATTGATCTTAGATAGAGTACAAATAGAATCCAATCTCCTTAAATAGAAAATTAAAGAAAGCCAAAATAAAAAATGATGAAAGTTAGAAAAAATAGGAATTCTAGAAAAATATAAAAAAATAGGAAAATAGGAAAAAACACAAAAAATAAGAAACTTAGAAAAAAAATACAAAAAAATAAGAAATATGAAAAGTCATTAAATAAAATAGGGAATTTAGAAAATAATAAATTTTTAGATTGTTTAAATAGAATATAATTTTAATTTAAATAGTTTTGAATAAAAGGTTGTTGAGTCTAAGCTTAGATTTACATCGAGCCTAAACTTATATCTAGCCTAGATTGATCTAGTCCATATGTGCAATTAATTACACATATGAATAAGGAGAAACTAATAGCTCAATTAGATAAGCACTTGGATTTGACATTGCATATGACTTAGATCCTAAGTTCAATCTATAGAAGGTGCAAAATGTATCTTTTATTTTCTTTTCTCACTTTATCGCCATATCATCGCCACATTACGCGCCACATCGTCAACACGTCATTTGCCAACTCACTTCTAAGTGTGGTAGACACACTCTGACATACTCCGATACACTCCGGCATATTCATATATGCGCATTTGTGTATTTGGTATCACATATTGTCCAGGTTCGTCCAATCCAAAAATGGAAGAAAATCATATTGCATTTAATTTTTTTCATTCTTAACACGACCGTGACACCTATAAATAGGGGTTTACTCTTTATTTTCAAAACACAACGAAAACTTCGAAACACTTTAGAAAAACAAAAATTGAAGTTTCCTCTCTTTACCACGGTTCTTCTCTCTTTAGGATAGCATCCCCTACGGTATTTATTAATGAAAACCATCACCATTGAAGGGAGTCGATCTGAGTCGAAGCGAGCCGATCCAAGCCGAAGTGAGCCGACTCTAGTTGAAGTAAGCTGATCGAGCCGATCTAAGTCAAAGTGAGCCAACTCAAGCCGAAGTGAGCCAACCGAGCCGATCCAAGCTGTAGTGAGTCGATCTAAGCTAATCCAAGCCGAAGTGAGCCGACTCTAAGTCGACCTTTTTTTTTTCTTTTTAATTTTATTCATTTGTTTTATTTATAAATGTTATAAATGAGAAGAAAAAAAGAAAAAAGAAAGAGAAGTAAAACAAAAAAAAAGAAGAAGAAGAAGAAAGAAAGTAGTCTATTTATTTATTTTAATAGAAATATATAGAATAAGTATAAAATAAATAAGATAATATAATAAAAATAAAAATAAATAAATAGGTTAGTAAACAAAAATCATTTTCACACTTAGAAAAATTGAGTTTTCTAAAAATAAATGAAAATAAATAAATCAATTTTCAAATTAGAATCATTTAGAATTTCCAAAAATAAAATCTAACTTAGAACCCCTTATAATCTTTTCTCAAATCAACTCAAAATGGCTAAAAATGTAAACCCAACAATTTTTCAAAAATTAAAATCAAACCACCCACTAAAGTTTTTTATAAAAGAACTACGTACGTTTGATCCCAAATAGCAAGTACGTAGGCATCCGTATGTAAGTATGGCGTGACTTAAAATATGGAACATTTTATTTTTTCTATTTTTAGATATTTATGTAAATTAATCAATTTAGTCGCATGTATCATAATTAGATGTTTTTAGAAATTAAAAAGGGTATATTTGAAAAGCGAAGTTAAATTCGGAAAGTTAAAAAGTGGTACCTTTTTAAGGTTTAATAAATTAGTCCCTGGATCCAAATCTCTAGTTTTCAAAAAATCATATTTATAACTTGGTTTTTTAATCAATAGACCGGTAGCTAAGTTATAATCAATCCACCTAATTGGTTAAAACTTAACCCATTTTCCCAACTCCGATCAGGTGGTGACTCTAAATCTTTTCAAGTTGGAAGAAATGGTCTTCTTTAAACCCTAGTTGAGAGTTAATATTAAACGGGTAGGGTTTAGTATTGATTGGTTTAGAGAAGACCTAATTTTATAAAAAGAACTGAGAGGGTGAGAAACCAGGCTCGATAATCATATTCTATTTCTTCATTCTTTCCTACATGACCTTATAGAATGTGTATAAAATATATGTGTAACATAAAGTTCCATAATGCAAAACTCTTTTAATTCATCCTATTAGCATTGTCTCAGCCCATCCAAAAAAATAAAAACAAATAAGTATTCTATTCTTAAAATTTGAGAATCCCAATAAATCTCTAATTGTACTGTTTTTATTTATTTTCAATAGCACATCCCATACTACGACCGAAACTTCAAATACTCTTACTCTGTTTGATTTTGAAGAGAACATACAAACACGTCTTGAATATCTAGAGTTATAAAAATGGAGATTTGCTTCCCTTCTTATTATTCAATGAGCATCTTATATTTCATAAAAATTAAGGGCAATATGATCCGTACATAAAGGCCATCCTATCCAACTTTTAGGTATTAAGATATGTTTTAGCTGTGGATGATTATCATAACAAATTCCTAACATATCATAAGATTCTAGTTCTTGAAAATCCTCACTTTCCTAAACCTAGAAAGCAGATGGAATTTGAGGATTACTCCTTAGGGCAAATACTTTTATGCATACCTCTTTCGGTTGATCTACACCATATTGTATTGCCATATGATGATACACATTAGCTAATAATGCACCAGGTGCTACATCATAAGCACATTGGGAATATAGATAATTGTAATCATAAACATATAAAATGACAGCAATGGAATGCCAATCCTCGAGCTTTATTTGTACAGTCTCTATTCCTTGGTAATTGAAACCTAAAGATCTATGAACTAACCCATGCTTAACTAGCCATGCAGATAAACAACCCTGCATCTGTTTTATCTCTCTCGCATTTTTTTGTATTTTATAAGTAGTTCACATTAACTTTATGATGAAATTTATGATGCTGTTTGTGAATCTATACAAAGGAATCTTGCTTAATTCACTAATTCATGGGAAGATACTAAACAATTGTATTTGAAAAATGTTTTAGAAGGTATTTTTGAAGTAAAAGTAGATGGTGATTGATAGAGTAATGTTTGATCATAATTTCCATATGAGTACTACGTCTAACATGAAACTTATGGTTGGTAGTAAAACACTTGTTTTGCTTATGAGACCTAATTTGATCTTCATAGATTTCTTCAGCTATTTTCTTATGAAGTTTTGTTATAGCATCTATAACTGCCTTTGGTTTAGGAAAACATCCAGGCAAATAGACATTTATAGGAATTAGCTTATCTACTCCTCGAATAGTACTATAAGAATTGGTACTAAACATACCCCTATAATTGTATATGCCCCCATAGCAATAACATATTTTGGTCTAGGCATTTGTTCATATAATCTCACTAAAGAAGGAGCCATTTTCAATGTTACTGTATCGATTGTTAAAATTAGGTCCACTTGTTTAGGACTAGATCTTGGTACCAGTCCATAATGATCAAAGTCGTATTGTGAGCCTATTAATGAAGCAAATTCAATGAAGCAATAACTAGTTCATAAAGAAGAGGCCATAGACTAAAGAGCCTTAACCAATTTGAAAGATCATTTAATGTAGTTGAAATAATTGAATTTTAGGTTGTTTGAGCAAGTGAGGAAAATTTTATGGAATTCATAACCGTCTCACCATTTTTTTACTTTTTATTTCTTCATTGTCTAAATATTTAGGAATTAAGACCACTCCAATGCTCCTTTTCGCCATTTGTAAACTAAACCAACAATTAGGATAAGCATAAAAATAAAAGCTTCTAGAAATATGGATACCCCTAATACATCAAAACTCATTGCCTAAGGATAAAGAAAAATTGTTTCAACATAATAAATGACAAATACTAGCACAAACATATAATAATGAATTCGAAATTGTAACCAAGCATCGCCCATCGGTTCTAATGGATTCATAACTTGAAAGTTTCTCTAGCCCTTTGCTAATCAAGCCTAAAACTCCAAAAATTAGAAATACCAAAATAGGAATAACACTTAATATTATTAGGAATGCCTAAAAAATACCATGTTTGTAAAGTAGAAAAATAGACAAACTCCTATTAGTGTGAAAAAAGAAAGTATACACAATTAGTTGATTCAATTGGAATTAATTGTCAAGGATCCACAACCATAACTAGTTAGTCAAAATAACATTTTCATCGAGCCATCTAGTTTAGTTTGTTAGCTGTGGTACATATCTTATTTCAAGATTCATCCATTGTAATCTTATTTCTATTCAACTTACTTATATTTTTTAACTTACTTAGCTTCTATTTTTTTTTTTTTTTTATAGAAATAGAGTTGTTATAAATATATATTGTTCTTATGATATATAAAACAAATAAAACTTTCTCCCTTTCACTTTCCTTTTTCTAAAGAAAAGGAATTCAAAGAATTTATTTTATTTATTTTTAATTTGAAATGTAAATCCATTAATTTCGATTATCCATATTTATTTCTATTTATTCATATATGTATTCTATTCTATCTACTGGCTTTAATATTATATATTAGATTTAATCTAATAGAATTTATATTATTTAGATTTTGTTTCTATTTATGACTAGAATCCTCAAACTCAAAGAGGAAGCTTGTCTTTTCTTTTCTTTTTTTTATCTCTTTTTATTTGTTATTTATAATAGAGTACATAGTTAGATGTGAGAAACTAGTTATAAATTTTGATCTTAGAATTTAGAGTATTATTAGTCTTAGTATATTCTTTTTCCTTTTTCTTTTTTATTAGGATCCATAAGAACAGATATAGGAACTTTATTGATTGAATATGGAAATACTTTTTTTTTTCCTTTCCTAAGCTAAGTAAAGTATCCATAGAACTTGAAAAAGGCCTATTCAACAATCTTTAAAATTTAACTTAGCAAAGATCTTCCCTTTTGAAACTCAAACTTTGGCTTATTTACAAATAAAAAATAAAGTAAGGTGCTGCGAAATTTATGTGGCTTACTATTAGATTCAATTAAGTAGATTAAGATTGGGTTAGGTTGGAGTCTTTAACCACTTTCATGTCATAATTTTGACTCCAAAAATTATCTAGCTAGAATTAGATAGGTATACCAAAGAAAAGAAATATTACTAATTCTTTTTCATTTGATTGTAAACAATAAAAGAAAAAATTCATTCATTATGGAAATATGAAATTTGCCTACGAAAATAATAAAGAAAAACGCTTTCTTTATCTGATTGAGATTAGATAAAAAAAAATATATCATTTGGGTTTCCTACAATGTGCTTTTGTTTTTAGTTTTATATTATGCTCTAGGCAATCCCCTCTAAAGAGACTTGTAGGAATGGTTTTTTTGATAAATCAAGTACTTATAAGCAACTAGTTACAAACAAGAAAGAAGATAATACAATTAGGTATATTCTATTAATATTTATCTAATAATATTTAGATATTATTTCTAATTTAATTTTTAATTAATATTTATATATTATTTTCTGGGCATTTCTAATAATATTGTATTTTAATTAAATAGTAAAACTATTCATTAATCGGAGATTAACCATAGACCTTCTTGATAAAACAATTCAAATTGATTATTATAAAAATGATTCGAATTGTTTCAAAGACCTAACATGCCTTATTTATTTATTTATTTATTTTTTTGCATTGGGCTCTTTCATGAGTTGATAGAAATATCAACTAGTCTGCCATCTTTTTTTTTTTTTTGCTAATAAAATAAAGAGAAGGCTCCATGTGCTTTGATTCATTATTTTAATTTCGATTCCAAAGCATTACTAAAGTGTTTCAAAGAAGGGTTATCTTGACATAGGTCTACTTATTACCTAGTCAACATAAGTTAAATAAAGTCTTTATTGCCTCACTTGCCTAAAAAAAAAAACCAAATATGAAACATTAGACACCATAGAGTTCATAGGTCGAAAAGAGAATTTTGTGAGGTCCTTATACTCATTTTGTCTAGCATTGAATAGATTGGGTATTCACCTTATCAATATTTCAGATCAAGAAAGAGTTCTATTTGAAGCTTAAACAGGCAACCGAATTGATCCTATGGCTTGTATCTTTAGTATTCCCTTATTTATTACTTGTGTTTACTATTTAGGTAGAATACTGTTGTAAACCCTGCAAATTCCCTAGAATAAAGGTTATAAGTTAATAAGTTTTTTTGAAAGATACCCTTAGTATTGGCAAGATAATAACCCTAAACCTGAGAGGCTATACTCAAAAACCTTAATGCAAACCCCTAAAACCCTAAATACCAATCTTAACCCTAGTTTGATTCCTACACTCAAAAGCCTTAAAATCCTATAAACAAATGACAATAATGAATATTAACTCCCAAGTCAATCTAATCTAACGAAACTAATCCCAAACCACAATAGGAAAGAGATTAATAGTCAAAGCCAATGAGAGCTCCTTGAAACCAATAAAGGGTAAGCTAAACAAAAAATGAACATTGGTATAGATAATCCTAACAATGAATTCAAAACCTTAAAACGAATATTGTAGCCTATAAATGAACCTTCAAACACTAAAATCCTAATTAGAACCCTAATACATGTGATCCTTTAAATTGTAAAACCTTAATCTACTGTTAAAAAGCCTAATCCAACTACTATACTCTAATTAAATGGTAAAACTATTCATTAATCGGAGACTAATCGCTTAATTGCCCTAGAACCCTAATTTACCCTCTAAAACATACATGAATAGTAATAATTGTCTCAATTCTTTAAATTAATTAGATAAGATGACCCAATGGGCTTAACCAAGTTAATTTAGGACATTAAGCCCTAAATTATACCTAACTAATGTCAACTGTATGAGTAATTAAGATTAAGAAACTTAATCACACCTTAATCCGTTAATTAGGTTTTACATTATAATTAACTCTAAGTTAAGAATGATTAATCATATGAAACCAAAGTAATTATATGAAAATATCATCTTAAAAATGCTAACGTTTTACTTGGGAAGACAATATGAACCCCGTAAACTTTTAGATTTGAACTCAGAGTCAAATACAAGAGTTAGTAGATAATCCCTAGAACCGCTCAAGATATAATAATAACATTCATAAATAAAGCAATTTAACCCTAAATAATAAGTCACAAACCTTAAGTAATAAGTTGAACAACCTTAAAGAGAGTAAAACCCTAAAACCTTAATCTTTCATGTAAAACCCTAATACGCGAGAAATAAAACGATTGGAAAATATCAATAAATTGAGTAAATCCCTAATTGGAAGTTGAAAACCCTAATTCAACTAATAAACCTTAAGTATACTCCAAAACTATTTACTGATCGCAAATAATTTCTCCAATCACTAGGAAACCTTAAATTGCCAGCCTCATAAGCAGTCCGAAAACCCTAGTCGGTCCTGAATAATAAAGGACTCTAACAAATGAAGTAATATTTGTCAAACTTAATTAAAGTGATAAAATATGGCAAGACCCTAATTAAGCCTAAATTGCTTAATTAAGTACAATTGCGATTAATAAGCTTAATTACCCTTTAATCCATCTATCGACTCTTATTACATCTTAATTAGTAGCAAGTTAAACTTAACCAAAAACAAAATATAAAGGATTAATTGAGAATTAAAGAACACTTGTCCTTAAGGAGTCAAAATGTCCCCTCATTTGGCAAAAAGCAAACAAGGTACAATAATACCAAGAGGGGACCAATGCACCCTTATCCTAAGATAGCCACCTCTTGTCCCCCTTAATCCACCTTCAATATCTACCATTTCACCCCTCCAAAACCCTCATTTGACACCATTTTTCATGCATAAAAAACCCTATGAAGCACTCTTAAGAAACCCAAACAAAAACTAAAGGAAAAAGGGAAGAAAACAAAAGGAGTTGTCGGACCCTCCCTGTGCACCTCAATGCCTTTTGTCCTTACTACTATCAAACTCCACCAAATGATAAGCTACCACCACCAAAAGATTATAAACACAACCTAGTTTCTTGCCAACAAACATTTTCCCTTAAAAGAGTAAGTTTCAACCTTCTTTTTTTTTTAAGTGGAAAAGTTGGAACTTATGTAAGCCTACCTAAGGTAAAACTCACACAACTTGACTTTCTTGTTCACATAAGTTATTCTTATGATATCTTGAGAGTTTGAGATGAGAAATACTATATAACATGTTATAATCATGTACATATCATTTTAGAGCCTTCTAATTACACATTTATTCATGTACTTAGCTAGTTTGCTATTTGTATTCTAAAGGTATAGGAGATAGTTTTATGTAGATAACATGAAAAGATGTTGATTAAACTCCATGAAACCTTGAGTACCATCCATGCTGCCCCCTCCTTGATATGTTGCCATCTTGTATTCACCATGTTAGGTGATGTTATTAGCTTAAAACAAGTATAAATGTGATTAAAATAAGGAAACACATTAGAATAAGTTTTGGATGGAAGAAGTTAAAGGAAAGCCTAGAAGAACCCTACTTAGCCACCACTTTCATTGAAAGTTTCAAATCTATAAATTCTGATTTGTTACCTTAATAACATGATTATTTAATGTTAAGTACGATTTAGGATGTAATTAACTAAGTTAAGTTGGGTAATGAAGAGTTAATGGCCTAAACTAGTTAAATTGGTGATTAAGGCCTTAGGAATAGTGTTAGAAACCCCACTAATGAAATAAACCAAATTTGAAACACTTAGTAAAATGAGTTATTTAGTGGACCCATTAGGATATTTGGCCCATTGGAATAAGTTAGAATCAAGTTTTGGGGTTCTATAATGTAAATTAGGCATAAACTAGCTTAGTTAGTTATTAAAACCTTAGAAATATGATTAAGACCCCAATAAATGAAAAGAAATAGATATGAATCCTAATAGAAAATGTACTTATCTTTAGGCTTTTAGTGGGCTCAAGCCTAAAATAATAAGTGAAGTTGGGCTTAAGGCCCTAAAATGCAAGATAAACTTAAAGGCCCTTAAAAGAACCAAGAATAGAGCCTAATAACTTAGTGACTAGATCTAATCCCTAAAATAAAAGGCTCATAAAATAAAATATAAAAGGCC
Organism: Lumnitzera littorea; assembly: GCA_024138015.1. NCBI lineage: Eukaryota > Viridiplantae > Streptophyta > Magnoliopsida > Myrtales > Combretaceae > Lumnitzera > Lumnitzera littorea. Next base: position 69,428,721 of record JAMXBB010000002.1, on the reverse strand, counting down.
TATTAAGTCCAAATGCCCATTAAAGCCATCCCTTATAAACTCCTTAGTAAGCTAAGGCCTTAAACTAGTAAAAATGGCCCATTTAGGTCCATAAGAGTAACGTTAAGGGCCAAATTAATGGTTATGGAATATGATAAGAAACTTAAACTTGAAATACCTAAATAATGGCCCAAAAGGTCAAGTATAAGGCCTAACACTCAAAATTAAGCCTAAATCCCAAAACTAGGCCTAAATCCTAAAGTAGTAAAACTAGTACCATTGATCAACCAACTTGTTTGGCCTAAACTGAATTCTTACACATCTAAATACCTTAAAGGACTTTACTAAATGAAAGAACAATAAAAAATAATGAGAATGGACTATTAGAATGCGAAATTTTGACTTAAAATGTGAAAGTTATGACTAAAATACGAAATAAGAAAAAATAGGAAAATTATAGCGAGATTAGTAAATAGATTATGTTTAAGATGAGTATTATTTACTTTAATTACCTTACTTAGGTGATTTGCAATACCAAGTTCAAGACTACCAAGGACTGGGAATATTAGACTTCAAGCTGAGTGAGTATATGGCCCCCTATTTTACTTTGTTTTGTGCTTGTATTTAGTGCATTATCTAATTATATATGATAATTGAACTTGATGTATGTTAGGGTATATGAGAACTTGTGTGTGCTTGTTCTGGTTGAACTATGCTTGTAAAATATCTTAAGATATTTCAAACACCCTTGTTTACTGCATTAGAACATAGGGCATTAGAGTGCTTAGAATATACTTGCTTGACCACCCCATGAATTTGGAATTAATAAATATTTGGCCTCTAATTAAACTGTACATGCATTACATCTTATAACATGAGTTAAAGGGCGTCAGCACCATGTAGTAGAGCAGTAGATCATGCTTAGATGGATCCATATTGATGTTATGTATTGTGATTGTTTATTGTGCGACGTATTTCATGTGACGTGTTCTTGCCTTTACCTTTGGGAACTACTCCACTCCAAGGAGTGCCACCTTCTGCTTGAGGTCGTACTGTATTTATTGCTGAGGGTAGTTATATTGTTAAGATTGTAAACCCTAGAAAATCGGTAGTTTGAACTCGAATTTAAGTTCGAGTGTCCTAAATTGTATCATGAGTCGATAAGGTTAGTATAACAAAAAATTATGAAATTTAATAAATCGAATATAACATCAATAATAAAAACCCTAAAAATTGATCAAAACTCTAAAATCGTGTACTAAAACCCTAAATCTGATTTATATACTATTAACCGAAATTGAACTCGAACTTGATCGAAACTTTAAAACTATAACTTTAAGCATATAAAATAATTAAATATCACTCAATAGTGATATAATTGTAGTCAATTGCAATTATTGACTAAATCACGTAATTGCGTAAAACTTTTAATGAAATTGTTAAAATAACTTGTAAAAATTACAATTGGAATAGGTACTAATTAAATTGATAAATTTTCATAAAATTTCAAAATTAATTTATAATTATTATTTTTATGATTTTTATGTTTAAAAAATTTACATATATTTTTTTTATTAATTCCTCTTTCTTTCTTTTCCCTTCCTTTTTCCTTTTCCTTTTTCATCTTCTATATTTTTCCCTTTTCACACATGATTTTTAGTTGCAATTGTAGCAGCTCTTGTGTGTAAATTTAATGTTCAAGTGTCACAAATTAAAGGGAGAAAGGACAAACTAATAAAGTAAATATCTTATCTTAATTAATGCTTAGATTATGAGGATAAACTTCCTTATTTTTTTTTATTTTAATTACCCAAAAACATCCTGCTGATTCACGTCCCAAAAAGAAAGAAAAATCTGGAAGTGAACAATTAAAAAAAAAATACAAACCGAACATAAAAGAAAAAGGGAAAGAAAGCAAAACAAAAAGAAAGAAAAACTAAGAACAAGAAGAAAAATAAGAAGAAGAAGAAGAAGGAGGAAGAGGAAAAGAAGAAGAAAATTAAACATATTTAGCTAAGTATATTTATTTTACTTATATATATGTATATTATATGGTATATACATGTATATACTAAGTATTTTGTTGTATTGTACTAAATGTTTCATTACATATACATGTATATGTGCATAAGTAGATAAACAAATACATATATATCTCTTATGTATGTATAAAGATATGTATGTAGACATGTATATATATATACTAGTAGGTAGAATATACGGTATATGTATATACATGTATGTATAAATAAGAATATATAGTGGATATTTGGAAATCTTACTATTTGGATATAATATACATGTACACGCAAGATAAAAATAAAAATAAATAAAGTAAAATAAATAAATATATAGATGTATATGTAAATAAGAGTACATATAGTATGTATTTAGTATTTTCACAAATTAAATATAGATATATATATATGTGTNTTCATGTACACATGTAAGCTATATATATATATGTATATATGTATATATCTATGTGGTGTAAATATGTGTACAATTATAATAGGAAGCATATGTATAGCATATAGTATATGTAAGAAGTAGGTATATATATATACTACCGTAAATTAGGAATTACTAATTAAGTAAATTATAAAAATTAATCAATTATAATAATAAGTATTTATATATATGTGTGTGTGTATCGTAAAATACAAATAATTAATAAGAAAATAATAAAAATAAAAGTAATAATAATAATAATAATAATAATAATAATAATAATTGTAATAAGTCTAAAATCTCAAAAATAGATAAAAATAAATAACTAAGGCAAAATATGCTTAAAATAATAAAATTATTAATTATATGATTTAAGTAATTGTTAAATCATAAATATATTAAGAAAAAGCTAAAATTTATATTTTATAATTTTTTAAAATTAAAATAATAAATTTTGTGATATTTTTATATCACAGTTCAAATTGCGAGTCACAACATCCAAAACGAACCTCACTACGAGAAAATACGCTCGAAAACGATCAAAATGGATTATAAGTTCATAACAATTCGAGCTAAAACGAAAAAGTTATATACGATTTAATAAAAAGCTCGATCGACAATTTCACGTAATTAGGTAAAGTAAACATTACAAATTACGATACTGGTTTAGCTTTAAGTTCCCAAACTTATAATTTTCTATATTTCTTATTCTTAGGTGATTTTGACCTTAACCTTGACCTTGACCTTGAGCTGCCCTTAGATTATTACGACTCTTAAGTCGATCATAGCTGAGTGAGTTTTTCTTGATGATCCCATACTTGCTTGTATTTTTAATTAGTGAATATAAATTATGATTAATAATTAAATGTTGTATGGGGTTAGGTTATGCTTGTATATGATAATTGTTTGTTAACGGTGAATTTACTTTAAATTACAATAATGTATTGATTGTTACATAGCAGATTCACTCGGAACTGATTATTTGTGACCTTGATTGATTATTGAATAATAAGACCTAATTTTACTTGACTAGAAAAAGTTAATTTGAAATATGCATAATCATAAATTGCATAACTAATTCCAGTTTTCACATTACATGGAGGTAGCGAGAGGCCATACGTGGATTGATTATTTGATTGTTATAGATTTCGTACGGTGCACACGTATGATATGACCTTACCTGGCTTGCGGGATTACTAAGCGTTGGAGGCACTAACCACCTAGCTAAGGGTCGAGTCCAAAGGCCTCCGTTTAAGGGTGAGTGAGGGTTGTGTGAACCTACTTACAATCATATGTAGAACTCGTTTTTGATAAAACTGAAAATGGATATACCATTACATTTTAAATACGAAACGCGGAGTTTTGTTACGAGATAAGTTCTAGTATGATACTTGGATTTGACTGTGCTGATGTATCTCCAACATCTCCAACATTGACTTCAAAGGGCATTAAATCTGAGTTGCATGCAGTACCTGGTCACCTGCATGTATTTGTTTGGTATGCTGATTGACATGTATTCATTTGATTAAACTTAATTGTTGTATAACTTGATTGCTATATTGTTGAGGGGATTATCTCACTAAGCTAGTTAACTTACACCTTTGTAGTCTTCTTTCACAGGATGAGTAGTTTGTGGAGTCGGGCCGCCATACGCCCGAGGTTAGTTGTTCATCAGGGGGTCGACGTGGGAGTAAGACGTGATCAAAGTGTTCACATGATAGTTTATCTAGATTATAGACTTGAATATGTGATAAATTGATATTAATTTGAGTTAAGAAGTTTTAAAGACCTCTTATTTGTAAATTCTTATATAAATAGATTGTGATTTATATTTTGTTATCTTATTATTATTATCATGAAATGATATTGCTCATGCTTGCGCAACTCTTAGTTGTTAGTTGTAGCTGTAGTCTTGTGTATCATATAAAGGGTCGTTGATTATAAGGGAATTCAATCTACAGTCCTTTGTATGGTATACGGTGACTACCACGACTAACCTCCTTGAGTCGTGACAAAGATAGTTCGTATTGGACGTTGATATCTGGGTCCTAACGTGCCTAAATATTTCCTATCCCAAGTAACGGTGAGTGTTAAAACCATGCTGTATATAGTTATTGGTAAACTATATATATTGTTTGCATTGCATATTCTTATACATGCATTCATATATTTAATAAATAACTTGCTTGTTATTGTCTGATGGTAAGGTAGGAAGGTCACTCACTAAATTGGATGTAACTTCCCCCCCAATGGTTTCTTTTACAGGTCTTATAAAGTTGGGCTTGGGCTAAGATTGGAGTGTAGAGTGCTCCATTGGGCTCAGAAAGTAGAATATAAGTTTAGGTAATCTTTATATTATGGGTGCATCACGATATGAAGAATTTAGGTAAAACTACTAGGCTTCTTTCTAGGGCATTACATATGACCCTTAGATGCTAAAGGTGTCCTTAGGGTGATCTCATAGTTCTTACAAGGTAGAGATGATGGGGTTGATCCATGGATTTTCCTTCCTTTTGCCGAATTTCACTTAAAGGATTGAAGGGAGATAATGTATTAAGCTATTCACAAGGGCCAACTTAATCCTCCTTCCTAGGGATCCTAAATGATGGAACCCTAAGAGAGCCGCCGGCTCCAATTGCCATCTTTGTACGATCCATACTAGATTTGACTAACTACTCATTTTTCCTCCTTTACGTTCTTGACAACCCATCTTTGTCTTAGTAGAGTCTTTTAGTGGCATGTTTCGGTCCTCTTCCCCATTACTTAGAAAAAGTGAGCCATCAGTTCAAGTACAAGATACTATCATTACCGCCTAGACAATTATACATCCAAATCATAATTGCAACGACCTAATTGCAAGAGCAGAGCTTTACCAATTGAGCTATATCCCTCTGAGCTAAGTAGAGCATGCATGAAGGAGTCAAATCCTTCATCTATTCTTTTCTTTCCTTGGCATAGGTTGGGTCATCCTAGACTTGAACTAGAGACCTCACCCGTGAAGTAAATCATCTCACCTACGGCCTAACCAATCGAGAGAGAATTAATAGATTCCTTTTTGAGAGCGATTCATCCTTCCCGAATGCACCATATAACTCTCCGTTCTACTGCACTCTCTAAGTGTACTTCTTCTCCCCTTCTTCTTTACCATGGTAAGTCTTTGTGAAATAACTGCGATGAGAAGAAAAAAGGAGTTAAGAGACCTTCTTGGCCTAACCCTAGACACTCTAGGATCCTTTTTCAAACTTACTTCCATTTCGAGTCAAGAGATAGAAGCATATGGTTCACCAAAAATTGTGACAAAAAAAGAATCAATGTGTAGATTTCATTCCCTTTTCTGTTTTTCTATTCATAGTAGGGTCTATTTCCTTTCTAATTGAATTTTCAATTTTCGTAAAGAAGTGGCTTTTTCTTCCTTTTTTTGAGTAAGTTTTGTTAATTTTCTTTCTCTTTATATCTACAATAAGAAAAAACCATCTATACTATAATAAACAAAATCCATTAAACTTATCAAACTAATTTCTCATTAATATATTCTTTCATCGATATCTAATCCAAATCACAATGTCATTTTCTTATTCTTAGGTAGGTTTTTTCAATTCTTTTAGGTTTATGCTCAATTCTGAGTAAAATCAAACTATGCTTGATTTTTATTTGCACATATAGGACAAATGCCACTAATACTACGCCCTTTTCCTATGACTTATTCAATTCATTTCCCATCTTTTACCAAATATCCGATGTATTTATCATATTACTTTACTTGCTTGATTAAAAGTTTGAGATTACTCTTTTTATTATTAAAATCTTGTTCTCGGATAGCACTTGCTCTGGTAGAAATTTCTCTATTTCAAAATGTATTGGAGCCTTAAGTAGTGAAAAAAAGTGGAATGTTGTATTTCTAGGATTGGATTTCATATTCGAATAACCCTCATAATCATAAGAAAGTAGGTATTTTAGCTACAGGCTTAGGAAAAGAAAAATTGGGATAGGATCCTATAGGATCTCCCCCCTTCAAAATTTGACGTAAAAGTTTCTTTTCATTTAGCTTAAGTAGTTACATCGAATAAAAAGGAGTTTTTGCTCTCAAATTCTCGAAAAACCCCAATCAAAGATCTACTCTTTACTCAAGCTAGAAGTCAAGACCAAGCACCATTTTATTGATTCATTCTTATTTTATTTTTTTGAATTCTTTATTCAATTTTAAATTCCTACATAAATGAAATGTGAACTTCTTGAGTAGTCTACTTCCCTTTGAACAATGAATCTCCTTAAGGGTTGTAATTCATAAGGGATTTACTTGTCTACCTATCCTTCCATTCAATCTTTTAGGTCATGACATCACCTCAACGGTTATGCTATGATGTACTTAAAGCCTATATGTGATGGATAGACTTCAGTAACCATGACATATTTGCTTACTTGAATAGAAACAAAATAGCATTTCCTTCTAAAAACCGAGAAAGGAGTTTTTTTTTTCTTTTTTTTTTTCATGAGGTACAACTAAAAAGTCTTATTTATTTGTTACTGAATCAACCATAGAGTAATCCCACTTCCTTTTATTTTGGAATATTTTATACACCCATAATTCTAAGCTTCATCTTACTCCTTTCAAGAAACATGTTAGTCTGGGGCATCCTGATTCAATTAAATGGGATGACAATCTCTCATTTTGAATATGTAAAATTAAACTTCCAATCAAATCACACTTCGCAATATACTAGGCCTTCTAATTCTTTAAGACGTTTATCTAAAATGTTTGCAATATAACTAAGAAGACGTTTTAAATACCATACATGGGTTATTGGACATGCCGGTTTGATGTATCCCATTTGGTATCTTTATATCGAGAATCCACAAATTTGATTCCGCATTGTTCACAAAATTTGTGGCCCATATAAAAAACAATGCTTTACCCCTAGACATCCAATTAGCTGCTGCACCTTAACGCATTTCAGGGAGAAGTTTCATAAGTGGACTGGAGTAGGCTACCATGAGACAAAAGATCTTCTTTCTAAAGAGATTCGATTCGGAACTATTATATGTCTAAGGTCTAATATGGAAATAATTTCAAAGGTTTTCCCTAACTTTGTCTGTGTCTACAAACAATTTGAAATTCCTTGACTTTTTTAGAATAGGTCCGAGTGAAATAGTAATGATTTGAAGCACTTCTTTTTATTTTTACACTATTTTGGAAACCTAAGGACTTAATTGTATGGATATGTAAAATACAGGATTTCCAATCTTTGCAGGAAAGGGGGGAAATTGATACTCAATTTAAAGTGAGTAAATAGAATTCCATACTCGATCTCATGGATACATATTGAATTCTATAGAAAGTCATATTTGATGAGAGTTGTATGTACGGCTTGGAGGGAGATCTTTCTTTCATATCTTTCAAGATCTACCCTACAATATGGAGTCAAAAAGCCAAAATCAATGATTTTAGCCCTTATAAAAAGAAAACTAATTCTTGAATCCCTTTTACGCTCATGTCATGTTAAGGTACCGAAGAAGAAAAAACTACAAAATCCAATCCAATTTATCGTAATCAATTAGTTAACATGTTGGTTAACCTTAATCTGAAACATAGAAAAAAAATCATTAACTTATCAAATTATCTATTGAGCCATGAAAAAGATTCAACAAAAGATAGAAACAAACCAGCTATTTGTTTTACATCAAGCAATATGTAGAGTAACTCCTGATATAGCAGTAAAAGCAAGACGTGTGGGTGGATCGACTCATCAAGTTCCTATTGAAATAGGATCTACACAAGAAAAAGCACTTACCATTTGTTGGTTATTAAGGGCATCCTAAAAACTTCTAGGTTGAAATATGGCTTTCAAATTAAGTTTCGAATTAGTGGATGCTACCAAAGGAGTGGTGATGCCATATGTAAAAAGGAAGTGACTCATAGAATGGCATAGGCAAATAGAGCTTTTGCACATTTTCATTAATCCATGAATAGAGGATCTATATATCTTGATTGGAAAAGAATCAATAGAAAAAGAAAGAATCAAAATTGATTGATATATTTCTTGAAAAAAAACAAAAAAGAAATGAAAGATAAAACATAAATCATGGATCAACTAAGCCCTCTCGAGGGCTTGCTTAAGAATAAGAAAAAGGAATCCCATGGAAATACCATGGAATAAGGTTTGATCCTATTCATGGAGATTCCATAAATACTCCATTCCAAAAATAGAAAGTTTGGAAGAATTTTAATTTTTTTTCGAAGATTGGATGTGATTACTAATTCATGATCTGGCATGTACAGAATGAAAACCTCATTCTCAGTTCTACGAGAAAAAGAGTTAGAAGAAATGGTTCAATCCTCTTATTTTTCTTTCTCAAACTAAGCGATCCATGAATTGGGATCCTAATGCATATAGATACAAATGGTCCAATGGGAGTAAGAATTTCCAAGAACATTTGGAACATTTTGTTTCTAAGCAAAAGAGCCATTTTCAAGTAGTCTTCGATCAATTACATATTAATCAATATTCGATTGATTAGTTTAAGGTTATTGACAAAAAGGATTTGTCTAAGCCATTTTGTTTCATTTTATCCAAGTTGCTTCTCTTGTTGTCCAAGTTTCTTCATTTTTTGTCTAACTCACTTCCTTTTTTCTTTGTGAGTTTCAAGAATACCCTATTCATAGGTTTGAGATTTACGTCTATGAATTGAAAGGTCCAAATGAGCAACTTTGCAATTAGTTGTTAGAATCAATAGGTCTTCAAATTGTTCATTTCAAAAAATTGAAACCATTATTATTGAATGATTGTAATACTTCCCAAAAATTGAAACTATGGATAAATGGAGGAACAATATCACCACTTTTGTTCAATAAGATACCAAAGTGGATGATTGACTCAGTCCATATTAGAAATAAATACAGGAAATCTTTTGATAACATGGATTCCTGTTTATCAATGATATCCTGCGATCAAGACAATTGACTCAATCTTGTGAACCCATTTCATTGAAGTTCATTGATGTCTTCTTTTTATAAAGCAAATTGACTTTAATTCTTAAATCATCCATACCACTTTTGCTTCTATTATAACAAAAGATTCTTCTTTTATGTGGAAAGGGCCCGTATCAAGAATTATGATTTTACATAAGGGCAATTACTCAATATCTTGTTCATTCACAAAATATTTTCTTTGTGCGGCAATAAAAAAAAAAAAAACATGCTTTTTTGGAGAGAGATATTATTTCACCAATCGAGTCACATGTGTCTAACATATTCATACCTAATGATTTTCCACAAAGCGGTGACAAAAGCTATACTTTGTACAAATCTTTCCATTTTGCAATTAGATCTGATCTAGTGGTTTGTAGAGCTATTTACTCGATCGTAGACATTTTTGGAACACCTCTAACAAAGGGATAGACAGCCAATTTTGAAAGAACTTATTGTCAACCTTTTTCAAATATGAATCTATCTAATTTAGAAGGGAAGAACTTGTATCAGTATCTCTATTTCAATTAAAACATGGGTTTGATTCACACTCCATGTTCTAAGAAATATTTACAATCTGAAAAGAGGAAAAAATGGAGTCTTTGTCTAAAGAATTGCATTGAGAAAGGGTAGATGTATAGAACCTTTCAACAAGATAGTGCTTTTTCAACTCTCTCAAAATGGAATCTATTCCAAACATATTTCTTTCATTTTATGCTTATTAGTGTTCTGAAAGGACCTTTTTGAAGTCTTGGAGAGGAAGATGCCTCTTGGGTTGACATATAATGTGGCTTGTTAGATATATTGGGTCATATGGGATTTCCCCATTCTCTCCCTTGATTGAGATATCCTTTGTTTCACCCAAGAAAGATTGAATTATCAATAATTTGGAGCGTAAAGTGCAATCAAATGAAATTAGATCCATTTTTGTTTTAGAGGGTATTCAAATTAATATTATCAATTAGAAAAATTTATGGTTGTCTTGGTTGTGTAAACCCCATAAATCTAACCTTCTATGTATAGAATCAAACCCCTAAACTATAGATGATTTCTTGAAGTTAATAGAGCCAGTGAGATTTAAAACCGATAAAAACCTCAATTCAAAACCTAAAGCGAATATGAAAAACCTTAAATTATCAATTGAACCTCTAATTGCATATGAAGACCTTAAAACCTTAAGTATATGTAACTGCAAAAGTTGACCTCGAACCTCATCAAAATCCTAAGATAACAACCGAAGATTTAATCGCGTAGAAAACTTTTATAACTTAAATGTATATAAATACTAGAGATTGCGCCCAAAAGTGATAAGACCCTAAAACTATAACTTTGAAGATATAAAAGTACTAATTCACTATACTTCACTCTAAAACCCTATTTGATAATATATCCTTGGTATTATATTATATCATTAGTAAAAGACTCAAGATAAATTTTAATCATTCATAAATACATATAATACTAAAGTAATCCATTAAAAACTAGTATATTGCATTATATATCACATGGATCTTCTAATCATATAACTAGGTTAGTATTTTGTAGAGTTAGCGGTTTAGTTGATGTTTATATTACATATAGTAAGTATTAGTATCCTAAGTGATACTTTTCATGATAATTACATTAAGTAGCCTAACAAAAGATGTGTATATGATATAAATACTTAAAGGAAGATCTCATTACCTATTCTTACTAATCATTTCAATAAACTCCACATTTCCTTAATTTTCTTCCTAATTTTCCCTAATTACTTCATTATATACATTCAAATGACATGTAATCTTAAAGAGTTAACTGAGTCAACATTTGACCAAAGTCAAAAGGTTGACTAAGTCAACACATGTTGACTAAAGTCAATAAATATGTCATTGTCATCTAGAGTTTTCTTTTCTTTTCTTTTCTTTTGATTTTTTTTCCTTTCTTTTCCCCTTCTTGCCGTCCAACACATGGGGACCTTCTAGACCCTGCTTGTCCCACTTATGAACCACAAATTAATACAAAGTAAACTCCTTTTCCCCCTCTATTTCCAAACTTCCATTTTTTTCTTTTACCTTCACCTTAATACATATCTTATATCCTAACATCTAAGTAAACTCTTCGCCCTTATCTAGAAGGAAAAAGAGGTATGTTTTTATATAATCTTTCATCTTAATTGGTAATTAGTTGTTTATGTTATGTTAGTTTTGGAATTATCGTGTAATATGTACATGTATGTTGAAACAAATAGGATTCTTATATACATGTACATAAGTGTGGGAACATTTAGGTATAAGAGTAGAATACATAGTATAGATGTACATATACATAGGTAAGAATAGAAAAACTACTTGTATATAAACTTAGTAAGCTATGTACATGAATAACCTTTATGTATATAACCAAAAAGGAAGAGTATACTAACTATACATACATATACCTTGCTAAATAAGTCCTTAAAGTGCAAAAATATGAAATTTATGACGCTTTCTTAAGAGGGAATATTAGGCATACGAAAATACATATGTATATATGGCTATATGTATAAGTATACAAGTATAGTAAAAGTATAAGTGTATACTTAGCATATGTATAAATGTACATAAGATACTTAAGCATGAAGTAAGAACTTATGTAAGCAAATGATGACCTAAGCAATGACCTAATCAACTGATGACCTTAGCAATGACTTAAGCAATTCATGACATAAGCAATGACTTAAGCAATTGATGACATAAGCAATGACTTAAGCAATTGATGTATAAGCAATGACCTAAGCAATTGATGACATAAGAGATGACATAAGCAATTAATGACATAAGTCTCTAAAATAATAAACTATAAGATCATCTAAGTGTAAGAATCTAATGGCTAATTAAATCATTAAGTACTAAAATAGGATATAAACATAAGCAATAAGAATATTTAAGCTTTAATAGTTAAAATTTCAATAAATTTAGTCCATATCATAAAATACAAGTCTTAATGTCCAAAATAAACATCACCATATGAATGTGCATCCGACAACGATGAAAAACTACTATAAGTTCGTAAATATCGAAAGTAGAATGAAAAAATTACATACGATTAGCAATTAGGTTTAATTGAATAAAAATTGATGGTAATTTAAGTAAAATTAAGTAGATAGATATCTAAAACCATTTGTTAATTCAATTACTTATTATCCCTGTTATCTCATAATGATTAGGTGATCCCGACGAGGCAAAAATCTTTCGATCGATTATTACGACTAGAGTAAGTTGTCATAGTCAAGTGAGTATTCCCGATGACTCTATACTTGTTTATTCTTGTAGTTAGTGCACTTAAATTAAATAATAATAACTTGATGTATGGGGTTTCAGGATATGCATGTGTTTGATATTGATTGATTACTGTGAGAAATATTGTTAAATATGATAATTGATGATTTGATTGTATGATTGATTGTTTCATGATTTGGATGGTTTTTTGATATTGATTGATCGCCTCATAATTTGACTTAATTATATTTGGCTTATCTTAAATTAAAAGGGTTATGCATTATCCATGCATTGCATTACTTATTTTGGCCGTCACTTCATGCGGAGGTAAAGAAAGGCCTTGTGGGGTTTGTTTATATTTATTATAGTGTTTCTATACGGTGTACTCATATAACATGACTTATGGGCTTACTAGCGATGAAGATGCTAACCGTATGGCTGAGGGTTGAGTTTAGAGATCTTTGCTGTAAGGTATGAGTATGGATTGCGGGAGTCACCTTACCACTAAGCTTGGGATTTTGTATACCACTAGATTTTCAAAAATGAAAATATATTTTATGAAATACAGAATTCAAAGTTATGGTTAAAAACCCAGGTGTTAGAGCCTGGTCGTGATTGGTACTGATGTATCTCAAACACTTATCTCGAAGGGCATTAAAATTTGATATTATATGCAGTACTGGTCAACTGCATATATTGTTTGGCATACTACGTGTGCATACATTTATATGATTGTAATAATTTGTTTCACTTGTTAGCATAGCATGAGGGATAACTCACTAAGCTTTTGTAGCTTACTCTCTAATAGTTTTTCTTTTGCAAGTTGATAGATAATTGGGCAGGGGTTAAGAGCCGAGCATTGAGTGCAAGTATTAAGATGATCTAGAGGTTAGAATTAGAAAAGATTCTATAGCTCATTTGAGACTTTAAATGTACTTATATATTTAGATTTAGTAATTTCAATGAGTTTGAATTTCAAGTTTATTCTATTCGATTTTATCATTTGGTAAGGGATACCAATTCTCTGTGGTTTTAAGAAATTGTGGGATATCGGACATTCATAGTTATTTATATTTATATGTTATGTTACAATAAATTAATTACTTAAAAATCAGTAATCTTAGTGATTTGTTATTTAGAGTCTTGCAATCTTTGACTTGTAAGGCAGTTTCCATATTATGGGTGCTCACATGATATGGAAATTTTTAGGTAATTTTATTAGGCCCCCTTTAGGGTTTTAATAGGTTAGATCAATAAAATGAAGTATATAGGCTTTGTTTAGACAAAACCCAATTGGGAATCTATTGTTGGTAATCTATTTATGATTCCTAATACTTATATCATAGATCATAAAATATCATAAATCATAAAAGATTTTAATAATAAGAAAAGCAATCTCAAACTTTTAATCAAGTAAGTAAAGTAATAAGATAAATATGCCAGATGTTTGGGAGAAGATGGGAAATGAATTGAATAAGTCATAGGAAAAGGGTGTAGGATTAGTGGCATTTATCCTATATGTGGGGGCATATTTTTATTTTTACTTCGAGTAGAGAATAAACCTAAAAGAATTGAGAAAACCCACTCAAGAATAGGAAAATGACATCATGATTTGGAATAGATCTCGAATGAAAGAATATATCAATGAGAAATTAGTTTGATAAGTTTAATGGATTTTGTTTATTATAGTATAGATGTTTTTTTTTTATTATAGATATAAATAGAAAGAAAATTAACAAAACTCACTTGAAAAATGGAAGAAAAAGCTACTTCTTTATGAAAATAAATAATTTGATTAAAAAGGAAAAAGATCCTATTATGAATAGAAAAAAAGAAAGGGGGATGAAATCTACACATTGATTCTTTTTTTTTTTTTTGCAATTTCTGGTGAACCATATGCATCAAAAGGTACATGTACGACTCTTTAGGGATACAAATTTTATCCTCATCAATTGACTTTATCAAGAAATATTACTTTTTTTAGGCCAAGAGGTTGATAGTGAGATGTCAAATCAAATTATTGGTCTTATGGTATATCTTAGCATAGAGAATGATAATAAGGATTTGTATTTATTGATAAACTCTCCTAGGGGATGGGATTCGTTGTATGAGTTTTTCATATCGAGGGTTCAAATCCTTCTCTTTTCGTTGATGACTTGGTATTTTATTTATCTTTCAAATTTCAAATTTTTCGAACCCTTTTTATTTTTATTTAAAGGTATGCAATAAATAAAAATGTTAATAGATAACAATCCTAAGAACATTGAACAATGAAGCAAAACAAGTCCAAAAAAGAAAAAAGAAGGACCTCTCTTTTTATTCTCCTTGTCTAGGATTATGTCCTGGATCATTAGATAGGAATCCCAAGATGAAGAGAGAAACAAAGAATATCACTACTGTGTAAACAAAGAGTTTGAGAGTAAGTATTACATAATCTCTAAGATCATTTTTTGGGGGATAAAAAAAAAAAAGAGAATAGGTTCTCCATTTTTATACTATGTATCCTATTTTGATACCAATAAATGAAATGCTTTCTATAAACTATAAAAATAATTTTCCGAAATTCATTTCCAAGGTTGAAGGCAAAAGGGAAATAAAATCTTTATTTGAATAACATCTATTAACTAGTTCTTTAGAAATTTTGTTTCTGATAATTGAACCCCATTATAGGTATATTTAATATGCATTTCTCTATTTCAATCCTTTAAGTCCTTAAACCACTCAGGAAATTGAAATAATAACATACGATGTAAACCCTGCTACTTTATGGGACATGTAATTAACAAAGAATACTTCTCAATTATTCCCAATGATCAACTAAACTAAAAGCTAAAGTCTACATTTAGAAAACGAACTTAGTCTTTCAATTCAAAAGTTCATTATCGATAAAAACTTGAATACCAAAATAATGGACCATAAATTATCCAAAACCCTAAACGCTAGGATAACTATGGACAATTAAGGATTTTGAGACCCTAAATGAATAATTGAAGATTTAACTTAAACAATTTTATTCAACTCTAGAAAAATACAAATTCCTTAGGAAGCTAATCATAATATACAAATTAATATAAGAGTTGAACCCTAAAAGAATCACGCATATAAGACAACTTATTTTCCTTATAAGCTATGTCACTTATAGATAAGTAAATCAACCAATCACATTAAATAACCTATCAAATGAGAGTTAGATTTACATATCATTTGATAACCTTTCAAAAGCTCATGATAAGACAATTTCCTAGTCTCACCATAAGTTATACTACAAATGGATAACCTATCTCATCACATTATCTAATTAAATTTAAATCAAGAAGATAGGACAAGGCCATGCCCCTAAAGGAAATTTGATGGTTGGTGGAAATGAAAGGGAATGGAAGGCCATACCTTGTCGTTTAACAATCAATTCATTTGTCCTTTACATCTACTATTTGCCCTTTATTACTTACATCACTCAATCATTACTTTACTAAGTTTAGAAGCAACAAAAGAGACTTTGTTAGATGCATAACACACACAACACAAACCAGCCACTTCTCCGTCCAAATCCTCTCACTTTCACTCACTTTTCAAACACCTTTAACTTTCAAACATAGAAGAAAACCAAGCCCCACTCATCCCTTACATTGCCACCACTTCCACACATACACATACACACATACGGCACAAAGTGTATTTTGTAGCCTCTACCTTATCCATCCAAAGAGCTATTCTAGAAGACTTTAGGAGACCTAAAACCAACCTCAAACACCAAAGCTTTGGCAACCTACGAAGCTTATGAAAAGGAAAGGAAAACAATGATCAAAAGAGGATACTAAGTGCATACTCACCCTCTTTACTCATTTAGGAAGAGTAAGTTCTTAAATTTGAGTACATTAGGATGCCATGTATCATAAACTGAGGACGGCCTAGTCGTGGCAGACGCCGTATACTATACGAAGAACCCCTGATTGGTTACCCTTCTAATCAAGAACTCTTCACACAATATACAAGGCTCTACAACCACTAATTTCCAAAGAACATTCAGATTCACATGATATCATCACACAAACATATTTATATAAAATTTGAGTTATAAAGCTTACAATATACAGTAATTAACTATGTCTAAGTCTATAATACTAAGATAAACAAAAGTACATGGGTAAGAGTCTACATAAACTGTTCTCTCTCAGTACACATAACAGCTCGCTCTTGCCCAAGTCCCCAAGTCCCCAAGCTAACCTGTGGCATCCCTCATCCTGCCTCTACGAATAGGCTATCCTGCAACAAAAGTCTAAAGGGGTATAAGCCTAAGCTTAGTGAGCAAAACCCTCAGCCACACCACAAGCAAGTTATAAATACATTATATTCATGCATATGAATGAATGATAAACCAGAATGCTAAATAATACGTACAATTAACTAGTTCATATACGTAACTTAGATTTAATGCCCTCCAAAGTCAAGGTTGGAGTTTACACGGCACCAATCAGATCCGGGTATTATACTATAACTTACTTTACTACAGAATTCCACGTTCTGTACTTATATCAAATAATTCTTTTATTTTCAGAAAACCCAAGTTCTAGTATAATTGTGAGTGGGCCCCCGCAGGCCACACTCACCCCTAAACGGAGGCCTCTAGACTCGACCCTTAGCTAAGCGGCTGGCGCCTCCAACGCTTAGTATTCCCGCGGGCCAGGGTAAGGTCATTTTGTACAAGTGCACCATACAGAACCAAATAAATCAATAATATCAACCCCCGAATGGCCTCTCTTTACCTCTATGTGATGTGACGGCCTGAATAGTATCCATGCTATGCATGTTAATGCATGTTCCAGTTTCTTTTTATAAGCGGAGTATAATTAAGTTTAAATTATGCTATGGCCAACCAATAATACACACAATCATTTTCTATACTACCATGCAACAAACATAGCATTATCAATACTTAAGATAAGTTCACAACTCAAGACATACCAACATACATAGGCGTTTCCCAAACCCCACACAATAGTCAATTAACAATAGTATTTAAGTCCACTATCTACAATCACAAAACAAGCATGGAATCATTGGGTAAATACTCACTCGGTTATGGCGACTCGCCCTAATCGTAGTAATCGATCAGAAGGTCCTCGCTCACCTCGGGGTCACCTCATCATTACGATTTGATAATGCTAGTAAGTACTTGAATTAACTAATAATTCTAAACATCTAATTACCTAATTCTACTTAAATTACTATCAACTTTTACCCGGTGAGACTATATTATCAATCGTATGTAACTTTTTCGTTTTATTAATGATATTTATGAATTTATAGTCGTTTTTCATCGTTTTTAGACGTATATTCACACGGTGATATCTGTTTTGGATGTTAAGACCCCTATTTTTACGTTATGAACTAAATTTATAGAAATTTTTAGCTATAACACTTAAGTATTCTTATTACTTATATTTATATCCTTTATTCCTTAAATTCTTATAATTAAAGGAGTTTACTTTGCTATTACTAATTCATGTACTGAATTAGGTATAATCTAATTTAGAAGGTGTATTAGGACTTACTAATTTAAGTACCTAATTACCTACACTTTTCTTATTTTTCTCATTTTCTAAACCTATGCTTATATCATCGCTTACATCATCTTTTACTTATGTCATTGCTTATGACATCACTTGCTTATGTCATGGCTTATGTCATCATGTGCTTACTTCATCACTTATCTCATCATATGATTACATAAGCCTTTCCTCATGCTTATGTCATATGTACATGTATTATGTACATGTTACCTCTCCTCTTATACTTATGTACATATATATACTTATACGTCTACCTAAATTTATATCGTATTTATACATGTATACCTACTCATATACCTATACGGTTGGATATGTATTTTTATACAAAAAATTCGTATGCCTAATTTTCTCTTAAGAAAATCTTCCTAATTTCATCCTTTTGTATTTTTATGTATGTATTTAGTGTAGTATACACATATATAGCTAGATATGGTCTTAATTCAAGTTATGTACATGATAAATACTTATGTACATGATAAATACTTATGTACAAAGGTTCACATACTTGTACTCTTTTAGTATTCCTTTATGTGCACATACTTATAAGCATATACTCATGTCTTCCTTTCTTCTTCTTCATAATTTCTAATTCCTATACTTAAAGGTGGAAACTTTGTTCCCTCTTCTTCAAGACAAAACTAAACACATGATTACTTATCTAATCTATCTAATTAACTAACTAATGAATAACATAAACCAACATAAAGTAAGTTAAGTACATACCTTTAGTTGTGTTGGAATTAAGGAGACAAAAGTGAAGAAATGAAAGTGAAAGGAGGAGATGAAGCTCACGGCAATGGTGGAGAATTTTTGTTTTGTTTCTTTTGTTTGACTTTCATAATGGAAGACAACAAATGGTGGGGTTTAGAAGGGGGAGATGTGGACGGCAACAATTGAGGGGAAAGGAAAAAGAAAAATCAAAAGAAAAGAAAAGAAAAGCCATCATTAAGGAGTTAGATATTTTTCTTATCTTTTAGTCTTTTGTTGACTTTTCAAAATGTTGACTTTAGTCAACATGTGTTGACTTGTTCAACCCTTTGACCTTGGTCAACATGTGTTGACTCGATCAACTCTTCTTAAGCATATGTAAATTTGTGTACATAATGTAGTGATTAAGGAAAATTAAGGGAAAAATGAAGGAAATGAGATATTTGATGAATTGATTAGTAAACATAGTTGATGAGGTCTTACTTTAGGTCTTTATAGCTTATATATCTCATTTGATAAACTATTTTGGATAACAAGTGCAAAAAGTAATAATTTGAGTATTAAAGTTCACTACATGTAACCTAATCTTCAACTATTACCCTAACTCTAAGTGAGACTATCTTAATCGCATACTTAAGTGATAAATATAATCTATGACTCATTATCTTAGTTTCTAATGGATTACTTGAGGATTCAAATCATATAAGCATGAATGAGGGTCATCTCTAACCTTTTACTAATGATTTGGCAAAATATGAGCATTATATTATCAATTAGGGTTTTAGGGTATATCATGTTGGATTAGTGCACATATGTCTTTAAGATAATCATTTTTAGGGTTTCTATCACTTTTGAATAAAATCTTTAGCATTTAGAAACATTTAGAGTAGAAAAGTTCTTTACGCGATTGAGTAATTCTTTTAGGGTTTTCACTTTCATTAGCCTTGTTGACTCATAAATTGTCTAATATGGTTGAGTCTATTTCAAAAACTAGATTGATAATTTTAGGGGTTTACACCATGCCTAGGAGACTATATGTTTTCTATAAAGATATTAACATGTATATAAAGTGATATTATAGTTACTTTACATTAGGTGTTAAGTTTATGAATCTCTTACATGAAAATTGGAATATGAGTATACTAGGTTTAGTATTATGTAAGATACATGCCTATCACTTAGAATGAAAGTTTATGACTTGAGAAAATCATGAAATATGTATATGAATGGAAGAAAAACATGCTAGATGTGGTATATTTGAAGAGGATTTAGATGTTACTTTTACTTCTATTTGATTTCATATGCTTAAATCTAGCTTTAGGTGAAGGAAATACCACTACATGATGCTTTTATGAGAAAATCAACTCTTTGAGATTTCAACTAAGGTGTTGCACTTATGATAAGTATGTGATCTATAAATTTTACTTAGTATTTTAGCTAAATGATGTTCTTATGGAGAAGAAGTTAAGTTAGAGTTAGAATATAAGTAGTATAGGCTCTTCATTATCACTTAAACTTGAGAAAATGATAAAACAATTAGAGAAACCAAGTTAAAAGCCCAAAAACCTAACCAACCATATTTGGAACCGCAAGAAACCCACTTAAAAATACAATAAAATGAAGTAAACAAAGTGAAAAGACCAATTAAGGTAAGTATGATAAGTGTTAAAAGCTTAAAACTCAAAATTAGGCCTAAAACATTCAAAACAAGCTTAGAACTTTTAGTTAGGCCCTTAAGAAAATTCTGACCAGCACCTTAACCATCCAAGAGAAGTTATTTTGAGACCCATAAGGAGTCTACATAAAACTTCCTAAGCCTAACAAAGTCACCAACTTTAGTTTTAACTAAAACTACATAAGCCCACTTAAGAGTCTAAGAAAATTTTGATAGCACCAAAGTCATGAGGGAAGGATAGAAATTTGACCTTGATGGGTGTTTTAAGCTTAGAATAAAGTCCTAATCCTAAGCCCAAAAGAACATAAAACCATGAGAACCGTATTGTTCTGACCCGCGGATAGAATTATAGGTCCTATCTAAATATAACCATACCACATTAAAGTACACTAAAAAATGATGGAAATCGATTATAAGATCATAAAAATCGGATTTAAAATGAGAAATTCATACATGATTAAAGTTTTAGTACAATTGGAAAGAATATGAGAGTTGAGTTAAAAATGTAACTTCAAAGATTTTAGGTTAGCCTTCTAATTTTATTTCAAATTCTTATAATATCATATTTGCGATGTTCACGGGACCCTATTGTTAGAGACAACCTACCCCCATATTATTACAACTGATTAGTTATAGCTGAGTGAGTGATTCTTAATGACCTTATGTTTGGTTTTGTTTATAGTGTAAATGCACTTTAATTTATATAATGAACTTGAACGTATGTAGAATATGAAAAATGCATGTGTATGATATTATGATTGAATTCCATGATTTAATAATTAGATGATAATCAGAAGTGTTTATAGTGATAGTTATGTATAGTTGTATGGAATGAAATTGTCTGATCACAATGAAAATCGGATTAAGAAAATATTTGATTAAGAAATTCAATAAGTCATACATTTCTCATGATTTCACCATAACTATACCAAACGCCACCTCACGTGGAAGGTGAGAAGGGGCTTACAGGAGTAAGGGCTCCTATAGGGATTAGGCAATGGTTATGTCATTTATATGTTATTGAGTCTTTATCTGAGCTTTCGAGCTTACTAGGTGCTAGGGGATGATAAATTGTTAGTAATAGGCCATATCTTGTGACTTTTGATTAGGGTGTATGATGTGGATTATAGAGGCCACCACACCGCTAAACTTGAGAATTCTGACCTAGAGTTTTTTTTTTTTTTTTGAAAAGTTAAGTGTTTATATTATGTATAAGTTTGAATTCTTTTGAGCATGTTGATGCAAGTGAAATAAAACCTAGGTGCTAGAACTTGATTGATGGTTTGTGTCGGTTAATTATCTCCAACCCTGACTACAGGGGGCGTAATCCTGAGTTACATGTAGTTCCTAAGTCGTTGTATATATTGTTTATCAATTTTGAGTATTCATGCATTCATATGTTTGTGAATTTAATAAAATTATTGTGTGGCATGGCAAGGAGATTAACTCACTAAGCTTAAGCTTATACCCTGATATATTTCTTTTGATGTAAGACTATCTCTTCATCAATCCAGGTGAAAGGATGCCTAAGATAAGTCTCGTACAAGGGCAATGCTATGTGATTAAGAGAGCAAAGAGAGAAATTCATAGTATGGCCAATAGTTGTTCATTTCTTTTAGTTAGCTCAATTTTTGTAAATAGATAGACTTATGGTAGCTTTTTATGGACCTTCGATGTACTGTATTATTTTGTCATGGAATTCTAAGTCCATGCTTTATATTTTTAGTAAATTATGAAGTTAGTTAGTAATTTCTGTTAATATGCTTGATATTATTCATCTATATACCTAATGGTAAAATAGAGTGGAAGAAGCCTTATGTGTCATATGAAAGGCCTATGATCAACATCAACCAGGGGGTTGATTGTAGATTTTTGTACGATATACGATGATCTACTACAACAATGATATTGTTTTGGTTATGATATACAAACTATATTTTTCGCTATTATCAATGAAGGTAATATAATATATGCACGGGTTCAATACTCATTGTTTGCCCATCTATCCTATATATCTATCTCATATATCCCATATAGAGACTAAATATGGCAATTAGGTCTTTTTATTGCATAACTCCGTCCTTTAGCTCGAGGTTTTAATCTTTTCAAGGTATGACTCTCATTGACTTTAGCTTCACTAATAACTAAACTTCCTTCCTTGAAACCCAAATTGTGATAAGCATTTGCTGTTGTAGAATAAACCAATTTTAAAATAGGATAACATGCTCAATAAGACATTAGTTTAAGTAGCATACGAGTTTTCTCGCAAGAACGTCCACAAATCTCATCAATCACTCTATATACTTTGTGAGCAGACATAAATATATGTTGACTTAATGCATATACTTTTCCCCCTATTTTGTTCCTTTTCAATAAATGTTTTTTTAGTTTTGCATTAGTTATGCCCAGGTTTTTCAAATGTTGTGGAACTATCCTTAGTATGTTCTTTTTCATAAAATTCACCTCTTAGTAATGATCAATAATTATCTATATTCATTTCAGTAAATTATTAATGACAGGATTTATTATCATTTTTCGCATGTGTAGTGGATTTCATAGTAGGTACAAAATCTCCCAATTTATGGCCTACCATACAATCTTTTATAAAAATAGGCCAATGCTTCTATCCAGTATTTATAGTAATAGAATGTTCGATCATTGTAGGTATAATGGTAGACGCATGAGACCAAGTTCTTATTATTTCTTTTTCACCCTTTGTGTCAAGTTTCTCAATTTTTCTTAATAAATGATTCACTGTCATAGTCAATTACTCTCCCCTTTTTTTTTTTTTTTTTTTTTGTAAAGACAAAGAAAGAAATTAGATTTTCTCCCCTATTTACTACTTACTACGGTGGCAAAGAATCAAATTATCACTATATTTATTCATTTTTCTATTTCTTCTTCTAAGTATGGGATAACCCCAAGGGATTGCAAGTTTTTTTTTTTTTTTTTCTACTAATCGGGGCCCTCCCTTCACCACCCCCATAGGGAAGGTCTAGGGTTCATAACTATTCCTCTTACTAACGGATGCTTACCTAGCTAACATTTTGATCTGGCTTTAGCCAAACTTTTCTGGTTAACACCAACATTTCCCACTTGTTCAATTGTTGATGAGCAGTTTTTGGATATCAAACGGACCTCTCTAGAAGGTAATTTTAATGTGGCTGATTTCCCCTCTTTCGCAATCAGTTTTGCTATAGCACCTACTGCTCTAGCTAATTATCCACCCTTTCTAAGTGTGATTTCTATGTTATGTATGAAGGACTCTATTGATAGAATTCTTTATCTTTATTCTACCAATATAAATTATCATATTGTAACACATCATCAATCATAATAAATAACAAGTATTTATTTGAAATGATAATTTCAATTTTTTTTTCTATTTTCATAAAAAATATTGAATTACAATTTCAAATAAAAAATCATTTTTATTTTTTTAAATATTGGCATAGTCCTATTCATGCTATTTGACCAATTCTAACTTCTTAATTTTGGAAAGAAGAAAGATTCACAACAATTAAGAATAGAAAATTCTATTTAAGCTTTCCATATCTTGATTTTTTATTGAACCTAAAAAAAAAAAAGATAAGAGTCACAAAATTGACTCAGAAATAATTAATTAAGAATAAAATAGTTTTTTTATGGAATATCCATATCAATATTCATGGATTCTCCCTTTCCTTCTACTCCTAGTTCCTATGTTAATTGGAATGGGACTTCTACTTTTTCCAACAACAACAAATAATCTTCACCATATATGGGCTTTCCCTAGTATATTTTTGTTAAGTCTTGTTATGATTTTTTTTATTTATTTATCTATTCAACAAATAAATAAAAGCTCCGTCTATCAATATGTGTGGCCTTGGACCATTAATAATGATTTTTCTTTAGAGTTTGGTTTCTTTATTGATCCACTTACTCCCATTATGTTAATATTAATTACTACTGTTGAAATTATGGTTCTCTTCTACAGTAACAATTATATGTCTCATGGCACACCAATCAAAGAGCCCTCGGACCATGAAAGTCTCCTTTTTTTTTTTTACTAATATATGAAAACAAAAGTATTACTATGTTGCTCTCAAAAAGCGCCCATATATGGGGATATTAATCTCATATCTCGTATTGTGTTATAATTTTTATAATACGGTGATTCTAATCAAAATATAACTAGCTAAGGTATTTGATGGTCAGCGTGGCAATAGGCTTCACTTTTATGATTGCCTTCTTAGCCATTGTAAACAAAGCTAAGGATACAATTTGCTAAGCTAGGGGTCAAACAAAGTCGTCGCCAGCCCTACCAAAGTACAAAAAGCTTTCAAAACTTACACCTCCCTATTACACAACCTACAAAAAGGCTTTCAATAGTGCCCTTAGAATCTAAGCCTCTTAAAGCACTAGTAGTTGTAATTATAGATAGGGCTATCATTCTTATCACTTCGAGTTTCAATCCATATGACCTCCCGGAGGTACAAAGTGCACCTCTTATGTAAAGGTAGGTAGTAACCTAACCTTTTGAGTAAGTGTTTTCATAATCTTCTTCTATCCAAAGAAATGATTCATCGAAATAATGAGTCACTATTGATATTGACCCATCTGAGATCTCCAAATGTTTGGGAGTTCTTCTATTCAATCCTTTTCCTTCTTCTTGTTGCTGCATATCTTATTTATATGTATCTTCTCTTTATTTCCTAAGCCTCTAGTGAGTTAGAGACTGAGTGTGAAAATATCAAATCTTTGATGATTCCATCATACATAATGGAGTTACGAAAACTTCTAGATAGGTACCCTATATCTGAATTGAATTCTTTATAGTTAAAGAATCTCTTTTTAGTTGCTCTAAAAAAATTAGGAGATTTTCTAAAAGCAATATAAGGTTCTACTTCTAGTGGCAACATGCTATGGAGTGGTGGTCTCGCCTATGGGGTCAAATCAATACACTCTAAGAAGAAATATTTTAATACCAATCTCATCGATATTATTTATCTCCTAAGTATCATACCAAATCCCATCCATCAAATCACTTTTTCGAGTCTAATGAAATTAGACTAATACCTATATTAAATATTTCCTAGGATGGAAGGATTCAAACCTCTGAATACTAGGACTAAAACCTATTATCTTACCACTTGGCAATGCCCCATTTTGATTTTGACTTGATACTAATAAATAGTATTATGGGGATTGGTTGTTTGTAAATTCCATCCAGTCTAAAAATTTATAGACTATATTGTTCTTAGGATTTTGAGATATGTAGATATAGAATTAAATTGAATTTATTGATCATTACATATAATTCAATTATGATATTGCATGAAAGTATGATTTCTTCTATTTTCAATTGCAAAAAGAGGATTTTTTATTAGGTAAGTTGAAAGAAGGATTTTTTGGCGGGCCCCCATCAATTCCTTTGAGTTTCATTCTTGCAAATGTACTCCCCAAGTAGGATACTTAACGCGTTAGCAATAACATTGCATGGGATAATACACACAGTGCTTACAATCCATTGTTTATTGTAAACCTCGTAAATCTAGCCTTTTTAAGTATAGAATCAAATGCCCAAACTGTAGATGATTTCTTGAAGTCAATAAAGCTAGTGAGATTTAAAACCGATTAAAATCTCAATTCAAAACCTAAAGTGAATATGAAAAACCTTAAATTATCAATTGAACCTCTAATCGCATACAAAGACACTAAAACCTCAAGTATATATAACTGCAAAATTTGACCTCGAACCTCATCAAAACCCTAAAATAACAATTGAAGACTTAATCTCATATGAGTAAATTAAACCCTAAATGTGTAAAAGCACTAGAGATTACGCTCGAAAGTGATAAAACCTTAAAACTATTACTTTAAGGATATAAAAGCACTAATTCACCATAATTTACCTTAAAACCCTAATTGATAATATAACCTTAGTATTGTACTAAATCATTAGTAAAAGATTAAGGGTAACTTTCAATCATTCATAAATACATATTATACTAAAGTAATCCCTTAAAAACTAAGATATTGTATCATAGATCACAAAGATATTGTATCATAGATCACATTTATCTTCTAAGTATATAACTAGGTTAGTATTACATAGAGTTAAGAGTTTAGTTGATGCTTATATTACATTTAGTAGGTATTAGTACCTTAAATGATACTTTTCATGACAATTACATTAAGTAGCCTACTGAATGATGTGTATAGGATATAAATACCGAAAGGAAGATTTCATTACCTATTTTTATTAATCATTTCACTAAACTTCTTATTTCCTTTCATTTCCTTAATCTTTCTCCTAATTTTCCCTAATTACTTCATTATGTACACTAAATGACATTTATTTTTGGAAAGTTGACTAAGTCAACACATGTTGACTAAAGTCAAAAGGTTGACTAAGTCAACAAAATGTCACTTTCATTTTAGAAATATCTCTTCCATTCTAATGATTTCTTTTCTTTTCTTTTCTTTTCTTTTAGCTTTTTCTTCCCTTTCCTTTTCCATTTTTGCCGTCCACTTCTTCATCCTTTAGGACCCACTTGCTTTCACTTTCAAAAACACAAAACAACACAAAATCAAGTCCCTTTCTTCTTCCTCCATAATCGTGACCTCCCTTTCCCTTTCACTTTTCCTAATTTTCCAACTTTGCAACCATATATCAAGAAGAAAACAAAGGTATGTTATCATGTATTGCTCCATATTATCCAATAGTTAGATGAATAGGTAGGTTAGTTTATGAAGTTTATGTGTTGTGTACATATATGTTGATTTAGGCTTAAAGATTCAATTTTTATGTTTAGAAGTGTAGGATAGCCTTGGTAAATTGAAGAAGAGCATGTGTACATGTATCTAAGTATGTGTATATAAGTGTATACTAGATAAATACATGTATAAAGACCTTTATATATAAGAATCCAATATGTACATAACCCAAAATAAGGCATATACCAACCATACATACATATACCATGTTAAATATACCCTTAAAATATAAAATGGATAAAATTTGAGAAGCTTTCTTAAGAGGAATTTTAGGCATACGAAAATACGTATAAAAATATGTATGTTACATATGTATATACGGGTATATGTATAAGTATAAATACGGTATATATATAAGTATATGTATAAGTATACTAGTATACATATAAGTATAATAAACGTATAGGTATATAGTTAACATATGTAAAGTGTACATAAGACACTTAAGTATGACTTAAGCATGAGGTAAGGGCTTATGCAATCAAATGATGATGTAAGCAATGATGTAATTAAAAGATGACATAAGCGAATGATGACATAAGCGATAACACAAGTGATCAATGACGTAAGCCATGACATAAGCATAAGCTTATAAAATAATAACTTATAAGATTACATAAGAATATAACATAAGTATGTACATATACTTAGGAGTTAAAAATCCTTTAAACCCTAATACACTTTCTGAATTGAATTAAACTTAATTAAGTATGTGAATTAGTAATACCAATGTAAAATTCCCTAAGTGTAAGAATCTAAAGGCTAATTAAATCATTAAATACTAAAATAGGATATAAACATAAGCAATAAGAACAATTAAACTTCAATAAGTTAAAATTTCAATAAGTTTAGCCCATATCGTAAAACACGGGTCTTAATGTCTAAAACAGACATCACCATGTGAACGTGTATTCGAAAATGATGAAAAACGACTACAAGTTCACAAATATCAGAATTAGAATGAAAAGTTACTAAATACATAAAGGAAGTCTCGTAACTTATAAATATAAGAAAATAGTTACTATTAATCCCATTAAGTATGGTAAACCCTATACACATTATACTTGAGTTATATTGGGGGAACTAGACAAACTACAATAGACTTTTAGTTAACTAAGAAATCTGACTTTTCAGAATACTTATAAGCTTTACTATTTTTTTTAGGCATTCAATATTAAGTTTTGGAAACCCGAAAGCTTGGAGAATGAGCAATAATCCAGGTGAGGGAGTTCTAATAACCTGCTACTTGCTTGTGTGTGTTACTTGTATGAGGTTTTGCTGCTTGTTGTTACTTATATGTCTGAGTGACTGCTTTGCTTATTTGCTATCATCCGTGTGATCACCTTTTTAAATTAATAAGTATAAATATCTGACCCAAATAATCGGTTCTATTTGTCACATATCTATGACTTAGTAAATGTGTGGATGGAGAGTATTAGCTTTGCAAAATGATAAAAAGGGTCGTTTTGGAAAAAAAAAAAACTTTCCTAATCTTAAACGTATTTTGTACAATTTTGATAAGGGCCGTAGTATTAGAAATGATATTTTATCGTTAAGGCAAAGCTAACATGGGATCTCTAATTGATAGCGAGAGGACTCGCTTTATTATGCCTATAAGCCCTTGGATTATTTTGGTTGTGAGGGGACTCACATGTTTATGCTTGAAGGGCCTTGGATGGTGGATGGTTCTAGTTTAGGATTCACCTATTTAGATTGGAACTCTTTTCTCTACTAGGGTAATAGTCGAGTGTTGTCTAGAGGGGTGGTGCCCCTAGGCAACCTCATGCGGATAAGCTGAGGTGCTCTATGCGGGTAAGTATAGGGGATAATCGAAGTATAGACGACGTAATTCTACACCGTTCATAGTTCTAGACTCCTATGGATGTGTTGCTAGCATTCATCATGCCTGCATTCATTTTATATGTAGATAGCTTGCTTGTATGTATGATAATAATGTGTGATAACTTGCTTGAATGGTAGTTATGAGAGACAAACTCACTGAGCTGTTTCATGCTCATTCCCCCTTAGTTTCTTTTGCAGGTTTACTTACAATGGGATTGGGATAAATCTCAAGTGCCAAGTGTGAGATGAAGATATGTATATTAGTATTAGAATTAGCTAAGATCTTTATAGGTGATACATAAACATCCTTTGTAGAAAATATTTATATGTTAGAATTTAATATAATTTCAATTTTCTTGCAGTTTTCTAATGTTAGTATATCTTATCTTATTATTTGGTAGGGGATACCGATTCTTTACGGTTCTGAGGAATTGTGGGATATCAGATATCTATAGTTATTTATATTTATATGATATGTTATGTTATGTTATGTTATGTTACAATAAATTAATTACTTGAAAATTAGTATTCTTAGTGATTTATTATTTAGAGTCTTGCAATCTCTGACTTATAAGGTGGTTTTCATATCATGGGTGCACACATGTTATGGAAATTTTAGGTAATTCTATTAGGCCCCCTTTAGAGTCCTAACATTTATTGCTAGGACTACTTGGGTATCCACTCCCATTTGCTCCCATAGCTTTCGTCTCTTATTGTTAGTATAGGCCCAATAGAGTGCTTTTGTTGTTGGTGTTCTTTTCGATCTTTGCACATTTCACCACCCTTATCATACTCTAGCTTGATAGTTTCCACCACCTATCTAAGGTTGAGCCTTAGGATTTGATGGCAAACTTAAAAAGCACCTACATATACTTTATGCCCAATCATTCTAGATAACGCTTGTATCCTCTATATTATCGTAGATGTTGGCATAGAGTTAGTTGATGCTTATTCCCCAGACACCATCATTGCTTCTTCTCTAGGAAAAGAAGTTCATGACTCGTGGGCCTTCTACCTCCATGTGGCATTGCTTCATTAAGCGATCCTGCTTAGATGAAATGGAAGATATTGTTGATAAATAGAAGTATGTCTTGTTTATCAACATCTCAGATACGGAAGTGCATACCATGATTTTTCTATCTATTAATAACTATATGCATTGCATGACAGATATGAAGAAGTAGACCATTATCTCGGCAATAACGAGCCAAGCTATTATTTGAAGTGAAGCCCCCTATTAAGTAGTCATGCATTATGATAGGAACTCCCAATTCTCTAGCAAATATAGCCCCTTTGGATCGTTTCTTCAAGTCCTAAGCAACTCATTATGATTAATATATCGCAATCTTAAATAATCTATCCGTATTTTATTTTCTAACTCAATGTATTCATTCTTTGATTATTAGAATTCTGATGGAATTGCTATAGAGAAGATTCTATCTATCTATGTATAAGAATATTGGTTGACATGAGTATATAAGTCATGTAATATTGTTGAATAACAAGCCCTCAATTATCTATTTTTTATTTATATTATAGAGAATTCACATGCTTGGGAGTCCCTAATGATTAAATAAACCAAGATTTTACCATGATTGCAATTTTAGAGAGATGTGAAAGTGAAAGCCTATGGGGTTGTCTCTGTAACTAGACAACCAACACTAAAAACTATCTTTACATTAGATGGTTTGGTGTTTTGGTGATCCTTACCTTGTTGACCACAACTTTTGTATTTATTATTGCCTTCATTGTTGCTCCTCCAATAGATATTGATGGTATTTGTGAACCTATTTCTAGATCTCTACTTTATGGAAGCAATATTATTTCTAGTGCCATTATTCCTACTTCTGTAAACCCTACTTTTAGTAGGCCTAAGATTTGATTAAGAGTACTTTCCGAACATTCCTAAAGATCAACTAAACCAAAAACCTAAGTTCATATTTAGAAACGAATTAAATTTTTACAATTCAAAAGCCAATTGTCGATAAAACCCAAGCTTGAAAAACCGCGAGCTCTAAAGCTACTTAAAACCTTAAACCTTAAAACCATTAAGGAATTTTAACCCTAAATAATTAATCGATAATTTAATTTGAATAATTTCATTCAACTTTAGAAAATTTCACAATTCTACGAAAATCAAATCGTAAATCACAAAACAATGTAAGATAAAAATCCTAAAACAATTTTCTATAAGGCTATGCCCTTATCTTCATGCATAAGCCTTACATATAAATAAGTAGACCAACCAATCACCTTAGATAACTTATCAATTGAGAGTTGGAATCATTTATCAATTGATAACTTATCAAAACCTAGTGATAAGACAATTTCCTTATCACCTCTTCACTTATACTACATATGGACAAATTTTCACAAGAAATCATGAGCTTAACTTTAATAAAGGTAACAAAACCACTCCATGACATAAAAAGACTTCCCATGGCAGATCTAAAGAGGGGAGAAGAGGGGGCCATGCATTTGTCATTCACCCATCAATCACTTCCTCTTACACATCACTATTCACCCCTTAATGCTTACATCATCAAGAGTTGCAATTGTTGACTTTTTGTAAGCTTTAAGACAACACTTTCAAGACATTTAAGCACTCCTTCTCTCTTCATTCCAACCGGCCACACTCTTCCCCATTTCTCTCACTTTCAATTTCACTTTCACTTCATCTTTCTCTCTTTAGAAACAAACATAAAAAGGGGAAACAACTTTACCCCACAAAATCCATTTTCTTCCATTTTGAAGCTTCAACTCATGGCATTTTTTTTTCTTTGCTCATGTGCCATTTTCTTTCATCATTTAAGATCATCTAAGACCATTAGAATCTTCCATAAACCCCTTTCCAAAAGACCAAAGGATTCGGGTTTCAAAAGGTAAGCAAAAAGGAGGAAGCAAAGTTAAAGGCTTAAGAGGAACCTTAGTGCACAACCACCAAACTTTGCGTTAAGGACGAGTAAGTGATTCT
Organism: Lumnitzera littorea; assembly: GCA_024138015.1. NCBI lineage: Eukaryota > Viridiplantae > Streptophyta > Magnoliopsida > Myrtales > Combretaceae > Lumnitzera > Lumnitzera littorea. Next base: position 69,396,563 of record JAMXBB010000002.1, on the reverse strand, counting down.
TGTGATGTGTGGATTAATATTTATGTTATAAGACTTGGATTTCTTGAAGATATGAGTAAGGTTTGAGTTGTTATAGCACAAAAATTCGTTTTAAGAAACAAACCCTAAAACCATTACATGAAGTTGAAATATGAGCATGTAAAGTTGGTGTTTTGTATGGACATTTGTTTAATGCTTTGAATGGAAGATTTTAAGCTAAGGAAATCTTGAAATGAGAACTTTGATGAAGGGTAAGCATGCTGGACGTGAAGGTTCCATGATCATTTGAATGTTGATTTTGTTTCCATTTAGTTAAACATGCTCAAAACTAGACTTAAGTTAAGGAAAAATCCATCACATGAAGTTTTATGAAGAAATCAACTTTGTATGGCATGAGCTATGATATGGAGGTTTTATGAAGTATAAGATCTTTTATTTCTTTATGTGGAGCATGAGTTAAAGGATCATTTGATGGAAGGAAACTTAAGTTAAGAATTATACACAAGTAGTTAAGTGCATAATCTACCACCTACACTTAAGGAAATGATGAAACAAGTTGAAAAACCAAGTAAGGACCCCTTAGGACCAATATGAGCAGATCTGGAACGTGGGTAAATGAAGCCTAAAAATATGATAAAAGTGAAAGAACAAAGTGAAAAGATTAACCAAAGCAAGTATGATTAGCATACAAAGCCTAAAACTCAAAACCGGGCCTAAAACTCTCAAAACAAGCTTAGAACTCTAAGATGGGCCTTCAACAAAAATCTGACCAGAAACTTAAAGTACCAAGAGAAGTTGTTTTGAAGCCCATAAGAAATCCACCTAAGGCCCCATAAGCCCACCAAAGTCATTAACTTTAGTTTGAACAAAAAACAAGCCCATTTGATAACTTAAGCCCACTAAAAGGCCCAAGAAGTGGTTGTTAGCCTTAAGAATATAAATCAAAGTTGTAAATCTGATCTGAAGGAGTATTTTAAGCTTAGGATAAAATCTAAAGACCAAGCCCAAAGAATTTCTTAAGTTATTAAAAAGCCCAATTACCAAACAAGGCCCAAAAACATTCCAACACATGAGGAACGCTACTGTTCTGACCCATGGACAGAATTGTATACCTCATTTCGAAAATCTAACCTTACCACATTAAAGTACACTCGAAAACGATGAATATTGACTATAAGATCATAAAAATCGGATTTAAAACGAAAAAGTTATACGCGATTGAACATTAGGTAAAAACCGGGAAAAAATTACGAAAACTAGTTAAAAATATAACTTAAAGAAAACTTACATAGTTTCTTAAGTTTGTTTCAATTCCTTATAAAAATTATTTCAATGACCAGGGGACACTGTTTACGGAGAGGACTTGCCTCCGGATTATTTTAATTGACCCACATGGCAGAGTGAGTAAATTCCCGATGACTCTTTACTTGATTGTGCTTGTAGAAATAGATGCACCTAAACTTATATATATGAATTTGGATGCTTGTGGGATATGGGAGATGCATGTGTATGAATTTGTGAATGAATGTGATAACTTGTTAGTTATATATAATAATGAAAACTGTCTGTATGAATATATACATGTGAAATGTATGGAATGAAACTGGTTGATCACTCAAAAGAAATCAAGTTAATTGCTTATATGATTAAGAACTCAAAATGAATCATGCATTCCCCATATTGCATACGGATAACACCGACTGCCGCTTCACGTAGAAGATGGGAAGGGACTCACAGGAATACGAGTTTCCTGCAGGATTGGGCACTAGCTACGCCAGCATATATATTGAGTCTCTGTCTTAAGCTGATGGGCTTACTAGGCGCCGGGAGACGCCAACCGTCGGCGAGGGGCCGAGTCTTGTAGCTTCTGCTTAGGGCGTGTGTTTGTGGACTGCGGGGGCCACCACACCACTAGACTTGGGATTTTAAAAGATATGATTTGATTTTGGTAAAGGAAGTATATATATATATATGTAGAGTTTTGTTTTGGTATGAGCACGATAGTGCAAATGAAATAAAACCCAAGGTCTAAAACCCGGATTTTGGTTTGGGTCGGTTAATTATCTCCAAACCCCGACTTCAGGGGGCGTAATTCTGAGTCGTATGCGGTTCCTAGGTCACTACATGCGTTGTTTGGCATACTGGTTGTTCGTGCATTCATATGATTGTGCATATAATAAATTTCTGCTATGTGGTACTGATGAGGGCATTTATCTCACTAAGCGTAAGCTTACTCCCCTATAGATTTTTGTTGGTGCAGGAGAACCTCTTCGTCAATCCGGATCGAGGCATGCCCGTAGTAAGTCTTGAGTAGAGACGAGTTGGAGCGATCAGAGAGCGAAGAGGATATTTTGTAATAGATTATAGATATTTAGATACTTTTATGTATGTATGCATAACTTAGATTTTATGCAGTTCCGTTATGAACTGCATTTGTTTGTAATATTATTTTGGTGTGGGTCTCACGAGCCCACACAATTAGTTAAATTATAACATAAAAGAAATTTTAGTTTAATTTGCTCTATATTACTAGTCTATGGGCCTAGTAGTAACGTAGAGTGGAAGGAGCCTTGTGTGTCGTATGAAAGGCCTATGATCAGCAAGGGAGTTGATAATAGACCTTTATACGGTATACGGCGACCTATCACGACAACGATACTGTTGGGTCGTTATAACTTCTGCAGTTATAGGTTTACACTTTTACCTAATATGCGACAACATACCACTAAAAAATGAACGGTCAAAATTGTTACTCATTGTGCACTATGTACATCATAGTGATTATGTCAACATGAATGCTGGTGTGGGGAATACAGATTGTCAATTGCCAGGTAACCCATCGGCTATTTGCAAGTTTACATCCAATATTACAATTAATTGATTTAACTTTACAGCAACAACAATGAAGGTTTGGGGGGCAAAGGCAAAATCTAATAGTGACTAGAGGTCGGATATGTTGCTAACCTACATAATACAAACATAACAAGCTACTCTCCTTGTTATCACTAATAAGGAGAGTCAGGGGAAAACGTTAATAGGGGCTTTAGTGCTAAAGTCTGGAAGACCTCTAAATGACTTGAGAAAGTTGTTACGTGAACTCATGGGCTTATGATCTGACCTCTACCAGTTGTGTTAGGACCCTACAAGGGGCTTAATAGGATTATAAAAAATTTCCATGTCACGTGTACACTCATGATATAGAAAATGCCTTATAAGTCAAAGATTGCAAAACTCTAAATAATAAATCACTAGGATTACTGATTTTTAAGTAATTAATTTATTATAACATATAAATATAAATAACTATGGATGTTTGATATCTCACAATTCCTCAGAACCATAGAGAATCGGTATCCCTTACCAAATGATAAGATCAAGTAATATAGACTTAAAAGTTCAAACTTAATAAGGTTGAAAAAATCTAAGTACAGAAGTGGTATTTACATTTAAAGTTTCACATGAACTAAACAACTTCTCTCTAATTCCAACCTCAAAAATGTCTTACTACTTACACTTAACACTTGGCTCTTAACCTATATTTGATTATCTATTAACTTGCAAAAGAAAAACTATTGGGCAGTAAGCTACAAGAGCTTAGTAAGTTATCCCTCATACTATACTAATAAGTAAGTTATTAAATAAATTATTACAATTATATGAATGCATGCACATGTAGTATGCCAAACAATATATATAGTTGATTGGTGTTGCATATAACGTCGGATTTTAATGCCCTCCGAGGTAAGGGTTAGAGATACATCAACACCAATCACAACTAAGCTCTAGCACCCAAGTTTTTAACCATAACTTTGAACAAAAATACATTTCCATTTTTGAAAATCCAGTAGTACACAAAATCCTAGGTCTAGTGGTAAGGTGGCCCCCACAGCCTACACTCATACCTTGCAGCGGAGGTCTCTAGATTCAACCTTCAACCATACAATTAGCGTCTCCATCACCTAGTAAGCCCGTAAGTTTGAGTAAGGTCATGTTGTACGAGTGTACCATACAGAAACACTTTAATATATATGAACAACCCCCACAAGGCTTCTCTTTACCTTCGCGTGAAGTGACAACTAAAATAAGTAATGTAATGCAATGCATGGATAATGCATAACCCTTTTAATTTAAGATAAGCCAAATATAATTAAGTTAAATTATGAGGCGATCAATCAATATTAGTAAACCATTCAAATCAGGTAACAATTAATCATATAATCAAATCATCAATTATCGTTTTTAACAATATTTCTCACAGTAATCAATCAATATCAAGCACATGTATATCTTGAAACCCCATGGATCAAGTTATTACTATTTAATTTAAGTGCATTAACTGCAAACATAAAATAGGTATAGAGTTATCGGGAGTACTCACTTGGTTATAAAGTCTTGCACTAATTGTAATAGTCCTTGAGAAGATCCTAACCCTCGTTAGGATCACCTAATTATTATAAGATAAAAATGATAGTAAGTAACTGAATGACTAGTTATTCTAAGTATTTGTTCACCTATTTCTACTTAGGTTCTTATTAGTTTTCAATCGATTGAACCTTATCACTAATTGTATGTAACTTTTTCATTTTATTTCTGATACTTATGAACTTATAGTTGTTTTTTATCGTTTTCAGACGTACGTTCACACGATGATATCCGTTTTGGACGTTATAACCAGTGTTTTATGATATGGATTAGATTTATTGAAATTTTAACTATTAAAGCTTAATTATTTTTATTGGCTAGTTTTATATCATATTTTAATAGTTAATGATTTCATTAGCCATTAAATTCTTACACTTAGATGATCTCACATTGGTATTACTAATTTATGTGCTTAATTATGTCTAATTCAATTTGAGATGTGTATTAAGGCTTAGAGAAGTTTTAGCCTATATGTATATGTATACATATATATATGTTATCTTATATTTTACTATTTTATAGCCTTATGTCATCAATTGCTTATATCATCCATTATATATGTCCATACTTCATACTTATACTCTTATGTATTATACACATAGGTTATGTATACATACACTTCTTATGTACTAGTATGTATACTTATATACTTATACATAACTTGTACATATACCATATTTATACCCATACATATACCCATATATATACGGTTACATATATATTTTGATACGTATTTTCGTATACCTTGTATATTCCCTTAAGAAATCTTCACAAAATCCATATTTTTGCACTTTATAGGCTTATTTAGTAAGGTATGAGTATGTATAGTTAGTATATTCCTTCTTTTTGGTTATATACATAAACGATACTTATGTATAAAAGTATCTATACATGTGTACATCAAGTATAGTCTTGTATACACATATTTAAGCATATGTATATATGCTCCTTCTCTACTTATCTAAGGATTTCCTACTCTTGTACTAAAGATTTCAATAAAACCCTTACACATACACTTCACACGAACTCACTTATTGTATGTACATATGTATTTCTACATGTATCCTTAAGTATTTATACACTCCTAAGCTTAGGTATGGAGCTTTCAACCTTCAACAACACACAAGTACATAATATACAAAGCTTTTACACTATCCTAACTTATACAACTAATCACTAATTAAGATAAAAATTCATATAAAAACATACATTTTCTACTTTATAATATGAAAAGGAAGATAAGTATACATGGTATGTTAGTTTATGGTAGTAGTTAAAGTTGTATGTTGAAATTGTGAAAAGGTTGAAGGTGAAAAAGGAAAGGGAAGTTTATGGTTTGGAAGTGAAGGACAAAAGAGTGTTTTTGTGTCTTCAATTGTGTTTTAAAAATGAAAATAAGTGGGGTCTAAATGTAGGGAAAGATGGATGGTAAGAAGGGGCAAAATTGGAACAAGATTACATATGTAAATGTGTAGAAAGTTAAAGAAGATGAGAGAAAATTCTAGATGACAATGACATTTTGTTGACTTTATCAACATGTTAACTTAGTCAACCTTTGACTTGGTTAACTTTTGACTTGGTCAAATGTTGATTTAGTCAACTCTCTTAAAATTACATGTAATTTGAATGTATATAATGGGGTAATTGAGGATAATTAGAAGAAAGATTAAGGAAATGTGGAGCTTATTGAAATAATTAGTAAAATTAGTTAATGAGATCTTCCTCTAGGTATTTATATCCTATATACATCATTTGGTATGCTACTTAGTGTAATTATCATGAAAAGTGTCATTTAGGGTACCAATACCTACCATATGTAATAAAATATCAGTAATCACTTAACTCTATATAATACTAATCTAATTATATGATTAGAAGATGGATATGATCTATAATGTAATATCTTAGTTTTCTAATAAAAGAAACAAGTATTGTAAGCATTTATGAATAATTGAAAGTTATCTTGATTATTTGATAATGATTTAGTATGATACTAAGGATATATTAGCAATTAGGGTTTTAGGGTAAATTATAGTGATTTAGTACCTTTATATCCTTAAAGTTATAGTTTTAGGGTTTTATCACTTTTGGGTATAATCCATAGTATTTATATACATTTAGGGTCTAAAAATTTTATATGCAATTGAATCTTCAGTTATTATTTTAACTAGCCTTATTAACTCTTAGAGTTTTCAAGCACACAGGTTAAAAATTTTAGGAGTTTATAAGTTGTCCTTAAAATAAGCTTGAAAATCTTATGGTTTAGATGACTAGGAAGCTCAGATTACGACAGCAAGTAAGAGCCACCATCTATAAATAGTAGTTGGCACTTAATAGGAAGTCTTCTTTAACACCCCCTACTCTTTCATTATAGCATCTTATTTACCTTTTCTCACATTTTCGTAACTCTATATCTTACTTAGGCATCAAAGTGACAAAGATAGAGTTGTCTTGACACCCCCATAACCTAATTTACTTTCTTCTTGTAGGCCATTCGTTGGTTTGACATACAAGTCTTAAGCTTCCCAAATTTGATTGTCAATAATATGTACCATCTAATATTCAAAGAGTCAATATCTCTTACCAAATAGTGAGATTGGTGAACCATTGGACTTATTGTAAAATCTAATGAACTCAATGGATTGAGAATCAAACTTGATTACTCACTATTATCTCAATCCATAATCAATCATAGTCCATCTCATTTCAACTATCAAGAACTACTACAACACATATATATACTACAATTATTTAAAAGAACATTTGAAAGGAATGTATAGACACTCTATTTTCACTCTCTTTATAATATCTTTTTTGTTAGAAATCCAAGAAATGAAAAAAGAAAAATTCTAAATTGAAAAGTAATAAAAAACTAAAAAATTAAAAAATGCGAAAAATAAAATGAAGGCACTTTTAGGAGGTGAAAAGTGGAGTTTCGATTTGAAAATATTTTTTCTAAGTAAAAAAGAAAAACTCTTTAGACATAACATACATGAAATTTGATAGTTTTCAAGTTCTTAAAATAAAATATCTATTTTTTTTTCAAAAATTTGATATTTCAATCTTCGTCTAGTTTAATTATTCTTAAAAATGCAATTTCATGACAATTTAAGTAAATCATGCCTGCAAATTGTGCTTCAATTTAATTGTAAATTGGATTGGAATTAGCAGGAACTCGAAAACCATCAAATTTGTTGCATTGAAAAAATCATTTTTTCACATGTGTACCTTATAATATTTATACTTTCAAATTTGGAAAAACCAAAAAATTGGTGTTCGATTTAGTCCTAAACTAGTTATAGGAAACCAATTTAGGATGCTTATGGCTTTTGCTTCAAGTTTTAAGGCATGGGCCAATTGGTCTAATGGAAAAGAGCATTATTGAAAAACAAGAAGGTATAGTTCAATTTCTGGTGTAAGTGCACATGTACTTTAATTTTTCTTTTTTTCCTTTTTTTTTAGTCAGTTGTGGTGGATTATTTGGGAACATGTGATCTTCTTCCTCCTTTAGACAATAGTATCACATCCTGACTTAGCACAAAATGCACCATCACATATGAACACTTATTAAAAACTAACTCAACTTACTCATTCATCAAAAGAAAATTTTATTTATATCATAATGGGGTTGCTACATCCGAGTTCAGCTAAATATTCTATTACAATTAATGTGTATAATATAATATTTACATCAAAGCGTGATTTTTCTTTCATCTTCTTCACCAAAGTAGGATTATCAATTTAATATAGGTTCCATACAAAAGTCATTAACTTTGACTCATACTCTTAATATACATCCTCCTTAGTGTTAAGCCCTTTACGATGCTGTTAACCTAAGTATAAAAAATTTTATCCTCTTAGCTACTAAAGTTGAGTGAGAGTGGATAATAAACAATACAAGATAGGCAATATTACAATTGAAACATTTCAATCATAATCAACAGGTTCAGCTCCACACATACATTAGCCTAACTAGGTATTTATTACTAACAATGTAGCATGCTATGCTCATGTATGTGGCATGTATCAGTATCAATAGCATATGCCCTTCTAATTTTCATCCAATTAGTCGACATAGTTAGGTATCTAGATACAACATCTAAGAACCTATGGGCAATAAAGAGTTGCTTGAGAGTAGTACCGCTAACTTTGTTTTACAAAATTAGACTATATACTGTAGTTCGCTAAATCAAAGAGGTAACAAGGCCAACTTAGACTACACACCGTAGTTTACCAAATATGATTATCAAAATAGTCAAGATGTTGGGGCAATGCAAATCCGTATGTTTCCAAAAATTGAGTTCATAAAGCCATGATTTTTCCTTGATCACTTAGAAGTCTCATTTTGAAAATTCTGACCCGTAGATCCCTTTTTATGCCATGGCATGCTATGATATGCAATAACAACTTCGGAATATCAATCAACACAATTAATCTTTAAGTTTTATTCGACTTAGTTATTTGATTCTAGTTTTTGAACTCTTCCTAGCGGAAATTTAATATCTTACTTAGGGTTCACTTACGTGAACACCTAGAAGATTGAGTTAGTAATCTCTTAACTCTCCAAGAGTGTAACACTACATCAACATCTAATATAGCAGCATAACAATTTAATCAAGATACAGTTATTGTTATTTAAAATCACCACGTTAGCATCCACTATAGTAGCATATTAATTCATCCAAGATATACCCATATCAATCAATACAACATACAGTTTTATGAGTAACAATATAGCTACTTTAAGCATAAGTTAGATCCACTTAATTGGACTTAGTAATAGCGCAAAATCCTAAACTTCACAACGTGGTCCTTCCTTACTTATTACACCTAAGAAAATATAAACACAGTTTTCAAGTCAAGTATCGGTTGAATCTAAATTCTCATAAACTTTCCTATCATGTCTTTAAACTTCATTTGATCGTATCCTACTTATGTTCTATTTGATTTCAGTAAACTTTATATTGTTACAATTGTTATTTCGCATACTACTAATATATCTTAAGAAACAAGTATATCAATATTGTCAAAGTCCAAAAATACCTTTTCTCATTACCGACTTAACCGTATATTATCGTAACTTCGTAATTGACTTAAATAAGCTTTAGTACTAAACTAAAAACCCTAAAAATCACACTTTCCAAACTTATCTAGCAACTCTTAATATACCCTACAGTGTTTATTTTACAGGGAACTAACAAATATTTTAATAGTACTAATATCTATATTACATATTAAGTTGATATATATGTTTTTATTAAGAAAATACATAATAAATAGTATATGAGCCCAATTAATTTCATGAAAAATCATGTAGACTCTAAAAAATATGTTGTTTAATTATTGACAATGAATTACACCAAACTAGCTATTATTTATTTTTATGAAAATAGCGATTTTAGCTTGAAATTACGAAAAAATAAGGAAAATAAATAAATTTATGTATAGGATAAAAATTAAATATTCCAAACATTATTATAAAATTCCAAAATTCAAAACACATAGGGCTTATTCATTAATTTAGTCAAAAACTAATTATTTCAACAATTCCGTAAAATTGGCATTTTTAACCAAAATAATTACAATAAATAGTAAAAATGCTTATTTTCAAAAATTCTTATTAGTGAAATTAAATCCATATATTAAGTATATTATTCACAAAAATTGAGCTTGAAATAACATAATCTAGTATTTCTAAAAATTAGTTTAATTTTCACCTAAATAGGACATTTTCTTAAGGAACCTATATTTTCACTAATTATTTGTTTAAAATAAAATCACTAAATTAATATATACCTAAAATAATCCTAGAAAACCAAATTCCATAATTAATTAAGAACATCTAATATTTTTTGAAATTAGATGAATTTACGGGTGGAAAATGAGTTCACTTGAACTGACTACCTCTAGCCACTTATGGCAGCCACACCTTATTAGAAAAGCTCCTTGAGCCACTCTCTATTGGACCCCAAGAGGCCACCACAACAAGATATTAACACCTTGTTGAACCGGCCAAGACCAATTCTAACCCTATTTCTTGTTTTATTTTTATTTTATTTTATTTTTCTAATTTTCTATAATTATGTTCTTGTCTTTTCAAGTTCTTAAAATATTGCAAATGTGGTTTGGAGTCCTATTTATAGGCTTTAGGATTTTTGCATGTAAAAAAGTGAAATAACACATGTCATTCTCATTTTCCTAGGTGTCACGTATCATCCCCTTATTATTCTAGTGATGAATCATGTTTCTAATTAATCCCCGGCTACCACATTATTTAATAATTGATCCATTCATTTTTTTTATTAATTTTCCATTATTTTATATTAATTTCCCTTATTTTAATAATTTATGATTATTATATGTATATGTTTTATATATATAATGCATATCACATGTAAATACATGTATATTATATACAATTCACTTCATTTATATTTTTATAAGTTAATTAACTTATCTTTAATATCTCGTTATATTTAAAAACTCAAATTTCTTATTTTCGATAGTTTATCGGCTTTATTAATAAATTGACCTTTTCTCAAATTAATCATTTTGTATAGCTTATTTTGAGAAATTGACTTTACTAGAATTACTTTGTCTGACTTTTTTGTTCTTAGTGTGAAGTTTGAAATAACATGGATAATATAGCCCGATGCCTTAAATTTAAAGGCTTAAATCCTAAGGTTATCATATTAGCTCAAAATCTTAGGGTATTACACATAGGCACTCGAAAAAATGGTTGAACAAAAAGTTAGAGCTTATATGTCCAAATAACTTAATCTTTATCATAAACATGGAAAATCCTAGGTTGTTGTAAACATGATTTTCAACAAGGATTATGAGTTTGGGTTATTAGCTCATGAATCAATGTAGATTGTTGGAGTTTAGAATTTGAACTCCAACGAGCTTGTCTAAAAGATCAAAATCCAAACATTTTGAGCTTGTTTTGACATGGATTGAAGGTTAAGTTGAAGGTTAGGATTTATAGATATCCAAAAAATTTGGTTATTAGCCTTCGGATAAAAAATTGATGTCGATCATGGTTTTTCAAATTTCAAGCTCCATTGTAGCCGTGCTTATCCTTTGAAGCTCGATCCATATCTTCCTCCTCTTGACTGCCTCCATAAATTGAAGGCTTCCCAAAGCTTTTAGGAAACCATCGACCCTATCTCAAAATTCACCCAAAAATTACTAAAGCCTTACACCTTATAGTAGTACATATTCACGTCAACCATTAGCATACACCATCCAAGCTTCCATTTTTAACCTTCATCTTCAAACACAACCACCACCTAAAATTGCGATTCTACTAAGACTTTAAAGAATAGGATCTGTAAAATTGTAAAGAATCATACAAACTAGTAAAATTGTAGGTTCGTAGAAATGTATATCAAAATTTATAATTCTACCAAGAGTTTGCACTTAAGTGATTTTACATCTATTTTAATTAAGAAAAACATCATAAAATCCTGAACTTGTGGAATTATATAATTGACTCTTGATTTTAACAATTGTGTCCACTACTTCCAACCACTCTAACACTACTCTATAAGCCTTGAGCCACCACCTAATTGGTTTGAATAAACTCCTCCTTTATCCATTTTGATGACCATCGAAACCCTTGTAACCACAATACTACATCATCTTTGATGACCTACCCTACCACTACTAACTACCTTACCGTAACTCCAAAACGATCCCTTAACTTTTCCATACCATCACCAATCACTATCGTCAACTCCATCTTAACCTCCATCATGACTAAACTATTGAATCAATAGGTTCATGTGTAATCATTATGAGACAAAACCTTGCTTAACTCCTTAACTTATACCTAAATTGAGCTTAACATGTCAATATCTTAACTAAAATCCAATTAAAACAAATTGTATATTTGGACTTGATAAATGAGATATTATGATATATAATCATGTTTGTTGAATGATGTTTTACTACATAGTTGCTTTTATTTTGTCATGCTCATGAGTTTTACAATAGAAAAGAAGAGATAAGATCAAAGTTTTAGAAGTACTAGGGTGCATTGACTAATTAGGAGCTTATTTGGCATCTAGTTGGTGAAGTATTGATGAAGATTCAGCAAAACCCTAGCTATTGACCGAATAGTAGCAAGGCACTAATCGATCGATAAGCTTTGTACATGAATTGATCATTCTATTCAATTTATGCACCTTAACAACCTTATGCCTTGATCGAATGTTGGAAGAAACGATAGTGTTTTGTTTACTATCGAACAAATGGTAATGTTGATAACAACAGATTTGACAACCCAAACTAGCCGTTTGCTTCAATAAATGACTCAAATAGAAAGAAATTGATGAGGTGATATGAATACTTCAAAAACCTATCAAAGCAAGCATCCTAACTACCATTCAATTGCAATATTATCTTATTCTGATTAATCAATCTCTTTGTCTCTTGTACTATAAATTGCAAACATTTTGAGAGATTCGTAGTATAGTTCTTAAGCTATTTAGTTACAAAGTTTATTTTGAGTTAGAGCACTACATTTGTGATATTTAAAGTGTGCAAAGAACTTATGTAGCTTTTAGGGCATTGTGTTTGTGATTATTAAATGTAGCCTATGAAGTTCTTGGTTAGAGGTAATTGTGTCTTCATAGAGGATAGAAGGCAATTCGAACTCTACATTAAATTCGAGCTTCATCTTCTCTTGATGCAAATCAAGTTATAATGACCTCAATAAGTCTACTACGAGTTCCAGCTAGAGTTATTACCTAAGATCAAGCTAGAATACTTCATGCAGAATTTGATGAATTTGTAAATGAAGCAATAAAGACCATTGGAAAATATTTGGAGACTACTTTAAGATTAACTAGGAATCAATTAAATTTGTTAATTGTTCAAGAGTAACGAACAATTGTGATTCCATCTCAATGCAACACACTAAGGCTAGAGTAAGGACAGATGGAGACGACATGAAGAATACTCCGTATAGCTCGGCTTAAGAATGGATACATGTTATGTAGGAAGGATGGAAGTCTAATCCGTGTGTCTAATGATTGCAATTCAACATGTTATGTGAACTCCATGATTATTTTAAAATACACCGTGTGTAGCAAGATGTACATGCCATATACACTATGAGGAGGAAGACATATGGCGTATAGGTGCTATAAATTATGCACATCATGTATTGATCAAGCACAATAATACATGCCTTGTGTAACATTCTATGCAATGAATATGCTTATTGTTATTACACATGTTGTGATATCCCACAATTTTAGCAACTATGATACAACACCTAATATAGGAAATATAAGCTTTGTAATTTTGTGAATAAGTTTCAAATGACTAATTTAAGGCATTTACAAAAATAACCTGATTAAACTAAAAACTTATGAGTAGATAGGAACATTAGTTGAGGAAACTTCATAGGCTTAGATCTCAAAAATATAATAAAATAATTAAAATGTAGTTACAATAGTGAATTTTACCATATCATTATATAAGTATCGAAAACACGCAAAATAGGCATCAATAGATCACCAACCTTTAGAGATAAATTATATGAGCAATAAAATTATTAAATGACAAAATAATATGTAGAAGACGTGTATATACATTGAATATAATTATCATATAAATATATATACCCAAAATTATTAAAAATACTTGAATATATGCAAAATCCATTAAATTAATAAAAAAAGGAAAAATCATAAAAAATTACATGGCATGTAAAGAAAGCTTCCATGAGGCGTGGCAATTTAAGATAGCAGTTGAAGATGGTTTAGGGATTAGAGAAACCAAATTGAGATACCTCAAAAGGCATATTAACACAAGTTTGATAGAGAAAAAAACTCAAGTTACCCCTAAATCGCATTTTAAAAATACAAATTGCCTTTCTTTTGAAGGTTTTGGTCATTTGAAGGTTTGAAAATTAGTAAGAGAGAGAAAGTAAGAAGCAAAATTATGGAAAGAAAATAGTGCAATTTTGGGCATTTTGGAGTTCCCATACTTAGAAAGTTTTTAGAAGCAAACAAGGACCATGGTATGAATATCCAATCCCACATCTAGCTTCATGGACAAACCCTCATCCCTTAATGATAGCTGAAGTGTCATGTTTTAGTAAGTGTTCGGTTTTCACGTTTTTAACTAAAATTTACTAAAAATAATAAAAAATCTTCAAAAATTCTAAAACTTGGTTTTCCTACATATTTTTGTATGAAGAATTCAAATATCAAATTAGACTCTTGAAATTTTGGGTGCTACTATAGGATCCTTGAGAAAAATGTCTCGACAGCTGCTTTTCAATTACATTTTCAAAACCCTAATTATTGTAGTTTTTAGTCTAAATTTTTATAAGTAAACTCCTTAAAGGTTATATTTTTGTGCTATGTGGTTGGATTTTCAAAATCAAGTAGTTGAAATTTTGGACAAAAATTTGTTTTTCATAAAATAGTATGTTGGTAGTAGAGTTTTTCTAAAGAAGTTTGTTGGATTTTCACAAAATCATGTTACAATCTGTATTCACTAGCATGCAACAACTAAAAGTGAGTAATTTCAAGTTTAAGTTGATGATATTTGAGTTTAAGTCGAAATTTGGTGGTATATAGGCTTGGTTCTAAGGTTTTCCTAAGTAATTTATATATAAGTAAAATTTGGGTAAAGAAGTGTAATAGGTAACTGTAGGATTAAGATGATATCATGCTATAGATATAAGTTTATCATAGTCTTATACTCAAAGTAAGTTGAATTTATGTGCAAAGTAGTGATTTATAAAAGTAATAGCAAGGTCAGAAACTCAATCAAAATGTAGTCTAATGGAGGAAGCTTGATAAGTTCTACAATACAAGCAACCAGAAGTTTGGTCATAAGGTTGATTAGTATTGAATATTATATCACCTGAAGTTGGAGAATAGGTGTTGCCTGTGTATAAACTTAAAGGACCTACCAAGGTTAGAAACTTCCTAAGTAGCTATCTACACTAAAATACCATGTCAAAACCTTAGTTAGAACTTATATTACTTTATTAATACTTAATAAAATGGGTTAGGAAACTTCACTCAAATGAAGAACATGCTAAATGTCAAAACAAACTCTTAATTTTATATATTAGAAGGAAGTTGAAGAGGTTACATTAAATATTTGGAGATAATAGAGGAAGACTAAGGCGATGCACAAAGATAACAAGCATTAATACTTAGGTAAGTGGGATCAATGCTTCGTAGCATTTTGGAGTATTATTTTATAATACTTAAGACTTAGGTATACCTTTAGCTTAAGGTTCTAATTTAGTTGTTTGTGTGTGCATTGTGCATTTATATTTTTTGTTTAGATTGCATGAATTGGTTGATCACCTTAAAATTAAACTAACTTAAACTTGGCTTAACTTCTAACTTAATATGTATTGCAACCCATTAGGAGAACGACTAATATTGTTGGGCTAAACATGGACCCTTTGATTAGGATAGCTAAAATGGTAGTTTACCTACCCTTAATTGAACAAAGTGATAGGAGAGGAGGTTATGGAAAGGTTAGGAATAGTGGTTTGAAGGTAGTCTTGAGATAAGTGTGTTCTCTATTGCACAATTCCCAATTTGGCTTTGATTTGTGAGTGCATAATCAAACTCCCCAACCTAGATTAGGATGAGTGAAATTTCTCTAATCTTATGATGGGTCGAATAACATTGTTTGATGGCATTTACTTTTACATGTATTGCATCTAACTAACTTGGTTGAAAATCCTATTTATCTTGTGTTGAATGCATACTTTTATCTGCATCCCACTTACTTTGCAATTTCTAAGTAGACTTACAAGCATACCACCCAATTCTAGAAGATTAGAAACCGAGGTCGAGGAGTGAGGATAAAGACAAATTAGTTAAACTTTTATTCTGATTATCAATTTTACTAACTTCTAGAAAAACTACTAAGGTCTCCTTAGGTGGCCTTCTAATTTTTCCTTTATCGATATGCATCTGAATATTGTAAACCTATGAACTTTTACAAATTCTCTTCTTAGATTTGTTATTTTTCCTTGCAAATATAATTTTGTAAATATTTATTGATTTTAAAATGTTTTATGGAATATCACTTATAAAACTCAATTCTTTGGAAAGATTTACCTATGAATTCATTTTTAACAATCATTTTTGAAGATTACACTACATGTTTATAGTGGAAAGATATCGAATTGGACTCTTCAAAGCAATTGAGTTAGGTTTGCCTTACGTGATGTACCTAAGAGCTCAGTAATCACTAAGACTTAAAGTAGGAGATATGAATCAAATGGTTCCTCCGAGATATCGAAGAAAATAAAAGGGATAAGTCAGCAAACTGAATGTAGTAGCTTACATGAAGCTTCTCAAAGGATATTACTCACTAATGAACACAATACAACTTGACACTTCACTTGATGTGACACACAAGCTAATTTAAAGGTCTACCCAACACTAATCTTGAGCTACTAAGCAAGAATAGATAAGAGTATATGAGAAAAAGACTTGGAGAGGAGTATCTCGCAAGAACAAATATATTTAATGTTTGAAAGGAATGTAAGATATTTAGGCTACAAAGAGAAGGGTCTATTTGTAGAAGTCTTTAGGGAAACATTACAAATAAGGGGAATTACAAAAAGGCATATAGCAAAGAGATTCCTCATACATATGAGAAAGGGTAAATAAGACAAATGATAATAAGGGAAAAATAGTACAATGTCAGAAAAATGGACAGGTGGTAGCTCATTAATAGGTTTGTACTAGGGAATCTTCGGCACAGTTGTTGAGTTGGGTCAAGACGTAGCAGCATTAGGGGTTATTGAGACATATAAGGAATGTTATAAGTATTAGTAGTTGGCTAAAAGAGAAGTACTTTGTCTAGTAAGGGCTTAGGTCTCGGCACTCAATAGGTGGCTTTCAACATCTGAAGGATTGAGAAGTTGGAGCAAGACTTTATGTATAAGGCCTTGGTCCTCATCACTTGGTAGATAGGTTTTGGTAAGTGAGCGGTCAACATTGGCACAAGGGATAAAGCAAAGTAGGGTATACCTACCCTAAGCTCTCAAGGAGTTCAACCACCATTCTTTTGTGTATTGTTTTTTGTCCTCGGCAGGTTGACGAGCAAGAATTCTTCTAATGAAGGAATGGAGGCCTCTTAAGTGTGTGCAAGTAAGTGGGCCAAAGGCCGATAACCCATAAGCTCCTTAGGGTCGTTGAAGATATGCCCTCAAATCTTGGTCTTCTTCTTTGTCAAGCATATAGGGCGTCAGGTTGTCGACATTGAAGGTGTTAGATACACCATACCCTTCGAGCAGTTCAATCTCATAGGTATTGTCATTGATACACCTAAGGATCTTGTAAGGTCCATCTACTTTGGGGGATAGTTTGTTCATCCTCTTTCTAAGGAAACATTCCTTACTGAGGTAGATCTAGACAAGGTTCTTAAGAGTATAAATGACTTGCCTCTTTCCTTGACTTCCTTGGTCTTTCTATTGGGCCACAGTCTTGGCCAATTAGTCAGTAATGTTTTGATGCAATTTGTGAAACTCTTCAGTACATTGTAAGCCAGATTAGGTTTCCCCTTGAGTAGTCGAGCTGATAATCAGATCTAAAGATAAATTCAAGTTAAGTTTATAAACAACCTCAAACGATAACCTTCCTATCGAGTTGTGAGCTGAGCGATTGTAAGAAAACCTAATGATAGGTAGGCATAGATCCCAGTCATGTAAATTCTTCCCAACAATTGCTCGTAGGAGGTTGCCGACTATCCTGTTCATAACTTTGGTTTGGTCGTCTATCTGGGGGTAGCAAGAAGTACTGAAAATGAGCTTAGTGCTAAGCTTCTTCCACAAGATCCTCTAGAAGAAGCTTGTAAACTTTGAGTTACGGTCGAACACAATACTTCTTGGCACTCCATGTAGTCGCATAATTTCTTATAGAAAGAGGTTAACGACAAATGAGGCATCATTAGTTTAGTGGCAAGGAATGAAGTAGCTCATCTTGCTAAACCGATCAACCACTACCATAATTGAGTCATGTCTTCTCGACTTTCAGGGAAGGCCAAGCATGAAATCTATGCTTAGGTCGATCCACGGCTACTCAAGTATAGGTAAGGGCGTATACTCTCCATACAGCTCTTTCCTTTCTTTTGCATGTTTACACACCTCGTACCTCTTAAGAACTCGATGCACATCCTTCATTATACCAACCTAATAGAAATGTTCTCTTAATATTTTAGTTGTTCTCTTTTCTCTAAAATGGTCAGCTAAGCCTCCAGCTTGGGCTTCTCAAACGAGTAGTTCTCTAGTCGAACCACTCGAAATACAAACTTGTTTGCCCTTCATTAAGAACCCTTGACTTAAATAAAACCTATCCATGACTCCTCTAATGTTGCACTTGGCCACTAAAGGCCTTAAATATGGATCATGTTCATATTGATCAAGCAGGGTGCTAAATCTAAGTACCTTAACTTGTATTGTTGTAATGAGAGTATGATGATGAGAAAGAGCATTGGCCATAGTGTAATGCTTCCTCTCTTGTCCCAAATGACGTAGCACAAGGACTCTAAGAACTCAACCCATTTGGCATGATGTCGAGAAAGTTTTTATTACCTTCAGAGATGTTTAAGAGATTCATGATCTAAGTAGATGATGAATTCTCTTGGTAGCAAGTAGTGTTCTGCTATGATCAAACGAAGGCATAGAACTCTTTGTCATATGTTAAGTAATTAAAGGCAACTCCTCTGAGTTTCTTGCTAAAATAGGCCATTAGTTAGTGCTCCTACTTGAGAACAACACTAATGCCGACTCCAGATGCATCACATTCTACTTTAAAAACTTTCTCGAAATCTAATAAGGTGAGTACAGGGGCTAATGTCAATTTGGACTTTATATCTTCAAAGCTTTTCTAAGCTTTCTCAGACCACTTAAACTCAAAGTTCTTCCTATTCAACTTGGTTAGGAGAGCAGTTATGGAACTAAAGTTTTGAATGACTCTTTTATAGAATGAAGCTAGACCATGAAAACTTCTAACTTCGGCAACATTAGTTGGTGTCGGCCACTCAAGAATAGACTTTCTTGTCATTGACTTGAATTCCACCCTCTAAAACAACATATCTAAGGAATACAACCTTGCTTTGATAGAACACCCATTTCTTCAAGTTACCGAATAATCTCTCGGTTCGGAGAATGTCAAACACTAATCTTAAATGCTCAACATGATAAATGAGGTTAGTACTATAGACCAGAATGTCATCGAAGTATATCACAATGCATTTACTAATCAAAGTTCATAGGACATGGTTCATGAGTCATATAAAAGTACTCAGCGCGTTTGTCAGATCATACGGCAACACCAACCACTCAAACAGACTATCCCTTGTTTTGAAGTCCATCTTCCATTCATCTCTAAGTTTCATTCGTATTTGAGGATAGCTACTCTTCATTTCGATTTTTGAAAAGCTACGAGCTCCATGCAACTCATCATGCATATCATCCAACTATGGGATTGAATATTAGTATGTAATAGTAATTTTGTTGATGGTACGAAAATTAATGCACATTCTCCATGACCCATCTTTCTTCGGCACTAAGCACAGCTAGCATGACACAAGGACTCATGCGCGCTTGGACATATTTGTGATCTACAAACTGGTCTACTTGTTTCTTCAACTTAGTTACCTACTCAAGGTTGAGCTTGTAGGTAGGTCAATTCTGAAGAATAGCTCCAAGCCGAAGGTCAATACAATGTTCAATGCCTCTTAAGGGTGGTAAACCTTTCGACATCTTGGCAGGAAATAGGTTAACATACTTCTATAGTAGTTTCTACACCTCGGTAGGTAAGCTTTCAGCTTCTCTCAACTCTAAGAGTTTCCTGACTAATAGGATCACACATTCTTTAGCCTTAACTTATCAAGAAAATTGGGTACAATAAATCACCCAGGACTTCTACTGTAGTGATTAAGTAATCTTTTCTTGAGACTCCTGTACTTCCTTAAAGCTCATAGGTGTTAGTATAACCTTCTTCCAATCCTTTTGGAACATGTAGGTGTTCCTATACTTATCGTACAATACCCTTAAGTTAAAGAGTTAGGGTTGACCAAGTAAGATGTATGGAGCACACATGGGTAGGACGTCATACAAGACTTCGTCCTTATACTTATCACCAATAGTAATGGGTACTCTAACTTGCCCAACAATAGGTAAGCCTCCTTTCTCGTTTAGCTAGTGAATCTTGTATGGTTTAGGGTATAAGAGAGTTAGTGACTTCATGGCCTTAACTACTCTTTGCACTATGACATTTGTACAACTTCCCCTATCAATGATTGAGGCATACAATTTGTCGTTCATTCAGTAGTTCGTATGGAAGATGTTCTCTCTCTGCTTTTTTCAATCAATTGTGAAGGAGCTAAGAGTTCGTCGCACAACAAAGCAGTATTTGGCTCTTGTTTCTAGTAGGGGTCACAACATTAGGATCTTCCTGAAATTCTTCTATCATTTGTTCGTTCACTTCCTCTTTGCCTTCACTAGCACTCTCCACATCAAACTAGGGTTTGCTTCCCTTAACGGGTCATGATACGTCGGTTCGGACACTAACTAGCAACATGTCTAAAGTTAAGACATTTGAAACATTTGATTTCTTAGGTCTTCTTCTTAGAGCTTTGTCCTTGGTCACGGTAGACCTTAGGTTCCTTGGCCTTGCCTTTACCGCGGCCATCTTTTAGTCAATTCGGTACATGTCGTTAGCAATTCACATCGAAACTGTTTAGTGCTCGGTCATATCTAGATTGGCTTGACATGCCACTTCGGTTTGACAATTCAAGTTAGCTAATTTGGCTCCACCTCTACCTCTCAACTCTCTATGCCACTCGAATGGCCTCATCTAAAGTCCCAAGCCTCTGCAACTCCACAATATGACCAACTTTAGTCTTGAGCTTAAAAATGAATCTTACGATGGTTTAAGACTTAGGTTCATTAATATCGCATTGGATCATTAGCAATTAGAACTCCTAAACATACTCATCTATTGACTTACCACCTTGCCTCAAATCTTAAAGGCATCAGAAGGTGTCTTGTTCATGGTATCTTGGAACAAATCTATTTCTCAAAACTCTCTTCATTTCATTCCATGTACAAATCTTGCAGCATGCTCTCTGGTGAGTGTTCTGCAACTTTTTCCACCATATTGTTGTATATCTAGAAAATTCTAATGCAACTACTCTAATACGAATAGCATCCTCATAGTCATATAAATCAAATATCTTTTCTATCTTTTCCTCCCAATCTAAGTAGTCATTAGCACTACCAGACCCATTAAAGCTTGGAAGCCATTCCTTGAGATGTTTAGCTCTTCTAAGTGCCCTTAGATCACACTCTACAATACCATCGTATTGCTTCTCGTCATATTCCTCAACTTCATCCAGTTTAAGTCTCCTTTTCATAACTCTATTAGTACCATTAAGTAGAGCTTAGTTCATATGAATTGGTTTTAGGGCTTATTGCTCACCCATCTACCTTCTTGACCCTTCTCTCATTTCTTAACCATGCTCAACAACAAGCCTCTCTTGAGGCCTACTTTCTACTGCTCTTTGTACAGAAACAACTAAATTAGCTACGATAGTAGCAAGATCTTGTATCTGCTAATCGGTAGTTTATGGTGTTTGCTAGGTTACACGACTACGATAATGAGTATCACTCTCAGCATTGTTGATCTCTCCTTAAACACTAGGATTCAACATTCTCAATACAAAACTCTAGATGCACCTTTTACATAAGAAAATCCCACACATATAAAGAAAATACCAATTGAATAGTAAACTGTGAACTTGCTCTGTTCTTCCAAAGGAAAATAGAGTATAACAGGATAATACACTAGCAGTGAATACTTCAATATAACTCTCGATTGCAACCTTAAGCTCTAATACCAGGATTATATGATGTGCCTAGAGCTTAGTAATCACTAGGACTTACCATAAGAGATAGAAATCAAATAGGTCCTTCGAGATATCGAAGAAAATAAAAGGGATAGGTTGGCAAACTAAATGTAGTAGCTTACATGAAGTTGCTTAGAAGATATTACTCACCAATGAACATGACACGACTTGACACTTCACTTGATGTGACACATAAGCTAATGTTAAGGTCTACCGGCCACTAATCTTAAGCTACTCGGTAAAATTAGATAAGAGTGTATGGAAAAAAGGACTTAAAGAGGAGTATCTCACCAAAACAAATATATTTAATGTCTAAAAGGAATGTAAAATATTTCGGCTACAAAGAGAAGGGACTATTTATAGTAAGTCCTTAGGACAAATTACAAATAAGGAGAATTACAAAAAGGCATACAAGTAAAGAGAATCCTAGTATATACGAGAAAAGGTAAATAAGACAAATGACGAAAAGTGAAAAATAGTATAATGTCAAAAAAATGGATAGGTGGTAGCTCGTCAATAGGTTTTTACTAGGGAATCTTCAGCTAGTTGCTAAGCTGGGTGAAGATGTAGTAGCATCAGGGGTTGCAAGACGAATAAGGAATGCCGTAAGTATTAGTAGTTAGCTAAAAGAGAAGTACTTTATCCAGCAGGGGCTTAGGTCTTGGCACTCGGTAAGTGGATCTCAACATCTAAAGGTTTGGGAAATTGGAGCAGGATTTGATGTGTAGGGCCTTAGTCCTCATCACTTAGTAAATAGGTCTCGACAAATGAGTGGTCATCATCAGTACAAGGGATAGAGCATAGCAGAGTGTACTCACCCTAAGCTCTTAAGGAGTTCAGCTGCCATTCTTCTATGTATTGTTTCTCGTCCTTGGTAGATTGACAAGAGAGAATTCTTCTAGTGAGGGAATGGATGCCTCTTAGGCGTACGTGAGTAAGTGAGCCAAAGGTCAGTAACCCATCATTATGTGAACTAAGTCTATAGTAGCAGTTGTGAGGTTAGCTTCTATCTTATAATAGTTCACACTGCATGATTGTCACTACTCCACCTCTTCGAGGCATGAAAGTTTTGAATTGGTATCAAAACTCTTAGATCTAAGAATAGTTTCACCATTTCGAATCGGGACTAATAACAACCACACCGATTCTTCATTCACATACCTATTTTGGTGGCATGTCCTATTCCTGTTTTATGTCTTATTCTCTATCATGTTCATCTCTCTCTTTTGAATTTGTAGTTCTTATAAAAAAACAACTTCAAAAAACAAAAATTGATTGATCCTTCATTTACCTTTTCATCAACATTGTTCTATTTCTTATATTATTGAATTCTGATAAGCGTTAGACTCGTTATAGCATTAAAGATCGTTAATTCGATTGATTTATATAACTAATAATTTGAAGTGTGGTATGAGAACGACACAAGGTAGATTCAATTTGCTAGAGTTCTCTCTTACATTAGGTTTGATGATTACAAGAATGTTTATCTAATTAACATGTTTTTGGAGTAAAAGATTTGCAGCAAAACAAATTGTAGGAATGGGGATCTATAGAATCTATCATAGAAGTTTATTTTTTATATTTGAAAGTTGTAGAAACTCTAGTAGAAGATTATGTAAGAAAAGGACTGGAGCTATGTGTTAGTAGAAGTTGAAGTAGAAGCTTTAGTTGAAGGTATATTAAGTAAAAGAATCAAGCCAACACTAAAAGACTTCTGTAGAAGTTTATGCAAAAGCTTATTACAAAGTATGGATTTGATTTCTAGTAGAAGCTTCAATAGAACCTAAATGAAGACTTGCTAAAAGTCTTGTAGAAACTTCAACAAAAGCTTAAGGATGACATGTAGCTAAGTAGCATGGTACAAGATTGAGTAGAAGTTTTGATCTAAAAAATATATTGAGCATTTGTAGAAACTTTAGTAGAAGGTTTGATTGGTATAAAGCTTAACCTTATTAGTTGTGGAAGCCATAGAAGTTTAAGTAGAAACTTTAGTCTAAACTACATTGATTTTGACAAGAGTGATTTTATCTTGAAATTACAAGTTAGATTATCTTATTTAGAAGACCAAGCTTCATTAGTGGAGCATATTTGGGTAACATGACCAACTCATTCCACTAAAGTAAGAATAATATCAAAGAGGATTAACACAAATAACCTTCTTTAGCAATCTTTTAGTTGAATTATCTAGTGGATGAAGATAAATCAAAACAGATTAAGATATGCAAAATTCTACAAGAGCAAGAAATCGGGAGGTTTAGAGTTCAAAATATCTACAAGTGTTTACGAAGATTAGTTTGATGTATCCACAACTTTTGTTAGATCCTCCACAAAATATCATCATTTGAATGTTAAGAGGAAATTGTAGATATCAAAAGAATTCAAATAGAAGGATACACAAGAAAAGTATACAAATCTTTTAGTAACACTTGAAAATTGATTGTTTTATTGTTTTAGTTTTTTTGAGCTAAAATTAGAAGAATTCATTTTTTTTTCTCCAATTTTGTAAACACTTGTTAGAGTAATATTTGGTTGTAACTTTGAGAGAGTAGGTTTGATACTATAGCCTATGTTTATCTTGTTAAAGGTGAGCAATACAAGGAAGTTGTATTTTTAGGTCTTAGACCAAGCATTGTAATCTCTTTCAAAGTTTGATTGATTTGATATGATGGAATAACTAAATCCCCAGCGGTAGAGCTAGAAGAGAGGATTGATGCATGAGGCGAAACCTCTATAAAAATCCTTGCCAAATCTTCTTATCCTTGCACTTTTACTTTAATCATTTTTATTTCTATCAAATTATTACTCCACCTACAATCATAAGATAGGGTTAAAAGTTCTCTTTAAGTTTTGGGAAAATTTTAATTTTATTACGACCAATTCACCCCTCCCTTCTTGATTGTAAACAGGACCAATAATTGATATCAAAGCTAGAGCTTTTTTTTTTTTTTTATCATTCTAAGTATAAGATCTAATGGTGGAAAATAGTTTGGCCATCCAAACTAACAAGATTCCTTATTTTAATGGTAAGAACTTTTCTTAATAGAAATACAAGATTGAGACTTACATCCAAGCCACAAACTATGAATCATAGGACATCATCAAATTTGGCGATATACAGATTAGAGGCAAAGTGGCTTCTAAAGATGATAGGAAAAAAGCTACCCTGAATAATAAGGCTAAGAATCTCTTTCTCTTTGCAATATCTTCTTCTAAGTTTTATTTAATATCCTCATGTAAAACTACTAAGGATATATGGGATACTCTTTGTGAAACACACAAAGGAAGCAATCCTATTAAAGAAACATTTATTAACTCATTATTGCAAAAGTATGAGTGTTTTAGGATACAACCAAGGGAATAGATCAAAGATTCTTTTAGCCAGCTCACAACTATCACAAATGAATCATCATCTCTTGGAAAGAAAATCAATAATGAAGACATTGTTCAAAAAATGCTGTAAGTACTTCCAAGGATATAGGATGCAAAGAAGACTGCCATTGAGGAGGCTCATGATATCAACAAGTTAACCTTACTACAGTTAAGGAGTAAATTGATGGCTTATAAGTCAAACATCTTAAGCAAGGAGGATGATCAATACCTAAAGAAAAAGACCTTAGTATTCAAAGTAAAAGATATTGATATAGATTCAAATGACAAGCAAGGATATGTTACTCTTCTAGCTAAATGACTCAATAGAATTCTTAGATCAAGAGGTAAGAAAGGTTTTAGCTTTAGAATTTTAAATCTAATAAGTTGATGAGTGGTGCAGTTAAAGGATATAAAGAATAAAAGAAAAAGAAGAAGAAGGAGAAAAAGGAATTTATATGTAACGAGTGTAAAAAACTAAGACACACAAAATATGAGTATCTAGTCCTTGTGAAGAAAATGGAGAAATTTAAAAAGAAGATGAAAGCCTTGATGGCCATTTGGAGTGATTTAGATGACTCTAAGACTAAGAATGAAGAATCATGACAAGAGGAAGCAAATCTATGTTTGATGGCCTTCTCTGAGGTAACTTAGAATTTAAAACTAAATCTTTTCATGATGATGTTTATAATGAAATTAAAAGGGTATTGAATGTACTACACAAATCTAATGCCAAGATCTCTAAACTAGATAATAAGATTCGAGCTTTAAAAAATGAAAAAGAGGCCCTGACCTAAACACATGAGATTTTAGCAAATGAGATAGAATCTCTCAAATTTGAGAATGAATTTTTTAGGAAGAAAAAAGAAGAGTTTTTCAAAGAAAGCTAGATTTTGAATGTTGAAATTAGTGGTTTAGAAACTAGAGTTAAAGAACTATCTCACTTGATAAAATCAACTTTCATCAAATTTGATGAAAGTGATAAAAAGCTTCAAATGTTATTATCCAGTCAAAAAGTAGATCAATTGAAAGTTGGATTGGGATTTGGACTTGGTCAATGCTCAAATACTTCATTTAAAATTGTGTTAGTACCTTGATAGTGGTTGCACAAACCACATGACTAAAAATGCTTTGCTATTCACTAACTTGACATGGAAGGAGAAGGTTATGTTACATTTGGAGATAATGGAAAGGGTTGAATAATTGGCTATGGTACTATTGGTATTTCCCCCTTCTCTATTGAAAACATTTATCTTGTGAAAGGTCTGAGGCATAATCTGCTAAGCATTAGTCAATTTTGTAATAAAGATCATGAGGTAATATTTGAAAAAGATAAGTGTTTAGCTTATGTTAAGAGTGGTGAATCTTTATTGTTTGAAGGTTTTAGAAAAGGTAATGTATATATAAGAAACCCATCCAAAGTTTTAATTGAAAAATGTTTTCTAACGCTAACATATAATGCGTATAGCTAACAGAAAAAGTTAGGACATGCTAATTTTCATCAATTAGAAAATCAATCTAGAGATAATCTAGTATATGGATTACCTAGAATCAATATAAAAGAAGATATTCATTGTGACTCTTTCCTAAAAATAAGATAATATTTGTTTCACACAAAAAGAAAAGGGTAATCTCAACAAAAAGATCATTAAAAGTCCATATGGACCTATTTAGCCCTACTCAGACAATAAGTCTTGGTCGTTACAAATATGGTCTTATGATTGTTGATTCTTCAAGGGAAACTTGGGTATTATTTTCACAAAACAAGAGTGATGCTTTTAAAATTCCTAAAGTTTTTGCCAAACATAGTCAAAATGAAAAAGGTGCTTCCATAGTCAATTTAAGGATTATTCATAGAGGTGAGTTTGAAAATTATGTTTTATGACGTTTTATGAAAATCATGGTATCACTCACAACTTTTTCGTACCCTACACTCCATAACAAAATGGAGTTTTTTAGCATAAAAATTACATCATCCAAAAGATGACTCATACCTTGTTAAACAATAGTGGAATAGCTAAGTTCTTTTGGAGCAAAGTTGCTTCCATAGCATGTTATATCATTAATAGGGTTTATATAAGGCCATTCACTAACAAGACCCCTTATGAACTCTATAAGAAAAGGAAACCAATGGTTTCTTATTTTCACATCTTTGGTTGTAAATGTTACATAAAATGGAACAATGGTAATTTAGGAAAGTTTGAAGAAAATGTAGACAAAGCCATTTTTCTAGGATATTATCTAAGTAGTAAAACTTATCGAGTCTATAATCAATGAACCAAAGTAATAAAAGAACCCATTAATGTAAAATTTTGTGATGAGTCAAGAAAAGATGGAACAAATGATGATATTCCATTGGTGGTGATATAGATTCCATGGATGAACACACAGGCCTAATATCACACATAGCCAAAAGGGTGGGTTCGAGCTATAAGATGGCTCAAAAAGTGAGTGGTAGTCAAGGATGAGCAGGGGTTCCCATGCACCAATGATAGATATGATGCATCAATGCCTCATACGAACTCAGGTTACACTTGATATGAAGTGCAAGTATGGTTGGAGGTCACTTGTCACTAGTTCACACTTAATAGGCTAGATAAGAGTAACTCAAGAGTAAGTAAAAGGACACTTAGCTCAAGAGGGAGTAAAAGTTCGGTGCATTCTCTATATGATGATGATGTGGCTATTACAATTTACAAGTATTTATAGTACCTAGTTAGGGTAAGTCTTAAATTATAGAAAATTACAATATTAGATCCCTACTTGCTAAGAAAAAGGAGAATAATTTATAGGGGTAGCATGAAATCATACAAAAAGAATATTCTTTATTAGAAAGAAAAGTACAGATGTTAGAAAGGACAGTGCATGAATGTTTTACTTAGTCTATGGTCACAGTAACACTACAAGCCAAGCAAGGGTAGGCCTTGATTTCAACAGCTTAGATTGTAGGGGCTAGATAAGGATTAGCTTAAGGATGGCTTACATTCAGGTTAGCCTTAGATGGTTAGCTCCTAACAATTATTATCTCAACCTTAGTATTGTGGAGATGGTTGTATCTAGATTTGGTGTTTGGACTAGTGTGTTACGGCGGGATTGTCTCCACATGTTGGTTAATTAACTTAGCAGCTTCCTGGATGGTATGGAGAGTGAAGTAGCTTGGCAGATCAAACTAGGGTAAACAATGCTCCTTGACGCTTAACTCACCTCGGATAGCTCGGTAAACCATCTAAGAAAGCCCTTGGGCTCAGGAACACGTGATCAATTCTTAATCCCAATCATCCCCTTTAGATTGTTTGAGATTTAGGATCAAATTTGGTTTAGCTCCCAATTGCTCATCCTCGAGAGTGTAAGGTTGGAGATCGATAATGTTGAAGGAGTTTGAGATTCCATATCCTTTAGGTAATTCAATGCTATAGGCATTAGGATTGATATTTTCAAGCATTTTGAAAGTTCTGTTGACTCTAGGAGACAACTTACTCTTCCTCAAGTTTAGGAATCATTCCTTGCTAAGATGTATCTAAACCAAATCACTTGGTTAAAATTCTCTCTTCCTTCATCCTTGGCTTCACTTCTCAAGCTTTGTATTAGTTTGGCTCAATTGCTCTACAATCTTCTAGTGCATGGCTCTGAAGGCCTCGACTCTTTCTACAATTGGCTAGTCTCATTAAGTCTGAATTATAGTGCTTGGTCCATCGAGAGCTAGGTTAAACCCATAGTTGACTTCGAATGGAGACATGTTTGTTACCTCGTAGGTAGTCCTATTGTAGGTGAACTTAATGATTAGCAAACACAGATCCCAATTGGTTATGTTTCATTCAATAGTAACCCATTGCAAAGTTCCCATAGTTCTATTAACAACCTTGATTTGTCCATCAGTTTGTGGATGGTAAGACGTGCTGTACAATAACTTGGTTCGCATTCGCCTCTGTAGCATCCTCTAGAAGTGGCTTATGAACTTTGGGTCTCAATCCGAAACAATGGTCTTGAGAACTCCATGAAGTTTGATTACTTCGTACAAGAAAAGAAAAGAGATAGCTGAAGCATCATTAGTTTTGGAACAAGACACAAAATGTGCCATCTTATTAAATCGATCCACAACCACCATGATAGAGTCCTTCCCTTGGGATGTTCTTGACAATCTTAACAAGAAGTCCATACTAAGCTCGAACCATAGTTTGGTTAGGATAGATGAGGGTAGATAATGTCTTTGCTCAACCTGGCTCTTTGCTTTTCGGTAAGTTGCACACTTTCCCAACATAAACTGCACATCCCTCATCATTCTTGG
Source organism: Lumnitzera littorea (assembly GCA_024138015.1). Classification (NCBI taxonomy): domain Eukaryota; kingdom Viridiplantae; phylum Streptophyta; class Magnoliopsida; order Myrtales; family Combretaceae; genus Lumnitzera; species Lumnitzera littorea. Next base: position 69,366,598 of record JAMXBB010000002.1, on the reverse strand, counting down.
CCAAAAGAATCAAGAGGATAGTACCTAATGGGTGCAACGCTGGCCAAAGTGTCCTTTCGTAGAGCAGGTTAAGATACATAGCCTCCTTTTCTTGAATAAGTATTCGTCTTCCTTGTAATAGTTATCTAGTGTCCATCTTTTCTCACATCAAGCATAGATAGGACCAAAGCGTGGATCCTTAGCATATATATTCTTTATGGATGAAAAACCAAGTAGCTTTATTTTCAGCTTGATCAGGAGGGTATGTCGTCTCAATAGAGCATTGGCCACTACGTTATTCCTTCCATTCTTGTATTTTACGACATAAGAAAAACCCTCCATGAACTCAACCCATTTAGCTTACCTCCAAGACAACCTGGGTTGGCTCTTCAAATAACTAAAGAATTCATGATTAGTGTAGATCACAAATTCCTTAAGTAAAAGATAGTGTTGCCATATCGTTAGGGCTTAGATTAAGGAGTAGAACTCCTTGTCATAGACAGAATAGTTGAGTGTAGCTCCTTAAAGTTTCTCGTTGAAATAAGCAATAGGTTAGCCTTCTTGCATCAGCACAACACCTATGCCTAGTCTAGATGCATCATACTCTACTTCGAACACTTTGTCAAAGCTCAATAGAGCTAAGATGGGGGCTATAGTTAGCCTCTCTTTCACCTCCTCAAAACTCCTCTTCTCTTTCTCTCCTCATCTGAATTTAATGCTCTTCTTTGATATTTGGTAAGTAAGGCCGCAATTGTATTGAAATTCTTTATAAATCTATGGTAAAACAATGCTAGGCTGTGGAAACCTTTTACATCTACAGAATAGGTCAGCTCAGGCCATTCTTTGATCGCTTTTATTCTCTCATCATCAACTTGGATGCTACCTCCACTTATAACAAACCCCAAAATGATCACCTTAGATCAATAAAAGTCATACTTCTTCAAATTGGTGTAGATTTGTTCAACTCAAAGTTTTTGCAAAGACTCTTCGGAGATGCTCCTAGTAAATCTCCCAGTTAGGGCTATATACCAAAATATTATCAAAATAAACTACGACAAACCTTCCTATTAATTCTCGGAGTACATGATTCATAAGGTGCATAAATGTACTCGGTGCATTAGACAGTCCAAATGGCATTACAAGCCATTCATATAAACTATATCTTGTTTTGAATGCAGTCTTCCACTCATCACCCTTGTGCTTTTAAATTTGATGGTATCCAAATTTAAGGTCGATCTTGGAGAACACCCTTGCTCCACTTAATTCATCTAGCATGACATCAAGCCTAAGTATAGGATACCTATACATGATGGTGATACAATTGATTGCTTAGCTATTTACATACATCTTCTAAGAGCTATCTTTCTTTGGCATTAACAAGGCCAAAACAGCACAGGGGCTAAGGGACTTGTATATACACCCCTTCCTCATCAACTCATCTACTTGCTTCTACAATTCGGCGCTTGTTTAGGATTCAGCTTATAGATAAGCTTGTTTGGTAGTACAGCTCTTGGCTGTAAGTTAATCGTGTACTCAACGCCTCAGAATGGGGGTAGACCTTTCGATAGCTCCTCTAGAAGTAGGTCGGCAAATTCCTTTGGTAAGTTTTTACCTTGGCAAATAGCTCTTCCTCCTCAGGTCTCATCTCTAGAATTCTTTGGACAAGTAGATAGGTCGATCCTTCAAGCTCCATCTTTTTTTTTTTTTTAGTTTAGCTCGAGTCCTCACCATAGCCTCTTTCTTCAGGGTTCAATTAAGTTGGGACTGCATGACCTTTACTTGCTCAACAGTCATAGGACTTAATTTCATCCTCCTACCTTCATGCCCTACAGAACATGTGTTCCTCTTTCCATCATACATAACAACTCGATCAAACATCCATGGTTGTCCAAGTAGAATGTAGGACATACTCATGGGCAACACATTATAGAGCACTTCATCTCGATATTTGCCAATAAAGATCAGCACAGATACCTGTTTGTTCACTTGTAGGGCTCCCTTATCACTAAGCCAATGAAGCTTATAAGGTTTTAGGTAGGGCATGGTCAGCAATTTTAATTGCTAGACCATAAATGTAAAGGCTACATTGGTGCAACTCTTACAATTAATGATTAGCATACACAGCAATTCATTCACCTTGCATCTAATATGGAAGAGATTTTCACTTTGTTTGTCTTCGAGTATGGGTCTGACATTCATCATCCTCCTCTACACTAAAGTGGTTTGCAAAAAGTTTCCTTCCTCACTATAAATAAATTCCTCCTTAGATAATTTGGTCTGTTTGTCCTCTTTTAGCTCCTCTACTTCTTTATTAATACTGTCAACCTCAACAGTCGATACCTTACTTGAGATCAACATTGTTCACTTGTTCGAACACTAAGTAACCATGTGTCTAAATCCTTGGGATTTGAAATACTTGATCTCACTCATCTTCCTCCTTGAACTCTGGCCTTTCTTAGACTTCCTTAAGGGTTCCTTCTCCTCTACTCAGGTAGTCTAAGCAAGTCGGGTCTCAGCGATCTTATTTCGAACTATTTACATAGGTCTGCTTGGAACAGCTCATCTACTGCCTAGTCAGTTGATGAGTGGTTGAAACCTTCCTATTCGGCACTTTTCTATCCTTTAGATGACTTTAAGAACATCATCAAGCATTCCAATATCTAGGGTTTCTAAGACATACCCATTCTCATACTTCAATCCACCAATGAATCGAGATAAAGTTCGGTCTTCTAGCTCTACGACTTCACAACGGATCATTAACATTTGGAATTCCTTAACATAAGTGTCTACACTCGATCCTCCTTATCTTAGCTCTTGCAATCTCTTGAAGGCATCCTGTAAATAATAGCTCAGTATAAACCTTCTCTGCATAAGTCTCTCCATTTCATCCTAACTCCTAATCTCTCGCTCTCCTTCCCTTCTTTGAGTAGCTTGCAAGTTCTTCTACCATGGTGGCATAACCAGTGAACTCCAACACAACAAGTCTAACCTTTGCATTGTTAGGTACATTGTAGCATTAGAATTGCTTTCAATCCCATTTACCCAATCTAAATAGTCTTCACCATCATTACTTCCAGAAAAAATCGAGGTACACATTCTTAATCCTTCGACTCTAGGGGCTTGTACATTTCTTTTTTCAGGCTTGTAGTACTCCTCTATTTCATCATCTCCTTTTGCTTCTTCCTCAATCTCTTCAAGCGCTAGCCTTCATCTTGTATCCTTACCAATTCCTTCAACTTGGGGTAGTCGAGTTGGAGCATTAACTCGACTAAACTAACCATTACCTTACCCTTGTTGCTCACATTCTTTAGTGGGGCTATTCCTAGCTCACTACCTATCTTCTTGGATAACAGTCACTAAACTAGCTACTAAGTCGGTAAGCCTATCCAAGCGGTTACCCAACGACTGAGGTATGAAGCTTCCTTCTTACCCTTGGCCATGTCAAGTACTACTTTCTTGGTTTCCTCAAGTTCCTTGAACACTTAAATCTGACATTGTGAATCCACTTAAAGTTCTTTTCATAAATAACAACTACAAGTCAATAACCAATACTACCAACACCAAGACAATTACACAACAAACAAACAGCTAACTACACTTTGTTTTGCGTACTTTCTTGGTTTCTTCGAGTTCCTTGAACACTTAAATTTTGACATTGTGAATACACTCAAAGTTCTTTTCATAAATAACAACTACAAGTCAATAACCAATACTCCCAACACCAAGACAATTCAACAACAAACAAACAGCTAACTACACTTTGTTTTACGTATCGAAAAACAAGGGAAACTAGAGCAAAGAACACTTCTCAACTACCAAACTTCAATGTTAACAATAGAACCATTATCACACAAAAGTAGTAACAAACCACTCAAAGAATACAATAGTAGAATCCAAATTCAAATGTAGCCTAGCTTTAATACCAAGATGATATAGATTCCGTAGATGAACATACAAGTCCAATATCACGAGTAACCAAAAGGGTAGCTCCAAGCCACAAGATGACTTGAAAAGTAAGTGGTAGTCGAGGATAAGCAAGGGTTCCCATACATCGATGATGGATATGATGCACCAATGCCTTACGTGAGCTTGGGTCACACTTGATATGATGCACAAATATAGCTGGAGGTCACTTGCCACTACTCCATGCTCAATAGGCTAAATAAGAGTAGCTCAAGAGTAAACAAAAAAACACTTAACTCAAGAAAGAGTAAAAGTTCTGTTATGACCCGAGGGGGCTAGTCGTGGCAGTCGCCGTATACCGTACAAAGGATTGCAGATTGAATTCCTTTACAATTAACAACCCTTTTATACGATACATAAGGCTACCGCTACTACTAACTACCAAGAGTACGCAAGCTTAAGTAATATCATTTCATGACAAATAATAAAATTATAAAAACATAATACATTGTCTATTTATATAAAAGTTTACAAGTACAGAGACTGAAACATGTCTTTAGTTTAACTAGTATAACATTTACATATTACATATTCAAATCTATAAACTATTAGAAGTACTTTCCGATCTCATCTAGCTCCCACATTGGCCCTGTGTAGAAACTAACCTTGGGCATGAGACGGCCTGACTTCACAAAAAGTTTGGCCTACGAGAAAAGACTACAAGGGTATAAGCTAACTAGCTTAGTAAGATAATTTTCCCTTAACCATACAGCAAACAAGTCATACAATAGTTAGGTTTAACCAAATGAATGTATGACAAACAGTATGCCAAACAAATACATGCAGGTGACTAGGTACTGCATGCAACTCAAATTTAACACCCTCCGAAGTCAGGGTTAGAGATTCATTGGTACAGTCAAATCCGGGTATCATATTAGAACTTATTTCATAACGAAACTCCGTGTTTTGTATTCAAAATGTAATGGTACATCCATTACCCGCTTTATTAAAATGAGTTCTACATATGATTATGAGTAGGTTCATGCAGCCCTCACTCACCCCTAAACGAAGGCCTCTGGACTTGACCCTTAGCCAGGCGATTGGTGCCTCTAACGCCTAGTCATCCCGCAAGCCAGGGTAAGGTCATATCGTACGTGTGCACCATACGAAATCAATAACAATCAATAATCAACCTACGTATGGCATCTTGCTACCTCCGTGTAATGTGACTGCTGGAATTAGTTATGCAGTGCATGATTTATGCATGATCCAAGTTAACTTTTTCTAGTCGAATAAAGTTAAGTCTTATTTATTCTGTGATCATTCCATGTTACAAACAATCAATCTAGTGAATCTACTATACAACAAACATTATATTATTGAAATTTAAAGTAAATTCACCATCAACAACAATTATCATGCACAAGTATAACCTAACCCCATACACATTCATTTATAAACAATAATTTATATTTACTAACTACAAGCACAAACATGTACGGAATCATTAGGAAAAACTCACTCGGTCATGGCTAACTTAGGGGTCGTAGTAGTCTAATGGCAGTTTAGGGTTAATATCGAAATCACCTAAGAATAATGAAAATTTTGTAAGGTAGGGAATTTAAAGCTAACTAGTGTTAGAATATGTAAGGTCTATTTCACTTAGTTACGTGAAATTACTGATTCAAGCTTTTTATCGAATCGCGTGTAACATTTTCATTTTAGCTCGGATCTTTATGAACTTATAATCCATTTTGATCGTTTTCAAGCGTATTTTCTTGTAATGAGGTTCGTTTTGGACGTTGCAACTCGTAATTTAAATTGTAATATAAAAATATCAAAAAAATTATTATTTAAGTTTAGAAATCATAAAATATTAATTTTCACTTTTTCTTAACATATTTATGATTTAATAATTATTTAAATTATATATTTGATATTTTTATTATTTTGAGCATATTTTCCTATTTTTGAGATTTTTACTTTAGTATGATTATTATTATTATTATGACCTTTATTATTTTTATTACTTCTCATTTTCTTATTAATTATGTATTTCATAATTTATACATACATATATATATCTATATATATTTTCAGTATATTACATATATCTAATATATGTTATACACTATATGTATGTATATACTTATTTTATGAACATAAACATACTCTTATGTACATATATATATATTCATGTATTTGTATTTATACATAATAATATACTTATATAATTTCTGAATACTTAGATATATATAAATAATTTACAAATACCTATTCTTATATTATATATTCGTTATATATATTTACGTAATATTTGTTATAAAATATGTACACTATATATTATACATATATTATGCCGTATACCCCAAAGAATATACTCTATATTATATATATATATGTCTTATATACATACTTATAAAAATACCCCACTACATATATACTATACGACTATACATATATATATATATACAAAAATAATTATACATGTATACACATTATATATAGTTACAGTACATACATATATATTTATATACTATAGTTATTTAATATAAATACTTAATACTAATCATATGTATACTTAAAAAAATACATAATACATACTCTTTCGTATAATATACCTATATACATACATGCATACATACATAGCCTAATACATGCATATATTATTCAATTTATGTATTTATGCACATATACATGTATTAATAATGTTATATTAAAAAAATACTATACAAATACTTCATTTATACATGTATATACTATATAACATACATCTATACTAAAATAATTTGCTTACATTTTTCTTCTAATTCTTTCTTCTTTTCCTTCTTCTTTTCTTTCTTTCTTTTTCTTTCTTTCTCTTCTCATAGTTTATGCTTCTAAGTTTCGGTTTTTATGTGTGCAGATTTTTTCTTCTTTTTTTCCAAAATTTCCTTTTATTCATGTGAGGAGCTAGCTTAGATTTTAAGCTAAAATCTTATCTAATCTTTTACATTAATGAGGATATGACAAACTTAATTACTTCCATTTTTCTTTTATTTTATACTCAACACATGGCATTTTATTTTAGTCACATGGCTGTTGATTTTTGCTTTCCATTTCCTGAACGTGAAACTTGTAGAAAAGAAGGAAAAGAAAGAAAAGAGATAAATTGAAAATGAAAGAGAAGGAAAATAAAAATTAATAATAAATATATGTAATTTTATAAAACATATAAATTATAACAATTCTCATCGTAATTAATTTTAAAATTTTCATGAAATTTTATCAATTTAATTGGTACTTAGTACAATTAAAATTTTTACAAGTTATTATAGCGATTTTGTTATAATTTCACACGAATAGGCGATTTAGTCGAAAATCTCAATCGACTATAATTTTATCACTATTGAGTAATATTTAACTAATTTGTAAGCTTATATTTATAATTTTAGGGTTTCGAACAAATTCAAGTTCAATTTTGATTAATGGTGCTTAAAGTAGTTTTAGAGTTTTAGTATGTAATTTAAGGTTTCGATCAATTCCTAAAGTTTTGTTATCGATGTTATATTTGATTTATTAAAATTCATAATCTTTTATTGTTACTAGCCTTATCGACTTATTGTACAGTTTAGGTCACTCAGACTTGAGTTAGGATTCAACTACTAATTTCCTAAGGTTTACAAGTTCAGTGTATTCTCTATATGATGATGATGCAGCTATTATAATTTGTGAGTATTTATAGTACCCAGATAAGGTAATTCCTAAATTACAGAAAATTACAAAATTAGCATTCTTATTCTTCTAGCATTTGTTTTCTTTTCTTTTTGTTATTAGTTTAATTAAAATCCTTGTGCTCATATTAGCTTATTTGTTGATTTTTCAATTTATCACTGGAAGCTACTAAATTGGATTAGCAGACTTTGATCTCAAGCCTAAGAGAACTGTTAGAAGGAATTTGAGAAAGATTAGAGAGATTTTGGAAAAATCACGAACAAGAGTTAGAGAAACAAGAGTAGAGTCTTCAAGTATGAATAATTAGAATAAGAATTTGGACTTACCAAGAGTGGATGAGTTTGTGAATCCTGATGATGGCATCCTAAGAGTTTTACCTTTAGCTATAAATCCACCAGTTGGCAGGGATGAAGTCAATGCACCCATCATACTAGAAGAAGGAGTCAATCTACCTATGGCTCCAAAGATAATGTTAGATTACTATAGGCCTAACCTAGAAGGAGTTAGTACCAACATTGCTCGGCCTAGAGTTCAAGCCATTACTTTTGAGATCAAGCTGAGTATCATTCAGATGATCTAGTAGTGTATCCAATTTGATGGGTTCAGTGATGAAGACCCTAACAACCTCTTGTAGCAATTCCTATATATTTGTGATACCTTCAGGATAGGTAGAGTTTTAGAGGATGATATTCACCTTAGGCTATTTTTGTTCTCATTGAGATCTAATGCCAAGCAGTGGCTCAACTTTATACCAAGGAATTCCATCAATACTTGACAAGAGATGGTTAAGCTATTCATAAGAAAATACTTCCTACCCTCAAGCACGGCTAAGCTAAGGGTGGATATCTCTTCTTTTGGTCAAATAGATTCAGAGACTTTGTATGAAGCATGAGAGAGATGGAAGGATTTGTTGAGGAAGTGCCCCTATCATGGCTTTTAGATTGCCATTAGGTTTAGACCTTCTACAATGGTTTGAACTATACAACCAAGCAACTCATTGATGCAACTACTGGAAGAAGCCTAAACCATAAATCACCGGAGCAATGCATTTAATTATTTGAAGATATGGCTAATAACCATTATCAATGGTCGTTTGTAAGAGGAAGAGAAAGGAGGCTAGTAGGAAAACTTGATTTGGATGCCACTTTTACTTTAGCTCATAAGGTGGAGGTGTTGGCAAGGAAGCTTGATAGTCTCATAATGGGTTAGATGAAGAGATAGGATATTTTTATTGGAGGACTGATTACTAAAATTCTTAAGAATTTGAGGTTGTAGCCTGCTAATGACAGGCGAAGAGACTCTTGCACTAATCCAAAACCACTTCCAAGAACCTTTTTCAATTAGTAGGGTATTACAAGAGTCTTTAATCCTAACTTAGATATTAAGGAACCTGGTGCTCCAGCTTTTACATTAGCTACATCTAGCTTCTCAATCGACAATTTGAAGTAGTTGGAGACTGAAGTGGCTTAGATCAAGGAAACTCAAAAAGGTATTGTTGAACTCTTGAAAAACATTGCTACAAAAGTAGGCGTGGCCATTTCCTCTTGTTTTTCTCATCCTCAAACCTAGGGGGATGTAGGCCCTAGTCAGCCTTCGGTTCCCCCACTAATAAGTGCTCAACAAGAAGAAGAAGAAGAAGAAGAAGAAGGTGATGGTTTAGAAGAAGAAGACTCTAGTGCTAAGGAAGAAGGGTCTAAAAAAGAAGAAAGTGATGATGAGAATGAAACTCAAGGAACCTAGTAAGAAACATTAGGACAATGGGCTAGGAATGAGAGTGAAGAAGAGTCCTCTAGAGAGGACGATGATGGCTCGGATGAAGAGATAGAAGCTGAGGATGATTGACTTGTTTTCTTTCTTTTGTTTTATTTTGTTTATTTTTAGACTTATTAACTAGTTGAGAGGTTAACCTCAATTATATAATATTAATGGATAGTCTCATATCATGTGTTCATTATGTTTTGTTTTTGTCTTGTCTTAATGGTCAAGTTTTTTTCGTTGTTCAATTTTTCATCGTGTTTGAAGGATGTACTGTTTGATGGTTTACAGCTCAATGCATTGGCCAAACTTGATATATTAGGGAAGTCCTGCTCTCATTGTTTATTGTTTTTTATCTTTCTAGTTGTTCCTTTTCTGTATCTATTCTATGTTTGCTTTCCTTAGACATTGAGAACAATGTCTCTCTCAAGTGTAGGGAAGGGTTAGACTTGTTTATCAAAAGTCTCCCCTTTAAGCAGTTTGTTTGTTTTTAAGTAATGAGTTGATTGAATAGATTGTAAGTTTGGCAAAATAATAGCTAATTGTATACCTTACTCACCTCTTGTGGATTTAGTATATGTAATCAAAATTTTAGGATAAAATCTAAGTGAAGCGAACTTACTTGCTATTTAATGAATGAATTTAGAGGTTGGAAGTGAATCAGAGTCTTTAGTGCAAGGTTAAATGGTTGTGTTTCTACACTTATTAAGTAGTATATCTACTTTTTAATTACTTTTGGAGTTCATTTAATCTTGAATAAAAAGAGCAAATGTAATAATTTACTTGTTGATACTTCTTAAGAATCTTTTCAAAATAGAGAAAATTAAAAATGTTTAAGGACAAAGTTAGTAAAGGCAAGCTTTGGTCTCTTAGAAAAGCAAAGTTTGATCCCGCTATTAATTTTTGTCTTTATAACTTTGCAATAAGGATATATAAGGATTGAGTTAGTAAGGGTAGATTTTTGTCCCTTAAAAGAGTGAAATCTGACTCCGTTGCAAATATTTGATTTTTATTTTCCTTCTTAGAATAAAAAATAAAAAAAAATGAAGAAAGAAAAAGAAAAAAGAAAAGAGAAATAGAAAATGTAATATGTAAGTTATCTTTGAAGAGATTTAATAAAAGAAGTAGAAATATAAGAGAAAGATGGATGCAAAATACCTTTTTTCTAGATTATTCTACTTAAGTAATTGAAGAGTTTTTATACACTTACAAAAGTTGATGAAGTATAACTAATTTTCTTTTATTCTTGTTGAACCTAACTTTTTTTTTCTAGTTTTTATAAAATAATCTTCTTTAAACTGATCAATATTAAACCCTACCTATTTAATACTAACTCTCAACTAAGGTTTAAAGAAAACCGATTCTTTTAGTTTCGAAAACATTTTAGAGTCGCCACTCGACCAGAGTCGAGAAAAAAAGTTAAATTATAACTAATTAAGTAGATTGATTATAATTTAATTACTAGTGTTCTTAACAAAACCAATTTTTATAAACAATTTTAAGAACTAAAAAAATGGGTCTAAGGGTTAAGATTTTTAAACCTTTATTGGTACCATCAACTTTCTAATTTTAGACTTTATCTTAAAAATCACCTTTCAAAAAGGCTACTCTATAAAGCAAAACTCAATTATTGATTAACAAATTGAATAATTTAAATGATTTAAACGAAAAATAAAAAATAGTTTTTTTCATTTATTACTGTCGCCCGTAGCTTAAGCTAAGAAATCATACACATGTGGAAATTGTTCAAAAAATTGAGCCAAAGTAAGGCGAGTAGGCTTGTTATTAGGCAAGAATTCTAGGGAAGAAGAGGGAAAGGGCGAGAATGAGAAAGGGGTTGATGTAGCACCAGCGTAGCACCATGTTAGTAGTATCACTCAATTGTAGCGTGCCATGTATCCCGTGGCAGTTGACGTAACATGGTGGTAGTTGACATGTCATGCTACATGGCACTACATCAATCGTCGTCTAATCCGATGGCGCCACATGTCTAGACACGTGGTACAATAAACCCTTGACACGTAATGACATATCATGTACGTTTTAAGATAAAAAGAAAAAATGGCATTTCCTACCTTTGGTGAGATTCGAACCCAAGACTTTATGTTAAACTAATGTTAATTGTTTAAGTGCTCATTCGTTAGGTTATTAGCCTATGTCTTATCCATTTGTGCTGTTAAATTGCACACATGGATTGGGTCAACATGGGTTAGATTCAATTCTAAACTCAAGCCCAATAACCCTCTCTAAAAATTTTATTATTTTCTAAATGTCCTAAATCCTCTATTTTATTATTTTTTTTTTGTGACTTTTCAGTTCTTTTTTTTTTTGTTTTTGTAATTTTCTAAATTTTTTATATTTTAAATTTCCAAAATTTTCCATTTTTTGTATTTTTCTAAATTTCTTCTTTTTTTTTTTTGCTTCTCTTAAATTTTCTAGTTTTTTTCATTTTTCTAAATTTCTTTTTTTTTTACTTTTCCTAAATTTTCTATATTTTTTATTTTTCTAAATTTCTTATTTTTTTAAAATCTAAATTAGGACCCTTTACCCTATCCTAAAAAATTATAAACAATAAAAAAAAAACGACAAAAATTGGATGTTTACAACTACTCCTTTTTATAGTAAAGTTCAAGCAAAACTTTGTCATAAAGATAAAATAGACACTATTTTTGCCTTATGGGTAGAATTTGTCCTAAGAAGCACTACAACTACCTAGCTGTCCTAAGTTTAGTCTACTGGGGATTTGGTGAAAGGTGAAAGAGAGAGGAAGTGCTCTAAGAGTTAGTTAAGTGAGTTTAGAAAGGTTTCGTGTTCTAGGATTTAGCTAAAAAGATTGGTTTGAAAAAAAGTTCGTACCCTTCTGAGTTGACTAACCTAGGTGAATAGGTGAAGCATTCCTTGAGCTGGCTAAGACCTTAAAGAGATGTTGAGAACTTGATTATGCCCCTATAAGCTGACTAACCTAGGCGAATAGGTGAATTACTCCTTAAGCTAACTTAGTCATGCCCCTGTGAGATGACTAACTTAGGTAAATGTCTTTAGGGGACTAGAAACCCTAAGTTAGAAGTGATTAGAAACCCTAAGTTAGAAGTGATTTGGAAAACTTGGTTTTACTCTTTTAAGCTCACTAACCTAGGCGATAGCATCTCTAAGGGACTAGCAACCCTAAGCTGGAATTTATTTGAAGAACCTGATCGTACTCTTCTATACTTATTAACCTAGGCAAGAGCATCTCTAAAGGACTAGCAACCCTAAACTGGAATCGATTTGGAAAACCTAGTCATGCTCTTTTGAGCTCACTAACTTAGGTGAGAGCATTTCTTAAAGACTAGCAACCCTAAGCTAGAATTGATTTGGAAAACCTGGTCGTGCTTTTCTAAGCCCATTAACCTAGGAGGGTGCATTTCTAGGAGACTAGCAACCTTAAGTTAGAATTGATTTGGATAACCTGATTATGCTCTTTTGAGCTCATTAACCTAGGCGAGAGTGTCACTAGGAGACTAGCAACCCTAAATTAGAATCAATTTGAAGAACTTGTTCATGCTCTTCTGAGTTCACTAACCTAAGCGAGAGTATCTCTAAGAGACTAGCAACCCTAAACTAGAATTAATTTAGAAAACCTAGTCATGCTCTTCTAAGCTCACTAACCTAGGTGAAAGTGTCTCTCGAAGATTAACAGCCCTAAGTTGGAATTGATTTAGAGAACTTGGTCGTGCTCTTCTAAGCTTACTAACCTAGGCAAGAGTGTTTCTGATATATATATATATATATATATATATGTATATATGTATATATTAGAAAAATTAATAGAGTTAAGTGGAAAATCCTAAAATCGTGAATTTATTTAACTAAAAACTTTATCCCAATCATACGGTACTATTATTCTAGGTTTATATTGTGCGTATACGTATACATATACTCAATTTATTTCTAATAAGTATATGATTTTATCTTATTGTTGTCGTTGTTGTTGTTGTTATTATTATTACTATTATTATTTGTTATTATCATTGTTGTTTTATATTAACATATATTGTTATTGTAAATAAAAGCCTCTCTTCTATAGAATGCTTTGACTTTTAAGTATACGTGGATACATTTAACATTTTGATATTTGGAAGAACTTTTGTCTTACAATTATATTTTATCCACATTTTAGAATATGTATTTATCAGTTTTCTTTCTTAGGAAATTATATATGTACACTTGTAAATAATTGCGTTTAGATATTTCTTTATTTGATTGAAGTTTTATCCTAATAATGTAACCCATTTATTTATATCCCTTGGTTTTTCTCTTAAGTTTTAAATCGCATATAACTTTTTTTATTTTAACTTTAATTTTTATGAACTTATAGTCGATTTTTATTGTTTTCAAATATATTTTCACATATAAGGATCCATTTTGGATGTTAAAACCTGCATTTTTCAATATGTGTATAAAATGTTACGAATTTTATTATTTTGACTAGAATAATTTTATTTGCTGATTTTAAGCTCTTCTTTATTATTTTATGACATAATTAATTTCTAACCTACATATTTTTATAATATTTTATTTTTATGCCTAATTTATATTAATTTGAATATTTCTTCATTTTAAAGCCGAATTTACTAATTAGGTTAATTTTCTTATTATTTTAATTTTTCTTAATTAAATTTTTTTATTTTCAATTGTTTTATAATTTTTGGTTCACTTACTTGTTTTAGAAATTTTTCTAACAAGGCATGTTTCTATTTGTCTACGTGGCGATTTATTAATTTTTCCTTTATTTTCTTATAGTTTTAAGTTTATTATTATTATATATATTTATATGTCATTATAATTAATTAATTAATTAATATTGTATGGGCCTTATTTTCTTTTACCGGTTTTGATTCAACCCATGTACTTATATATATATATATATATATATGTTATTATGTTATATTAAATAAATATATTATATGTATGTGCTTATACGCATATAATTATGTAAATATATGTTCTTAATTATTTTATTATACTTAATAATTTATTATATGTATTTATATTTAGTATATTATTATATGTAGTCATATATATGCATGTAGATATACTTATATCATACTACTATTGTAATGCCTCGAGACCCTAAATGGCATTATAACCCACCATATATCCTGGCTAGTTCGAAACATGTAAGGCTTTCTAAGTCTACAATCAAAAGCATAAAGAAACACATCACATAATATGTAAACATCCCCAAGGTAATTGGAACGACATCCACTCATAAACTCATAAAATTAGAAAACCCAACAAAGTTCGAAAATGTATCAACTCACAACCAACAACATACAATAAAATAAATAACTAAAATCCTTAGATATCAAAGGAGTCCATCTCCTCAAAAGAACATAATCCTCAACAAAACATAAACCACCAGTAAAGATAGATATCACCATATCTAGTCATCATAGAAATATAGATACTTGACTCCATCCTCTTCCTAGATGTCACCAACAAATGTCTCCTCATAAATAAGGAAGTCCTCAAATCCAATACCTGAATAAGAAAAGAATGAGTTGAAGCCTAATACGGGTGTATAAACACATACGCATGTTAAGCCAGATTGTTTACATACAAAAATGCAAATATAATAGAATAATGCAAACAGCAATTTAGTTATCTCATATTAGGCCAACAAAACAACAAAGGAGTATTTATAACCCCGCCATATTTGGTCTTTACCTACATACATAGGTAGATATAATTATACATTTTCCTTTAAGTCCTTTATGCCTAGAAACCATAGTTCAAAACTTAATATTTTAGCTGTGTTATCTCATATGAAGGTCCACTAGGGAATCCCCGCATATGATCAGCAGTTGCTTGTCTAGAGATCTGCCACTGCAAGCCCTTAGAGCAAGCAGGTTAAGCAAAATCAGCAAACTAAAGTAATTAGACTGAATATAGATTTAATCCGGTTTGATTACTAATTCCTATCAAACATAAGCAACAACCAACACCACATATCTGGAATCGCTCCAAAATTGAATACAATACTCTGATCTCAAACCCAAACAAAACTCAGACCTTGACAAGGGAAATCGAACACCACGAATCTAAAAGAAAACAAGTAACACCTTAACCCTTACATTCTAAGACTAAGTCCTACCTAGGAGTTATCTAAGAGCCTATGATCTATTCAATTAAGGTTCGAAAGAAATTGTTTAGTCAAATAATAATAACATGATACAATTAAACTAAAAAGGTGATACAACTATATATATAAGATTACTTTTTATAGTAACTCATAAAATACAATATATATATATATATATATATACAAAAGACAGAATAAAAAGGACACTTAATTAGAGTATCGAATAATATAGATTGTCAAATCGATATGATAAATAATTTGTGAAAGCTCATAAGGAATGACAAAGTAAAAATAATTGAATAAAACAAACATACTATGTATAATGTAATACTCTATTAAAGATAAGACATACTAATAATAATATAATATGCCATATATATACTTAATTCTAAAGTAATAAAATAATTAGATCACAAAAACATCAATAACGATAATAAATTGTACTAATAATAGAATAGATTCGTAATATACTAAATCAACATTTATGAATTTTGTATAAAAATACAATCATTAACATAACCTATAAATAAATAGAAATTAGTAACTCACTTGAATGCAATAGGAATCAGAAAATTGGCCCCAAAATATATCTATAACTAATAACGTGAAATACGATAACATATATTTTAACCATAACTCTTATATAAAATAATACTATATAGCATGATAATTGAATACTTCAAAAGCAGAAATTGGATACTATCAAATACTCGTTTCCATACTTAAAAACTAAATAAAATAATAATATTAATAAAATAAATCACTATGTATATGGTACCGAAAATGAAATTAGAATGGCTTGCGATCAACAACTAGGATGGAAATATAGGATAACAACGAACAGGAACCTATCATATATAAAAATACAAAAATTATTTTCTATTTAAATAGATACTCAAATAATCGTCTAGTGTTAATTACCAAAATGAGTTTGGAATACACAGAAGCAAGATGAGAACAAAATATAGCGAGTAAGCTAAGAGCCTAAGATTGTCTATGCCAAAAATTGGAAAATTTATGGGGTTTGGTTTGCAATGGGAAAAAGGGGGCAAGAGAAATTTGGGAGTAATTATGGTGTTGAGGTCCAACGAAGTGATTAGGGAAAGGGCAAATAAAAAAAAAAAAAAAAAACAAAAAAAGACCAGGAGGGGGTAGGGGGGTAAGGGGTAGCGATGGGACGAGAGGGAGAGGATAGGAGGGTAGGGTTAAGTAATGATGATGGGAGAGCAAGGAATGAGAGTCGAGAGAGAGAGATAGAGCGAGAGAGACAAGAGACAGTGACGAGAGAGAAAAGATTGTGAGAAAGAGAGGAATTAATTGGTTGAAAGAGAGAGTGAAGGTCGAGAGATATAGAGAAAGAATAGAGAGTACGGGTAATTGCGGCTGAGCATTTTAGGGTAGGGTTTAGAGTGGCAATCTAGAAGCTTCGAGGAGGTAGGATAGTATTTATATATAGAAAAAAGAAAATAAGACCATACAAATATCGCATACTAAAATAAATTTTTATATAAATGTCATAATATAAAGTACTAATAAAAAAATTATTATATTCATTATGTAAAATATAAAATTTAATATACTTAACATATACATAAAATAAAAATCTTAAAATAATCAAATCAAAGCCTTAATTTCAATTTTTAACAATACTAACCTAAATGAGTTTACAGTTTAAATTAAAAAAAAATACTAAACTAACTAGGATGTTCCAACTATAATACGTACATCTATACATGTATACATATGTATATACATGTATTTATACTTCTAGTACACTATTAGGATTCGTACTTATATACATGTATATATATATATATGTACATGTATTTATACCAACTTTCATATACGTATATATACATATATTTATATTTTCTTAGTATAATTTTAATGGAATTTTAATATATTACATATAAACATGTATATTCGATTTTGCATGTTTATGTATAAATACTTATTATTTCATATATATTCTAGTACACACTATGATATATGTATATATATAAGGTGGATATGTATGTATTTGTATATATATATATATACACATATAACTAGCTAAATATATAACATATACTTACATATATCTATATGTATAAGAAAACTAATACTAATAATACATAAATAAAATACCTTTACATGTGTTAATATATATATTGTTGAGAAGTTCCCTCTTTATCCTCCTTGTTGATATTGTAAAGTAGGTAAGTGATGGTTCAAATATGAATGGAATAGTAGATGAAAGTTTAGGGAGAAATTTTGAAACGAAAAATGAAAGAGAGAGAGGGGAAATGGTGGTTGGGTTTTTGTGTATGTATGTAATTTAATTACATGCACAAATGGGGTTTACATGAAGAAAATGGTGGAATTCTCTAGGCCTTCTAGGTGTCATGGCATTAGAGGGGGAAAGGGGGAAAAAAGAAAAGAGAAAAAGAAAAGGAAAGAAAAAAGTAGAAGTTTTAAGATTGAAAATGACATGTTGATTAGTTCAACATATTTGACTTGGTCAACATGTAATTACATAATGTAATATTATATATATATATATATATATATATATAACACATATAAATTAAGAAGGAAAAGAAAATAAAAGAAAAAGGAAAAATAAGGAAATGAGTGAATAAATAAGTAAAATAAATTTTTGAATTTTCTATTAATATTTATAATCTTACAAATAATATTTAGAATAATAAATAATATAGTTACAAAGAAAATTATAAAATATAAAATTAATATTGCTATATAATGCATAAACATCAATTAAGTAATTAAATGAAGTTCAAATAGTTAAATATACATATATATATAATCATTTAGATATATAAATACATAATCACTAATAATTAAATAATAATATTTATTAATTTTGTAAATTACTTTGGTACTCTTTATATTTATTAACATTTAAAAGTTATCTCTAATCGTTTATTAATGATTTTACATAATTAAGCATATCGATCAATAATTGTACCCAATTGGTCTTATTATCATAAAAGTAAAGTTGTACATTTATAGAATTAAGGTTTCAGTTTTGAGGTTTTGATCATATTCAAGTTTAATCTCTAGTGCTTATACGTACATAGGGCTTTGGGCTTTCATACGCGATTAGGATTTTGATTATTATACGAGGGTTTTTCATACTTGTTTTAAATTTCAAATTTAAAATTTTAATTATTTTTAAATTTATCAGCTCTGTTAACTTAGGAAAATCATCTATAATATGTGAATTCAATTCTTTACTCAGAAGGCTTGATTTGTAGAGTTTACAGTATTCTATAGCAATAAAACCTTTTATAGAAGGTTCTCAAGGATATAAAAATAAGACCAATTGCTTGCATGGCTAACAAGATCTTTTAGTCAAACCATGCAAAAGGATGAAAGAAAGGTAGTTGAGTTAGTCGGTATTAGAATTTATGTGAAAGACTTAACCAATCAAGTTTCCAATTCAATATACTCTGAAGGAAAGATTGAATCTTTGCTAAGTGAAAATTTTTAAGCTTTCAAGCAAGAGAATCAAGTGTTGTTAGATGAAAGTTTCTTTGAAACAAATGTTTCTTTAGGAGGAACATTTGACTCATATTAGGGTTTAGCTTAAGCAATTAGATTTGCTAATGTTCAACAAAGAGGTAACTGATCTTAACATTCAGATGAAACATGTTAGGTGAGCCCTATAGTAGACAATAGTTTGACATTTGTGGAGCATAGTTTTATTTATTTATTTATTTTTTAGCATAACTCTATCTTGACAAGGAGTCAACAACCAAAGCATTAAAGGATCTCCATAAAGAGTTTAAGGACTTCATAACTATTTAGATCCTTGATTATACTGGACCTCTACCTCCATCAGAAAAAATTGTCATTTTGGATGATGAACCATTTGAATCTCAACCAAGATAGAAGACCTTCTATAATCCCTTATGTATATATAGACATAAGATACATAAGTGTATGTATGTAACTAAGAATAAATACATATTTATAATATGGTATTTACTAAAACATAAGGAAATTAAATATACTTATATATACATAAATGTAATGGGCTAAAACCCATAAGAATAAATAAGGCCCATATAGATAATAATTAATTAATTGTAATATCATATAAATACATGTAATAATAAAATAAAATTTAAGAAATGTAAAAATTAAGAAAATTCAACAAATTGCCACATGGATAAATGAAAACATGCCACATCAGCAACTTATTAAAATAACCAATTGAATCAAAAACTATAAAATAATTAGAAAATAATAATAATAATTAGTTAGGAAAAATTTCAATAATAATAAAATTAATATAAGTGACAAATTAAGCTTAAATATGAAGAAATAATGAAATACATGTAAATTGGACTTAAACATAAAATATTATGAAAATATGAAATTTAGAAATTAATAAAAATATAAAATAATATAGAAAAGCTTAAAATTGATAAATGAAATTATTCAGGTCAAAATAACTAAATTCATAATAATTTAGGCTCATATTGAAAAATTTGGGTTTTAACATAAAAAACAAATCCCACTACGTGAATGTACATCTAAAAACGATAAAAATCAACTATAAGTCCATAAATATCAAAATTAAAATGAAAAAGTTAAATGCGATTTAAGATTTTGAGAAAACCAAAAGATATAAGTAAATTGATACAATATTCAAGTAATAAAATCTTAAATTCTAACCAAATAAAGAACTACCTAAACATAATTATTTATAGGTGTACATATATACTTTCTACCGAAGAAAATCAATAAACACATACTATAAAATAGGGAAAAGACATAACTATAAGATATAAGGTTCTTTAAATGATCAAATTATTAAATGTTAATAACAATATATTAATATAAAACTTATGAAAAGTGAGAAAATACAAACTCGTATAATATTTACTAAGTTGTTTATTAATACTTATATGACAAAATAATATTTCTCAATCATCACAATAAATAAGTTAAGTAGTGTGAAATAACTTAGAAAATTTTAATCAAACTTTATCACTAAAAAAGCACACTTGAACTCAATAAGAATTTTCTATAAGAATGTAAAGATAAAAGATAAAAAGAAAAAGTTACACACAATTTAACATTAAATGAAAACGGGAATCATAAGATAGATAATAAGCTGGTTAGGCTGTCTAGTATTACATCTAGATACTTATTAAGTTTCTCTTATTTTTTATTTATCAATAGATATTGATTAAGAGAGCAAGCTACTTATTGATTGTTAGGATCTATATCGGTCTTAGTCAGGTAAGTGCTCTCGATAACTCTATACTTGTTTTATGCTTATAGTTAGTGCATCTAAATCTTATATAATGATAAATCGATGCTTATGGTTTGGGAATATGCCTGTGATTGAATACTATTTGCTTGTTGTACAAAATGTCATTAAATATGGTAATTGAAGAATCAATTGTATAATTGTTCTTTACATGACTTGGATGGGTTGTTGATATTGGTTGATCACCTAACAAATTGAATTAATCATATTTGACTTAACTTAAATTAAATGGATCGTGCATAAGCACGAACAATGCATATAATGTTTCAACCGTCACCTCATGCAGATGGCAATGAAGAGTCTTGTAGGAATGGGATTCCCAAATTATTTGATTAGAACAGTACAAGAGTACTGGTATAACAAGCCCTACCCTTGGCTCGTAGGTTTACTTGGCGCCAGAGACGCTAACCATAGGTAACTGGGGGTCGAATCTAAAGACCATAGCTGTAGGGCAGGAGTGTGGATTATGAGTGCCACCTCACTGCTAGACTTAGGATTTTGTATACTACTACATTTCTTTGAAATAAAAATGTATTTGTGAAATATAGAATTTAAATTTATGGTTAAAAATCTAGGTACTAGAACCCAGTTGCGATTGGTACTAATGAATTTCCAACTCTTACTTCGAAGGGCATTAAATTCAATGTTGTATACAATACCGGTCAATTATATATATTGTTTGGCATACTCCTTATTCATGTATTCATATGTTTATTAATAAATTGTTTAATAACCTACTTATCGATATGGTCTAAGGGATAACTCACTAAGCTCGTATAGCTTACTCTCCAACAGTTTTCTCTTGTAAGTTGATTAATAATCCATGCATAGGTTGAGAGTCGAGTGTTGAGTATAGTATTGGGATGCATTAGAAGATAGAATCTGAAGATAGATTGTACAAATAGTTTAGACTTTTAAATGTAATTATCGTTCTTCTACTCAAAGTTTGTAATTTCAGTTAATTTAAATTTTAGAACTTTACTATCTAATCTTATCGTTTGGTAAAGGATATTGATTCTTTATGATTCTAAGAAATTGTGAAATATTGGATATCTATAGTTATTCATATTTTACAATATGTTAATTAATTAAAAATTAGAAACCTTAGCAATTAATTATTTGGAGTCTTGCAATCTCTGACTTGCAAGATGGTTTCCGTATCATGAGTGTACATTTAATAAGAAAATTTTAGACAATCCTACTAGGCCCCCTATAGGATCTTGATAGAAGTGGTATCTGAACTTTAGGTTGTCAGAGATAGGAAAAACTTACCAAATGGTGAGATGGGGTAGAACCTGAGTAGAATGAGAGTAAAGATTAAAAGCCTTAGACACTTAGATCATATACTGTATTTAGTATCACCTATATGTATTGTGTTTATGTTATAAGTACATATACCCTTTATCTATTAAACTCTTCCTTATCCTAGATATTATAGGTGTTATTACTCTCAAAAGGTTTACAAATGTAAGTTTGAAGTGTTAAACCAAGGATGCAAGGAATAAGTATTAAAAAGGGAACAAAAAGGAGATGCCCCTGATTGTGTTAAGTAAGAAGAAATATTTATGTCGGAGATCAAGAGTACAAGGACACCTCAATTTCACATTAAAGGTGTAAAGTGCATTGATTAAAGGCTTGCCAGTTTTGTTGGTTCCAATGACATTTGGAATCGGCAATTTAATAGCATAGATGGAATATGAAAATTGTGTTGTAGTAGTTGATTGCAAATCTGATTTGGTGGTTGATCAGCTTCATTAATCTGAAGCATAAGGTAACATTACTAAGATGTGAATCTTTCTTATTATATTATGTGATTATAACATGAAGAGGATGATTGTGTGAGGTTTAAAAGGATAATTACCTTGGAGTAGTAATGCATAAGAATTATCTAAAGACGTATGATTGAAGTAAGAAGTAAGTTATTAAGGCAATATGAAAATAAGTATCCTTAAATGAGTAACTAAAGGCAAGTGTGTACTGGATACTAGGTGTTGATAGTTCGTTTTTGTCCACCTATCTTACTCGTCTACTCGACTGCCGACAAGTTAGGCAATCTATATTCTTGGCACCTTATCGAGTAATTGACTCTTAACCTTTTGCCTAGCAACACATCCATTCCTAATTTGAATTCAAGTTCATGGCGCGAACAGTTATCACAAGCACAGTTATATTACATAACTACCTACTCTTCCTACATTTTAGGGAATGTGTTTAATTAAGAAGCTTTTACGTATCTCAACAATTATTCTGATAACTGCTCCTTTAGATATGACAATTTCCTATAAATACGGGAAAGAAACTCTATAAGAGATGACTAATAACTCTCAACCTCTTTACTTTACCTTTCGCATTCCTGCTTACTGAGTTAGGCATCAGAATAACTGCACCAAATTGACCTCGATACCAAGCATTTTTCTTATCTTTATAGGACATTTCCAACTCCCAAAATTCACCAACAATACTAGGTATGGTGGAATGTTTCAACTATATAACTAGAAGTTCTAATCCCTAAAGATGGCAATAACGATTCGAATGGAGAATTCAAATTGTATGATTGGAGATTTAGAAAAATGTTGTAATATTAGGATTACGAATCCAAACTATTGACATAATAGATTAATAAGAATGAAATATAAGTGATATTTTGTAGATTCTAATCATAATACTACAAGAAGGAATATAAGATTGAACAAGATATTTAGGAATCAAATGGTGACTGAAAGGCGATCACATCTTGGAAATGAAAAGTTATAATGATGTAAGAATGATTAAATTTGATATTTGATGAAAGTGAGTTTGAAAAATTGTGAATTATGAAACCTATTTCTAATGAAAGAATTAAAATAATTGAAAAGGTAAAAGCAATGATTTGTACGATAGTATTTAAAAATGATGATCGATGATATGAGTACATAAGCAATATTGATGTGGGCAAATATTACTTTGATAGGACTATTGATGGTAAAAAGGATCATGATACTATCAAAACCCTATAATGGGCCTAATAAGATTATCTAAAATTTTTATATCATATATGCATTCATGATATGAAAATCACCTTACAAGTAAAAAATTACAAGACTCTAAATAATTAATCACTAAAGTTTTCGATTTTAATTAATTGACCTACTATAAAATATAAATAATTATAAAATATAAATAGCTATGAATATCTAATATTTCACTATCTCTAAAAAACACAGAGAATTTATATGCCCTACCAAACAGTAAGACAAGGTAAATTTACAAGAAATATTAAATTATATAAACATTTAATATATAAATATTTTCTACAAAAGATACTTTTGTACTAGTTACACACTTATCTATTGACTCTAACATTATCAAACTTATCTCTAATTTGCACTCAGCAATCAGAATTTATCCTAGTCCTAGCTTAAATGAACCTACAAAAGAAACTATAGGAAAATGAGCATATCATAGCTTAGTGAGTTTGTTCCTCACCATTACCATTCAAGCAAGTTATCAAATATTATTAGCACATATGCAAGCTATCTACACACTAAATAAATGCATGCATGATGAATATAAGCAATATATCCATAAGAGTTCGAAACTATAGTTGGTATAGATTTATGTCATCTATATATCGATTATCCTCTACACTTATCTGTATAGGGCACCTCATCTTCTCTGCATGAGGCTGCTTAAGGGCACCATCCCTCCACACGATACTTAACTATCACCTTAATTGAGTAAGAAATGCCAATCCAAACAAGTGGACCCCAACTAAGGCCATTTACCATCCAAGGCCCTTCAAGCACAACTAAGTAAGTCGTATTGCTATCAAAATATATCCAAGGCTCTACAGGCATAAATATGTAAGTTCTCCCATAATCAATTGGAGATACTATGCTAGCTTTTCCTTAACAATAAAATATCATTTATAGACACTCTAAGCCTTCACAAAAATCATACCATAAATGTGTTTAGGATTGAAAAAAGAAAACGCTTTCCAAAAATGCTTTTCTTAAAAATCTATAAAGCTAGTACTCTCCATCAGTATACCAATTGAGTTATAGACATGTGATAAATATAACTGGTTATTTTGGTCAAATATTTATATTTACCGGTTTAAGAAAGTGATCACATGGATGATGGTATACAGGCAAAACAATCATTCAACAAACAATCAACATCAATTAACAAGCAACATACAAGCATCAAACAACAAGCAAATAGTAGATCCTTAAAACTTCCTTATCTAGATTAATGCTCATTTTCCAATCCTTTAGGGTTTTTAGAACTCGACAATTAACTACTTAAAAGGATAATAAGACTTATAAGTATGCGAAAAAACTAAGTTCCTCAGTCAACAAAATATCCATCGTAGTTAGCTTAACTTCCCATTATAAACTAAGTATGGCTTGAAGATGATTTAATTTATTTATTGGAATAAATAGGAAATATATTTGTAATTTTTGTAAATTATACTATTTTATTTATTTAGTTACTTATTGCTCTTTATTGTTAGTTTATAGAGTCAATTAACTTAATTATCCAACTTATTTCTCTTGGCTTATTTTAAATCTTTAGTTGCGTGTAACTTTTCATTATAACTCCAATTTTTATGATTTTATAGTCGATGTTTATTATTTTTTGGTGTGTTTTTATGTAGAGAGGTCCGTTTTGAATGTTAAAGCCTATATTTTTCAATATAGGCTTAAATTATTATAAATTTAGTTATTTTGACTCAAATATCTTTATATGTTAATTTTGAGTTTTTCTTTATTAATTTATAATTTAATTAATTTCTAAATTTCATATTTTTATAAAACCCTGTTTTATAAGCTCAATTTATGTATATTTTATTATTTCTTCATATTTAAGCTTAATATACCATTTATACTAATTTGGTTATTATTATAATTTTTCCTAATTAATTAATTGTCATTATTTTCTAATTATGTTGCAATTTTTTATTTAATTGATTATTTTAAAGGAATTATTGATGTGGCATCTTTCTAATTGTTCACATGGTAATTATTGAATTTTCTTGATTTTTTTTATATTTCTTAAATTTTATATTATTATTATATGTATTTACATGACATTGAAATTAATTAATTATTAGTTATATGGGCCTTACATATCCTTATGGGTTTTGGCCCATGTATACACAAACACATATACACATGCATACATACACACATATCTATTTCCTTTATATTATTTTAGATAAAATATTATAAGTATGTATGTATTCATATTGTATGTATATACTTATATATCTTATATGTATGTATACCCTTGGCACACTAGTATATATACTCATCCATATACTTGTATGTATACTATCATCATACATATAGTCATACATGTATAAATATATGTATATACACGTATTTATACTTTTGGTATACTTATAATTATACATATTTATATACATATACATATACTTATACACGTATTTTTACTTAATCTTATAGGTACTCTTATACACATATATTTATATTTTCTTAACGCATTCTTAAGGAATTTTCAATAATATATATATATACATACATATATACTCTCTATTTTGTATATATTTAGATAAATACTTAATATTTCCTTTATGTAATTTTATGTACATATTATATATGCATGTATAGTAGCGTATATATGTGTATTTTTATATATTCCTTATCTTTTTCTCTTATTATGTATATTATGTATTCATATATATATATATACATAAGCCGCACATATGCTTGGACATATGTACGTATGTCTACTAACTCTACAATATACAATATATTCATATATATATGTATGTATCCATATGTACAATAAAATGTATACACGTATAAACTTAATTTCTATAGGAGGTTCAATATCAAAAGAGGCCATGTGCGTGCTGCATACCGTATCACGCTACACGTAACTAAGGAAATGACTTAACTTATGTGTATGAGATGATCAAGTGAGGTAGGATAGGGAGGAGGAGTAAGCAATCTTAGTAGGCTCTAACACATCAGGTAACAGATGGAGGAGTGCAATGGCATCAAACTTCATAATAGGTGAAGAACAGGGTAGTATTCTTGAGGTGTTTACATGTTTTGATCTTTAAGACAGAATTCCAGCAGAGCAATGGTGTTAGCAGGAGTTTGTCTCTTATCTAAATAATGAAATGAATAGGGTATTTATAGGAGATGGTAGGTGGATTCGATCCGTTAAATCATGATATTGATCAATAGCTATAATTAAAGCTTTTTTATATATGATACCAAGGTAAGCTTTTTCCATGAATTTAGGCCCAAATAAAGGGCTTTATATTTTATTAGTGTGAGCTAAGCCAAGAAAGGTTAGATCGGGCAGATCGATTTAACGGGCCCTACTCCAAGCCCGCTATGCCAAATCTCCCTTGATCATCCCAGGTTCTTATGAGGTTAACTTCCAGGCCTTGTCACCTTAGCCTAAAGAGTCAAGTCCATGTCGTTGTTGGGCTTAAAGCTCATAAATTAGATTTAGCCTTCTACATTTTGTCCCCTGACCAAAGTCCTTTAGATGAAGTTAAAGGGATTTAGGCATCGAATGAGCCTTTCAATTGACTCTAACATGTGTACCATTGAACATTTGCACCGCTACCAACTGGCTTAGTGCGTAAATTTGTAGCACTTCATATTTACATCTCTTATCTTGACTAAAATGAGTTGTACATTGCCCCCATAGTAATACTAAAGTAAATCTCCTTTGAGTTGCTCATTTTTGAGCCGATTCATCTCTTCGAGTTGATCTTTCTAAGCTATTGGTTCCGTTTGGTTGAATTTATCCACTAAATTCACATTAGTGGTCCCATCAAGTTGATTTCATGTATCAATATCACCTTGATTCTCTCTACATGTTAAAGGATTCTTCTTTTGGAGTTTTCACATGCACATAGTTGGTAAATCGACCACTTCTCGCAATATGTAGTAAATAGTATTTTGCTAGAGAAGCCTATATTGTTCATAACCCCCTAATGATCGTCATAGAGCATTAATTAAGGAGAATTAGTATCATGTTTATTTCCTCAATTCACGTATTACTTTCACATCATATCATGAATATAATCTCCATTGTGTAGGCAGCGTAATTCATATCCTACTAAATTGTAGCACTCGATTGAGATTGATCCTTGAAATTTATTTCATAGTATAGGTGTCTTGCTTACAATGCTTAGGATAGAATTTATCATTGTCCACTTGTGATTATTCATCCCAATTGTCTCCATTTCTAGGGATTGCGATCAAAACCCATTAACCCATTTCCATCATGTGATATTCCCTTTGCATATTCAAATATATTCAAAAGCCATGATTTGGATGTAAATAGATGCCACCCATCTCATATTGTGATGCTTTGCATGATTTTTCCATATTTTGTTATTCTTTTTTTATTATTACAAGCATTGAAATAACACTATTTGTTACACTGCCACATGCTCCAATGAGGTATCATAACCCCATTACATGAGGAATATTTTCTGTTATTGGTTATACACTTGTGTATCATCCTCATTCTTCAAATACCCTAGCACCTTATCGTTCATCTTATACAAAGCTCAAAGCTTCTTATTCATTATCATTTTTTTTTTTAATCCTCCCTCAACTGTAATTCTAAGATTGCATCCTTCGTTCTATTCTTTCTCATCTAGCTTACTCTTTTTTTTTTTTTTTTGTTTCTCACTTTTCATACACATTAAGCTCCATGTTTTCTTTTTCTTTTGTTGATTTTCCTTTGCTCCTCTTTCTCTCTTGTGCTCATTAATTGCCACAACTCTTTGCACATTTAATCTATACACATATTCATTCCCTAATTCTTCTTTTTTCTCTCTTACTATTTCTTGTTTTTCCAAATCCTTACAAACACTTTCTATCTCTGTTCGTGCCACACACATTCTGTTTTCCATGACTTTTCTCATACACATTTTCTTCAATTTTATTTTCTTCTAACCTAAACACGACAAATACCCTTCTTAATAGTGCATGAATACCAAAGCTCAAAGAAATCTAACTTTGTCAATGAAGATTAGAGCTTGAAGACCAAGTATAGAGTTTACTTCTAGCAATAATAAGACTTATATGCAAGAGTACACTTAAGTAGTAACCACTAAATTCAATACACCAACAGCATCTTGTGTGTTTCCACAAATATATGGCATAAATAGAGATTTCGCCACCAAGCAGAATTCAACCCAGTTCAACAGCTAAAACAAAGTAATCGCCCTTAACTAAAGCACTAGAGCAGCCCAAGACTTAACTTGCAACCACCAATCTAAGTTCGATACGAGCAAACGCAATCAAATTGAAAGAAAAACCGTGATAATTGTAGTGTACGTTGACCTAATACAAAACACTATAATCATGATGCCTCTGTTTATTTGACAAAAGCCAATTTGAAAGCATGCATCCATAGAAATTAGAATTAACCAGTGTTTTCCTCAAATTTACCTCATTTAAATGAGCTCGTTTAAATGAACTGCCACAGTACATACCATACCTTATGTCAACTGAAAATTACCATTTGAACAACATCTATTGTGACTATCCCAAATTTCTTCTATGAAATATGGGAAATCTTCACCTTTTCAATGTTATCATATATCTATTCGGGCCTAAATTTGATTGTAACATCCTACTTATCTCTAAAAGCCTAGCATTTAAAGCTTAAATTTTTTGATTGAATTCGATACCTCCACTAAGTTCCTTCATAAAATTAGACAATTGAACTATAAATTTTAGCTCATCAATAGCTCATCAAAACTTCTGATTTTGCATTCTGCAACTAAATTCGTTCCCATCTCTAGTCTAGTTATTGTTGTTAGCCTCAGAACAAGTTGGGTCCCAATGGCTATGGTGACAATGTGACTGGTAGTCCCCTTTTCTCCACCAAATTGGTCCTTATCAATTCCATTATGAGTGTTGGTTAGAGCCTACCTTTGCTTTTAGATAGGATTGGTTTTGAAATCTCTAATTTAGGAGCCAAATTGGAGTTCTTGGTCAAATTAGTTAGGAGATGATGATCCAGGGATGAATTGTTTTCAAGACCATTATGACCATTGGGATATTAGGAGGATAGTGTCCCGAATTGAGGATGGTCTAGTCGTGATAGATGCCATATACTATATGAAGAACCCCTGATTGGTTACCTTTCTAATCATGAACTCTTCACACAATATACAAGGCTCTATAACCACTAGCTTGCCAAGAACATACAGATCTACATGATATCATCCCATAAGCATATTTATATAAAATTTAAACTACAAAGTTTATAGTAAGTAGTAATTTAGTACATCTAAGTTTATATTACTGATAAAACAAAAGTACATAAGTAAAAGTCTACATAATTAGTTCTCTCAACATACTGAATGGCTCGCTCTTGCCCAAGTCCCCAAGCTAACCTGTGGTATCCCCCGGCCAGCCTCAACGAATAAGCCATTCTACAGCAAAAGTTTAAGGGGGTGTAAGCCTAAGCTTAGTAAGCAAAACCCTTAGCCACACCACAAGCAAGTTATAAATACATTATATTCACGCAATTGAATGAATAGATGAATAGAATGCCAAACAAGACGTATAGTTAACTAGTCAGTACACACAACTCGAACTTAACACCCTTTGAAGTCAGGTTTGGAGTATACACAACACCAATCAAATCCGGATATTATACTAGAACTTACTTTACTACGAAACTCTACGTTCCATACTTAAATCAAACAAGTCTTTTATTTTCATAAAAACTAAGTTCCAGTTTAATCATGAGTGAGCCCCTGTAGTCCACGCTTACTCCCTAAACGGAGGCCTCTAGACTCGACCCTTAGCCAAGCAATTGGCACCTTCAATGCCTAGTATTCCTGCAGGCTAAGGTAAGGTTATTTTATATGAGTGCACTGTATAGAACCAATAAATTTATAATGACAAGCCCCAAATGGCCTCTTTCTACCTTCATGTGATGTGATGGCCAGAATTATGTCTATGCAATGCATGTTGATGCATGTACCAATTTCTTCTTATAAGACAAGTATAGTTAAGTCCAATTATGATGTGACCATCCAAAAGTACACACAATCATTGTCTATGCTACCATACAACAAACAAAGTATTATTCATACTTAAGGTAAATTTACAACTTAGCACATTATAGCATACACAAGTATTTCTCGACCCCATACAACAATCAATTAACAATATCATTTAAGTCTACTATCTATAATCACATACAAGCATGGAATTATAGGGTAAGTACTCACTCGACCATAATGACTTACTCTAATTGTAGTAATCAATCAAGAGATCCTCACCTGCGTTGAGATCACCTAATCGTTACAATATAATAACAATAGTAAGCAATTGAATTAACTAGTAATTCTAGATATCTATTTACCTAATTCTACTTAGATTACTATAAATTTTAATCCAATTAGACTTTATCACTAATCGTATGTAAATTTTTATTTCTATTGCTGATATTTATGAATTCATAATAGATTTCCATCGTTTTCAGATGTACATTCACATGTTGATGTCCATTTTGGATATTAAAACCCGTGTTTTACGATATAGACTAAATTTATTGAAATTCTAACTATTGGAGCTTAATTATTCCAATTGGCTAGTTTTATGTTCTATTTTAGTAGTTAGTAGTTTCATTAGCCATTAGTTCTTACACTTTAATGATCTTATGGTTTATTATCTTAGAGGCTTATGTCATCGCTTATGTCATCATTTAATTACATCATTGCTTACATCATCATCCATTATTATCCTTATGTATTCATACACTTTATACATATGTTATATATATACTTATACTTTTAACATACTAGTATGTATACTTATGTACTTATACATATACTAGTACATATACTCATATACACATATGGTGACACGTATATTTATACGTATTTTCGTATGCCTAAAGTTCCCTCTTAAGAAAGCTTCACAATTTTCATATTTTTTTTACTTTAAGGGTGTATTTAGCATGGTATATGTATGTATAGTTAATATATGCCTCATTTTTGGTTATGTACATAATGGATACTTATGTACTAAGGTCTTTATACATGTATTTATCAAGTATACTCCTATATACACATACTTAGGTCTATGTACATGTGTTCTTCTTCTAATTATCTAAGGATTCCTACTCTTCTATACATGGATATGGAGCTTCCACTTCCAACAACACATATGCACATATTATACCAACTTTCTACACTAACCTAACTTACACAACTAACTGCTACATAAAATAGAAAATTATATAATAACATACCTCTTTCTCCTTGATTTATGTTAGTAGAAAGTGTGAAAGTGAAGTAAGAAAGTGTTTAGAATTATGGAAGCAAAAGGAATCATAGTTTGGAAGAGGAAGAAAAGGACTTTGTTTTGTGCTCTGAAAATGAAAACAAGTGGGGTCCTAAGTGGGAAAGGAGTGGACAGCAACAAGGAAGAGAAAAGGGGGAAAAAATCTAAAAGAAAAGGAAAGAAATCAATAGAAAGGAAGAGAAGATTCTAGTGATAATGACACATATGTTGACTTTTCATTATGTTGACTTAGTCAACCTTTGACTTGGTCAACATTTCACAATTATATGTAATCTAAGTGTACATAACGAAGTGATTAAGAAAAATTAGGAGGAAAATTAAGGAAATGAAAGGAAATAAGAAGTTTAGTGAATTGATTAGTAAAAATAGGTAATGAGATCTTCCTTTAGGTATTTATATCCTATATACATCATTTGATAGGCCACTTAATGTAATTATCATGAAAAATTTCATTTAAGGTATTAATACTTACTATATGTGACATAAGCATCAACTAAACTCTTAACTCTTTATAATACTAACCTATTTATATACTTAGAAGATGAATGTGATCTATGATGCAATATTTAAGTTTCTATAGGATTACTTTAGTATTATATGTATTTATGAATGATTGGAAGTTATCTTTAATCTTTTACTAATGATTTGATATAATATTAAGGTTATATTATTAATTAGGGTTTGAGGGTAAATTATGGTGAATTAGTACTTTTATACCCTTAAAATTATAGTTTTAGGGTTTTTATTACTTTTAGATGAAATCTTTAGTGTTTATATATGTTTAAGGTAGAAAAATTTTATACGCAATTAATTAGTTATTTTAAGGTTTTCACTTTTACTAGCCTTGTCAACTTCTAGAAATATCTAATACACTTAAGTCTACTTCAAATGTTAGGTCAAGAAATTTAAGGGTTTACAACTAGGGTTTGGAAATAATACGTCTTTGGGAAGAGGCGAGGGATGATGGTTCCTATAGGATTATAGGGTTTTTTAAGGGGGCAAAATGGATCAATTTCTTTTTGTGGATGAAGAGGGGGTTGGGGTAGATTCAACGAGGTTAAAGGGAAGGGGCAATGCAGGTATTGACTAACATGTGTAAAAAAGAAATCAAGGACGTGTCTGGTTCATTGGAGAAATGTGGGAGTCAATGTTTTAAATTGACGTACTATTGAACTATTTAAAAAAAAGGCTTACACATATAAGGTTATTAGGCAACATCATTTAGTCGTAGCCGGCACGTAGGTGATTTTATATCAAACTGTTCATTTACACACTTGCATGATCTAGCAACTTCATCATGCTTTAGGTTATTTGTCGTGTTTTGTGGCAGAGTGGTGTATTTTCTAAAATTCGATTCGACATAGCATCATCTATCTAAATGTATATATATCACTAAACTTAGAATTTCAACTTTGATTCTTCGGTTTTATTACTAGGCAATGTATACTTTTCTCCCTTCTTCTTTTTTTATCCAATACGTAGTATTTTTAATAATGTCGAATTTCTTCCTTTTCACCACATAACTAACTGATTTTTGTTACTCAGTTCTGTAGGTGATATTGAGAGATGGGTAAAGAGTGCAAGAAGAAATTGCCTAAGAAGAGTAATGGCAAGCAAGTGTTAACTGTCCAAGATGGTCACATTTGGGTCTTACCTTCACCATGAGACAAATGGCCCAATGCAATGATAAAAGAAGATTCCTTTTGGGGTTGATGTAAGAACGCAAGACTTATACAAACAACCAACCGCTCAAGATGCCTTACACTTCATCAAGCGGGACCCTCAAGTGCACGAGAGGCGAAATATAAAAGGAGACTCAGCGCTTCGATTTAGAAATGAGAAGAAAGAAGTCCTATTATCCAAAAGCTTATTTCACTTCCCTCGAATTCCCGTAGTTAGTTGGGCTGATTGGGCGAATCATATCTTGAGTAACTCAACCTATATTGATGCTTTGGAGAAGGCGGACATATATTTTCCGGTATATATTTCCTCCCATTTCAGTTTTCCTCATTCTAACAACATGGAGATTTAGAGGGCACTGATGTGTCATTGGAGCACTCAGACATATATAGTTGTGACTACGTAGCGTGAGGTCGCACCCACCTTGGAAGATGTCAGCACACTTCTACATTTTCGTAATTTTGGTGCGACTGATATCACCACATCTACGATCTCTAAGGAGGACTGAGACCTAATCTTAACTTTGGAGGCTGAAAGAAAGAAATCCATAAACACCCGTAGAAAAGCTACTTTTAATGCCTAGGTGAGACATTTCTTCGAAGGACATGAAGAATATGAGTGAGTATCAACCTCTTACTTTTATTATTCCATTTTGTGAATCTAGCTAAATTATCTCATGAACAATCTCTTTTTGTAGATATGAATTGGAGGCTTTTATTGCTTGCTGGCTATCGTTGTATGCGTTTCCTAGTGGTCCGGAAGATGGTGTGAGTCCACATTTATTTTACTTGTCAATCCGTATAGCACATGGAGAGCATTTTTCCCTAAGGCTATTTTACTTAGGATCATTGTACCAGTGTCTCGATCTCTATCACAAGGCCTCCATTCAATCGATGGGTCGATACGCTATCATATCATATGTAGATGTAGTATTCTTGCATATCTTCTTTTGGTGAGTGGTATAAGGGATACTGTGGATCCTGTCTTAATGGGCCCAAATGTAGTGAGCCACAAGCTTAGGCATCAGTCAATAAGCAACCTCTAGGTGCTTTATTAGATGTGTTGGACAACTATAAAGAAGTCACTTTTTGCCCTGCGCTAGTAAGATACCCAGATATTTGTAGTTCCCACATTTTTATCTAAAAAGGTCAAAAGATATCATGAACTTACTTGGTGCAAGAGAGAGACTCGATGCTACTGAAGCCAGTTTAATCCTTTAGTGCTCGCTCGAGGGTCTCCTTTCTTTACTCAACTAGGGTGATTCCAGTAACCACCATCTAGAGTGTAGGGTGATGTCATACACATTACACTAAGTCGCTCACCAATTTGGTTTTGACCAAGGGGTCCCCTCAAAAATATCAGTTGATGATGACTTTGATGAGTGTTGTAGATCACTGTACCTGGATGACTTTAGAAACATCTTATTAGGAGTGAGACAGCTGTTTTTTCCATCTATTAGTTGCTACGAGATTGCCTCCACTAGCTGGCTTACATACTAGACAAGTTGTCTGGAAGACTTTAAGAAATATGTGACTACACCAATTGAGAGTAAACTTCCAGTGAAGACTATTTATAATGATGAATTCCTATTCCAAGCTCTTAATGAGAAGAAAAAATCACCTTACAGTGCAAGAAATAAGAACAAGAAAGACCATTCCACCCCCAAATTACCTGTCATCAAACAAATCAAGCGTTCACGAATTTGTGAGGTAACTCGTTAATATCACCCTTTTGGTATTTACACTTTGTATCTCATAACTTATTTACTCATCACTCTTTTTTTTTTTTTCTTTATAAGATGAGGATGATAGACATGTTACTACCACTTTGAAGAATGACAAGACATTAAAGAAGCTCCCTTCCATTCTTTCTCCTTTCCCTGTTCGACATAGCTTTGAGAAAACACCTCATGCAAGTGATCATCTTGCTAATGTTGCCAATGATAGTGAAAGTGATGATGACTCTTTAGACACTGATAAATCTCCTAACGATATGAATGAAGGTAGCGATGGAGACGATCCACAAGGTAATATTGGCGATCAAAAGGATATTCAAGACCAATCTGTCATTGAAGTGGATCAACCAATTGAGAAACAGACTGAAGCTTTGAAAGAGTTAAGCAATATTGTTGATCAAGATGACCATGAAGCCATATACTTAGAGGAGGCTGATATCCAGGAGTATACTAAGGTTCTAAGGGCAACCAGACTCTTTGATAGTCAATCGAGTAGTGTAGTAGATGGCATTTCCTTAAGCACCATCGTAGTTGATGACATTACCTTAGTGTACAATCGAATTCCTTTACTAGTGGTTCATGACCATATTGACCCTATTACAACTATTGCAGTACTAAAGCAAATTGAAGGAGTTTCATCCCATATAGTAGTAGTGGAGACACCTCAGCCTTTTGGTGTATACTCTTCATTTCACGGATTTACAGTTCCATTGGATCTTTTACAACCGCTAGAGGACTTACGAGCTATAGAGGGTGATCTCTGGATTGGATCAATCTATCTTAGTAGTGAGGTGACAAATACTATAATAACCTTCCTTAGGAAAACTGCTTTGCTTCTAGACAAGTCTTGGGAAACAGTACCTATTCGAGACTTACAGCTATTGGTTAGCAATGTTACTAGAGCATACGACTTGAACTTCAAATTACCAAATATGGAAGTGATTGCCTCCAAAGCCTAAAAACTGTTAGAATTACAAGATATTGTAGAGCAACATGATCAACTTGAAGCTGAGCTTAAAGTGGTTAAGTTGGAAATGCAAAAACGTATTGGGGACATAGATCACAAGGCTTCTATTAGATCAATGCTTTGTCATTGGATGATCCTTGTTTAAGTATTTTTATTTATGCATCGAAATTTTATGCATGTTTGTAGGAAATAAATGAGGGAAGACTTCCCCTTTATTACTTGGACTTTCTCCTACTTTTTCTCTTATGTCATCGAATGAATCATCGTACTAACTCAATTCTTTTATGAGCATTAAGGATGTCATAATAGTTATGGTGCGCGTTATATTTAGCAGCACAATCATGATGTACATCATAATAACTTTAGATCGGGCTTTAAAAAATCCATTTAAAAGAGTAGAGAATAGAACATTACGCACCTTATGTACAAGCAACATTTGACCACAAAATTGCAATCCATCAGTAATAAAAACAGCATTCAACATGTTAAGGGGGTATTACCCACTTCCTAACCCCATTGATATGATTATACGTAGAGCATTAGATAGTTAAATTGAGTCATGTATAAAAGGTGTCATGTCATGCACCCAGGAGATAACACTCTTACTAGTCAGCATAACACGAACCTGTAGCTATCGTGCCCTTAGGAGGCAAAGCTCTTACTAAGTAGTAACGACGCCATGCTTACTCTAGTTAAGTGTTAATTTGAAAAACAATTGACTAAAAGCAAGCTCATATATATCTTGGTAAAATTGAAAGCATCTACTTCCATTGTAAGCCAATAGTATTCTCTATCTAATAAATAATAATACAACTTTCTTCCTCCCTGATGCTCTCCATACTCTCCAGCATGCACCTCAGTCAAAACCGTTTCTATTTCAAGGGGGGCAATGCATTTTAAGGGTTTCCCCATATATGATACCCTATAAAGCTTACCTTCATGCATGAGATACTTTCTAGCCTTGCGTTTTATGAGTCTAGCATCTGTACTATTTGTGGGTAGCACATTATTTTCTAGGTAGTCAATATATGGATGCCTCCAGTCTCTTAGGCTAGACACAAAATTGCATTCACCCTAATCAGGTAACTTAGAACATTTGGGACATTGTGTTTGGACATAGAGCGTATCCTTCACCATCGAAGGCCAATAGTAGCCTTTACATTGAATACGTCGATATAACAAGGGGCCTTCCTCTCTACACCAAATCTAGTGATACTTGTCCAATTAAAGATGAGCTTCTTTTGCTCTGACACAGTGAAACAATACCCTTCCTAGCCCTTTGTAATACAACATTCCCTTAATGTTGATGAAGTTTTCAATGTTGAAACAAAGGCTACACTAGGATATGCTAACTGCTCCATAAACGAGGTACGCCAATCGTTCTGTACCTCTTCTTGTTTCTCAAGAAAATTCAATGTTGTACACGAGATAGATTTCTTTATTACTCAGACATTCACACCCTTACTTACATCTTGAATCAGAATCTTAGATGCTAAAGTGGCTAACACATTGGCATATCGATTTGTAGATCGTGTTGTATGCTCATATCGTAAGGAGTTGAACTTTTTGACGAAGGTCTATACTGTAGCCTTGTAAGGCACTAATGTAGGTTCCTTCAATCCGAACTCACCCATGGCTTACTTAATAATTAAGTTTGAGTCAACTCGAATACATAAATTATGTGCCCTTACTTCTTGTGCCGATAATAAGCTAAGTAACAATGCTTCATATTTGGCCTCATTATTAATGCATCAAAAATCAAGTTTGAATGCCAATGGTACTTCATGACCCATCAAATTGCAATGTCCATTCTCCTTCCGTTTCAACCATGAAAGAATCCTAATGAAACTCAACCGGTATAGTATCCGTACTCAAGCTCTCTTGTGCATTTGGGAAATGTGCTAAAAGATCAACTAAAGCTTGTGACTTGATAGCTTTAGGAGATTGTACCATAATATCAAACTCTCCAAGAAAAAGTAACCATTTTATTATGCACCCTGACAAGGCCAGTCAAGATAGCAAGTACTTGATCGAATCAAAACGAATCACCAGATGGATCTTGTGTGTAAGGAAGTAGTGCCATAATTTCTGCATGGCAAATACCAGTGCGAGACAATGTTTCTTGCAAACCAAGTAATTAACCTCACTCTCCTAAAGGGTTCAGCTCAAATAGTATATAGGTCACTCTTAACCTTCTACTTCTTATGCAAGCAAAGCTCCAACAGATTTGTCAGTAGAAGATATAAGACCAAAGGTCTCCCTTTAATAGGCATAGTCATAGTTTGTGGGGAAATCAAGATTGTCTTAATCTTCTGCATTGCCTCTTCATGGATTCAATCCCATTCAAACAAGACTCCTTTCTTTAAAAGTTAATGCAAGAGGTATGAAATTTCTACAAGTGCAAGCATAAATCTTCTAATATACGAGACCTTTCCCATAAAGGTTTTCAATTCCTTCAAGGTGATAGGAGATGGCATTGATCTCATGGCTTGTGCTTTTGCAGGGTCAACATAAATTCCCTTTTGATGCACAACAAAGCCAAGAAACTTCCCTAAAGACATGCTAAAAATACATTTGAGAGGGTTCGTGCAAAGTTTATATAGCCGACATCGTTCAAAGACCCTTTGTAAATGAACCAAATGATCATGTGCTCTTCTAGATTTGATGACTATGTCATCAACATAATCCTCCATACAGTTGTGCATCATGTCATGAAATAAAGCAGTCATTGCCCTCTGATATGTGGCACCTGCATTCTTAAGTCCAAATGGCATGATGGTATAATAGAAGTTTCCAACTGGTGTACGAAAGGTCGTGCACTCTGCATCTCCTTTCACCATCTTAATTTGATTGTATCCACTAAAGCCATCCATGAATGAAAATAGCTCATGACCTAAGGTTGCATCTATCAAAGTGTCAACATTTGGTAATGGAAAATCATCCTCAAAACAAGCTTTGTTTAGATCCCTATAATCCACGCATACACTTATTTGTCCATTCTTTTTCCTTACAGGAACAATATTAGTGAGCTAAGTAGGCTGTTCGACTAGCCTTATGAAATCAGCTCATAACAATTTCACTACCTCCTGCTTGATTTGCACTTCAATCTCAGGATGGAAAACTCTTTCCCCTTGCTTGGCAAGGGTAGCCCCAAGAGCAATATTCAGTCTATGTACCATAAGGCTGGGATCTAACCCAGGCATTTCTTCAAAAGTCCATGCAAATAAATCTCTATACTCTTTCAACAACTCAGTAACATGAACCCTCATTTCCTGTGAAAGACTCTTTCTAATGAATATTGGTTGTCGTGACTCCCCTGATCGTACCAAGTCTAACTCTTATACCTCCTTAACTTGAGGCTTCACTTAATCTTGTAATTATTGTGGGGCAAGCTGAACTTCTTGAACTAGTGTGGGATTTGAAAAGGATAGGCATACATCCTCAGATCCTTTAAACCGTCATAAATGGTACATACACATCCATCTTCTCTAATGAAACTTTCAATTTTAGTAGATTGCTTATTCTTTTTCCTCCCTCCATGACATCTACACATCCTTTTCTTCTTTTGTTAGTCCTCTTGAGTTTCCTCCCATGTAGGCAAGGGAATACAAGACGACTTGGCTATGGCTATTTCCCCATCCTCAGCAAATTCATCGAAGAATCCCAATTTAGTAAAATAAGACTCATGTTATTCAAAAGGATTCTTTTTGGCTAGAATAAACACATCTTTCCCATTCCAATATCCTTTGACATACTGATGTAACGTCGAGGGAACCAAATTATGATCGTACAACTACTTCCTACCTATTAGTAAGTGATATTGCACAGGTACATCAATTTCATGAAAAGTAGTGGTGCTATGGATAGGACCAACTTTAAGATCAACATTAACATATCCAACAGAGTCAGTAGGGGCGTAACTGAAGCCATTTATCGATACGGGTTATCTAATCAAGTGTCGGATATCGATCCTTGTAGCTTTGAATGTATTCATTATCATTATATTCAAGGAAGAACCATTGTCAATGAACATTCTTTTAACTAAATAGCCCTTAAGAACACCTTCTACATATAAGGGACGGTTATGGTTAGGGCCTTTCACACACATATCTGCTTCAGTGAATAAGATGGCATTTCCATGCGCTTTAGCCATTCTCTTTATGAGCTGCATTGCATTACACTCCGCATATTGACCTTCAAAGATCTACATAAGTGCAACTACTGTTGCAAGCCTGGCATTTTCATCAAATCCCAGCAAGTCAAAGAAGTTCTTAAAGTTTGTAGTCTTTAATAACATTGTGACAAGAGGCGGGTACTCATTGTCATGAGCTTCTGTTGACTTTTCCTTACTTTTAGAGGGTTACACATCAACCGCTTCAACCATAGAAGGGTGGTGGCTGATGGCATTGATAGCTCCTCTCTGGTCATTATGAGCTAGAAGCAGATTATTTATGACATCATTGTTGTCTATAGTCAACTCTCCTTATGCAACCCGTTCATTGAATATTTTCTTTAGAGTGAAACAATCCTTAATTAGATAACCAATAGTCTAGTGAAATCTGCAATACTTAGGATTGCTCCTTTCCTCATTTATAGGGAAAAGTTTAACCCTTGGGAGCTTGAGATTTCCATTGTGCAACCATTGATCCAACATCTGATGTACCTTGGCGATTGGATAAGGATATGTCAGTACTGGCCTAGAGTCATAAGACTTGTCATTTCTAGGTTTCTTCATGTCTTTTTGTGATTTGCCTTAAGCAACATTCACAAATGAGGTACACTTATTGAACCTTCTAGCTTCATTCCTTTGTCGAGCTACCGAATTGTTGGTCCTTTGTGCATTCTTGACCAATGCAACAAAAGAAGTCAATGATAGGTTCTCGAGATAGATCGTGTATTCAGGGAACATGCCTTGAATACATATCTTAACTAGCTCTCTCTCATCATAAACATCTTGTATATCCAAAGAGTGCTCTCTAAACTGCTGAATATAATCCATGAGATCCTCCTTAAACCTCTGACGAATTCGTCCCATGTTGGTGAGAGTCACCCTTTCTTTAGTGAAAAAGAATTTTTCAAGAAACATCCGACACATTCCACCCCATGAGTCAACTAAGCCTGGTAAGAGATTGACATACCAAGTATAAGCTTTTTTTGTAAGTGATTTTGAGAATTCCTTCAACTTCAGATTGTCATATAAGCCGTAGACCTCTAAGGTCTTAATGAATTTCAATAAATGTTCTTTGGCGCTTCCCTTCTTCTCATTAAACACATGAACTTCGAACTCACATAATCCTTTGGAGATGGTTTGATAGCGATGCGTGAATGATATGGGAGCTTCAATTCCAAGATGGTTGACATAGATTTTGCCTGTAACTCCCTCATGTACACATCCAAATCCTCTTTAGTCACAAACAAAGCCCTCTAAGTAGATGCTTCTATTCTTACCGACCTCGCTAGAGCATGGTTGGTAAAGTTCATAGGAATAGAATTTGTCAAAGTTGAATTCATAGGGGTAGGGCACATAGACTCAACAATCGTAACACATAGAGTGACACGCGAAGACTACGAACCTCCTATCTAACTTCCCTAATTTACCGATTCAGGTGGGGTCTGCTATGTAGAGATAGGCTCCATTGTAAGAGGTTATTCTTCAACCCTAGGAGTGTTTTGCT
The DNA here is from genome assembly GCA_024138015.1 of Lumnitzera littorea. Classification (NCBI taxonomy): domain Eukaryota; kingdom Viridiplantae; phylum Streptophyta; class Magnoliopsida; order Myrtales; family Combretaceae; genus Lumnitzera; species Lumnitzera littorea. The sequence goes on along the minus strand of JAMXBB010000002.1, from coordinate 69,324,470 downwards.
CACCAGTAATTAAGGGATTGAGTAGTTAGGAAGCTAGTGTAACATATTGTTGTATCACATTGGTAGGACCTACAGTAGTTGCCCTTTGTTACGCAACAGCGAAGGTAGTCAAAATTGGTACACATAAGGCAAACATTGCCCTAAGCTCATTCAAACTCTAATTAGTTTGTTGTAGCTCTCATGCTAGTTGCACATTATTGAGGACAACTTCTTGAGCACCCTCTCCTTGATTCGTACCTCCCATTGGTGGTGGATTCTGACTATTGATAACAACAATACCATCTTGTTCTTGATTGTTAGCGTCGGTAAGATCAGCAGCCTTCTTCATAGGGGTACCATGACATGAATGTCAAATCTCTCCTCCCTAGTGGAGTTGCCAAAAGAATGTAAGGGGTTCGATATCGAAAGAGGCCGCATACGTACTACATACTATACCATGCTACATGTGCTAAGGAAATGACTTGACTTACACGTATGAGATGATCAAGTGAGGTAGGATAGGGAAGAGGAGTAAGCAGTCTTAATAGGCTCTAACACATTAAGTGATAGGTAGAGGAGCGCAATGACATCAAACTCTACAATGGGTGAAGAACGAGGTGCTATTCTTAAGGTGTTTATGTGTTTTGATCTTTGAAATAAAATTCCAGTAGAGTAACAGTGTTAGCAAGAGTTTGTCTCTTATCTAAATAATAAAATGAATAAGGTATTTATAGGAGATAGTAGGTGGATTCGATCCGTTAGATCATGATGTTGATCAATAACTAGAATTGAAGCTTTTTTATATATGATATCGGGGTGGGCTTTTTCTACGGATTTAGGCCTAAATAAAAGGTTTTATATTTTATTAGTGTGAGCTAAGCCAAGAAAGGTTAGATTGGGCAGACCGATCCAACAGAACTTACTCCAAGCTCGGCATGCCAAATCTCCCTTGATCATCCTGGGTTCTTATAGGCTTGACTTTCTGAGCTCTATCACCTTGGCCTAAAAAGTTAAGTCCATGTCATTGTTAGGCTTGAAGCCCATAAATTAGATTTAGCCCTTTAAAATTTCTAAAAGAAATAAACTATACACCCAAAATCTAATAAATACACATAAAGTTTCTAGTATAATACCTTAAAATACATACTTAATACATAGTAAGGCAAAGTAATACATCAAATATAATGTACATAAAAATACATAAAGGAATACGCAAAATATAATTTACATAAAGAAATTAAAATTAATAATAAATAAAGAATACATATTTACTTATCTCGATATATTCTTGAAGAAAATCTTCCTTTTTTTTTCCTCCTTTAAGTGTTGTTGTGATATGGAATGGTAGGTGAACTTATGAGTGGAATTTTTGGTAGAAGAAAGTGGAGGAAATGAGAGAAATGGAAGTGTAAACAATGGGAAATAGGAGGGAGTAAATTTCACTTCAAGAGGGAAACGGGTGTAAGTAATTTTTGTGCATTAATTAGAGATGATTCAAGAGATTTGGAGATGATTCTAGATCCCACAAGTGGCTCATAGCAATGAGGGGGAGAGGGAAGAGAAAGAAAGAGAAAAATGAAAAGAAAAGGAAAAGGAAAGGAAAAGATAAGAACATTAAATACATTGAAAAGGACATTTTGACTTTTAGTCAAAATTAAAATATTAATGTAATAATTATATTATATACATATAATAATTTGTAATTTAGAAAGGAAAATAAAAGATAACAAGGAAAATTTAATAAGTAAGATGAAGTAAGAAAAATAAGGAAATAATTATATAAAACAAAATTTTGAATTTCCTCAAAATATTTTTAATACTAAAAATAACATTAATAATAATATATATTCTAATTATAAAGAGAGTTACAAGGTAGATAGGCTATGTTAATTATATAACTCATAAACAACAAAAAAATAATACTAAAATTAGATTTAAATAATTAAATTCATATAATACTAGTTTAAATATATTTTTTTAATAATTATATAATAATATTATCAAATTTATAAATTAATTTAGTACTCTCACACTTATTAGCATTTGAAAACTATCTCTATTCGTTAGTTAGTGATTTAACGTATCGATCGATAATTATACTCAATTAGAATTTTATCATTATTCTAGTATTATCATTATTACGGTAAGTTTGTAGGTTTAATAAATTTAAAGTTTTAGTTTTTGGAATTTAATCATGTTCAGGTTCGATCTCTTGTGTGTACAAACATATAGAATTTAGGATTTTCATATGCGATTAAGGCTTTTATCAGGTTCAAAGCTAAAATTTTACAGTTACACGTATTTATGGTTTTAGGTTTTCACATGCGATTAGAGTTTCAATTAATAAGTTAGAGTTTTTTATATTTATTTTAGGTTTTGAATTAAAAATTTTAATCAATTTTAAATTTATCAATTTTGTTAACTTAAGAAAATTACTTACAACACTTGAATTTAACTCTATACTTAGAACGAAAAATTTATGGGGTTTACATATACTTACCTTACCTCAAGAGACTAAAGTAGTTTGGAACATTCAAAGGATAACCTAGAGAATTAGAATCACCAAGGAAGGCATTCCCCAATTTTATTAAGGCCAATGGTTTCTTTATAAGCAAGAAGAGTAATCCATTTGAAGCAAAAGATTGGTTGTCTCATATCAAGCTATTATTTATAGCGCATGAAATTCTAGAGGATCTGAAACTAATATATGAGACTTTTATGCTAAAAGATTATGCCTATAAACTCCGTAAATTCAGCCTTTTGAGCATATAGTTAACTCTAGTATTGTAGGTAATTTCTTTAAGTAAAAAAAGTCAATAAATTTAAAACTGATTAAAATTTTAAATTTAAAACCTAAAACGAATATGAAAAACCCTAAAATCTTGATCAAAACCCTAATCCATACAAAAAAACCCTAAACCTTATGTGCATGTAAATACCAGATATTGAACCCGAATCTGATGAAAACTCTAAAACTATAAACATAAGCTTATAAAATGTATAAATTTACTCCAATAGTAGTAAAATCCTAATTGGATATGATTACCAACTAACACACGTAATCGCGTAAAATTATTAACAAATGAATAAAGATAACTCTTAAATATTTATAAACGTAAAGAGTAACGAATTAATTAACAAAATCAACATGTTTATGAATATTATTTTATGATTATTTGTGACTTTATATATCTATATATATATGTGATAGTTTTGTGTTAATTTAATTAATTTTACTACATATCTTATGTTTATGTATTAGATAGTGTACATCTATTTTCTATTCTATATTTTCTATTATGATTATTTCATCCCAAACTTTACCTAAAAGCTAAGACTACTTTTAGAAAAGTCAACTAAACTATTTATAATTTTTCTTTTCTTTTCTTTCTTCCTTTTTCTTTTCTTCCTTTCTCTTCTTCCTTTTTACTCTTTTTCCATGTTTTACTTTTGGCCGAATTGAAATTTGTTCAACTACCACTAGTTGGATTCCAACAAGTGCTTAAATTAGTGGGTCAAAATTAAAGAAAATGAGATAAGGTTAAGAGTCAAATCAACTTATCTTCTTGTCTTATTTTCTTTTTTTTTTTTACTTTTCCTTTTTTTTTTTTTACTAACTGGATGTGTATATTACATCTCCTCATCTTCTTTTTACTTTTACTTTACTAAACATCAGGAAAAAACATACACAAATCCTCTTCTTTTTAACCGACCCCTTCTCATCTTCTTCTTACTTCTAACCTTTTGATTTTTCTTTTATTTCCTATCAACAAATTCAAGGAGAAGAGGAGTTCTTAAACTACAAATTTTCAAAACATCAAAAAGGAGTAATTAATTAGTGTGTATATTCTATTTGATTCCTCTTGTAATACCCACTTGTTATGTACCCTTTATGTGGTATATGTATTTTGTAGTATTATGTGTTTTAAGGATATGTAAAAGAGTTTATATGTATTGTAATATCTTTGTAATAACATTTCATGTACACACATGGAATTATATGTAAAGTTGTTCTTTTAATGTGTATGTGTTCATTAATGTATATATTTATTTAAGTATATAACTATATGAACATATATGTTATGATCAATAATGTAAACATATGGTATATATATATATATAGATGCGTGTATATAGTATGTGTACATACATATAGCACTTCGTATATTGAAGTTATTATACAAATATGTAGGGTATAGTATAAGTATAAATATATGTATATGCCAAAATAATACATGTATAAATATATTAAAATACTAAATCCCTAAATAAGATAATACATATATATATATACACATATGAGGTTGTGACCACAAAGAGAAAAATAGAATTAATTTCCTAAATCTAATAAATCATAATAATAGTATATACATATAGATATTAATTTATATCACAAAATTGGAAAAGATTTAGAAAGTGACCCATGGAATAACAAGGAGCTACCAAGTTAGCACCTTTAATCATATAATTAAAATCGTAAATAATAATAATAATAATAAATTAATTAATTAGAAAATTATAAATATAACAAAAAATGATTTAAATAAGCATTTAACTTTAAAATAGTGAAATAAGTAAATTATTATAAAATAGACTTGAAAATGAGAAATTTTCAAAAAAATAAATTTAGATATTAATTAAACCTTATTCATAAAGAAAAGCTTAAAATGATAATTTACAAATATTTGGTCAAAATAATAAAATTCGTAATATTTTATGACCATAATAAAACATGTGGGTTACAACATCCGAAACGGACCCTATTATATAAAAGTATGTTTGAAAACGATAAAAATTGATTATAAGTTTTTAAAAATCGAAGTTAAAACGAAAAAGTTATACATGATTGACGAAAAAGCTAAAATCAAGAATTTTACACAAATAAATGGCTAATCTAGATAGTTATTACTATATAAGTGTATAGATTAGTCATTTCACTTAAATACTCATTACCTTTATATTCTCTAAATATCAAGTGATCCCGATATGGATACCGATTTACCAATAGACTATTACGACCATTGATAGAGCTCATAACCGAGTGAATACTCTCAATGATTCTATACTTGTTTTGTGCTTATAGTTAGTGCACCTAAATTTTATATATTAATAAAGTGATGCTTAAGGTTCAAGAATATACATGTAATTGAATACCGTTTGCTTGTTACGCAAAATGTGGTTAAATATGGCAACTAAATAATTGATTGTATGATTGCTCTTTGCTTGTTTTGAATGGTTTGTTGATATTAATTGATCATCGAATAAATTGACTTAATCATATTTGACTTACCTTAAATTAAATGAATCATGCATAAGCATGAACATTGCATATAATGTTTCGGTCGTCACCTGATGCGGATGGTAATGAAGGACCTTATAGGGATAGGATTCCCATATGATTTGAGTAGGACAATGTAGGAGCAATTGTACAACAAAACCCTACCCTTGGCTCATGGGTTTACTTAGTGCTAGAGACACTAACTATAGATAGCTAGGAGTTAAGTCTAAAGATCACCGCTTAGGGCATGAGTATGGACTGCAGGGGCTATTGCACCACTAGATCTGAGAATTTGTGTATTACTAGATTTTGGAAATAGAAACATATCTTATGAAATATGGAATTTCCATACATGGTTAAAAACCCAAGTGTTAGAACTTGGTTATGACTGGTGTTAACGAATCTCCAACTCTTACTTTAAAGGGCATTAAAATCATTGTATGCAACACTAGTCAACTGCATGTATTGTTCGGCATACTATTTATTCATGCATTCATATGGTTATTAATAAATTGTTTAATAACTTGCTTGTCAGTATAGTGGGAGGGATATCTCACTAAGCTTATGTGGCTTACTCCCCAATAGTTTTCTCTTACAGGTTAATAGATAACTTAGCATAGGTTAAGAGCCAAGCATTGAGTATAAGTATTGAGATGCATTAGAAGATAAAATCTGAAGATAAAATGTATAGCTAATTTAGAACATTATATGTAATTATTATTCTTATTCCTAGATTTTGTAATTTCAATAAGTTTAAATATTAGAACGTTATTACCTAATCTTATTGTTTAGTAGGGAATATTGGTTTTTTACGATTCTGATGAATTGTAGAATATTGGATATCTATAGTTATTTGTATATTACAATAAGTAAATAAACTAAAAATCGAAGACTTTAGTAATTAATTAATTAAAGTCCTGCAATCTTTGACTTGCAAGGCAATTTTTATATCATAGGTGCACATATGATATAAAAATTTTAGGTATTTCTACTAGGCCTCCCATAAGGTCATGATAATGTCAAATTCTAATGGAACCTTAAAGGAATTATCTTGTCTACTGTTGTGACTTAGAGTGTATTTAGGAAAGAATTTCAAAAGGAATATATTCTAAAAAGCCTACTTCAAGAAAACTTGCTCTTAGTGCAGCAAGAAAATCAGAGTATTAGTAAATATGAATGTAAGTTCAAGAGATTGATCTATCTTACTTGTCCAAAGTCGAGAGTTAGTGATCAATTTCACATACAAGTATTCTTAGTAGAGTTAGATCAAGAAACTCAAACTAAGTTGAAAGAATTTCAATTAAAGACTTATAATGAAGTTGTTGAAAGAGCAAGAATGATAGAATATGTAGGAAAAGGATTCTTAGAAGAGCAAAATGAGAAAAACAAGGAAATCTCTAAATTGGGTAAAGAGTCAATGGATGATATTAATAAGAGTGACAAGTGACCCATTGAAGCATCAGGATCGCATGTGAATGAACCAATCACAAAAAAGCCGTAAAAAATAAGCTGTTGGAAATGCAACCAAGATCACCGCCCAAAAGATTATCCATAACTAAAAGGAAAAATGTTCTTCCTATGGAAAGACTAGCCATAAAGTGAGATGGCATTTTAAAAACGAAGAATACCTTAATGTGTAGTAACTATGGAAGGCGCGGTCATAATATCACTAAATGCTATTGGAAGTGAGTAACTTAAGAAGAAATTTGATGACTTATCGAGGAAATCTAGAGATTTGATGTAATTAGTATGAGGAGATTATATATATGAAAATATGGACCTATTATGGTGTTTATAGGTATGTGTTAGGTACTGATAAGAAGCCTATTGATTACTTGTAAACTGTTTGCTTATGAATGATGATAAGAGTTTTAGTAAGGAACTATCTCGATTAAGTTTTGAGAATGAAACCTTTTATAAGGGGGAGAGGATATGAACCCCGCAAATCTAGCCTTCTGAGTATAGAATCAAACTTACGTATTGTAGATGATTTCCTTAAGTCAACAGAGTAGATAAATTTCAAACCAATTAAAATTTTAATTCTAAACTTAAAACGAATATGAAAATCCTTAACTTATTAATCAAAACTCTAATTGTGTACGAAAACTTTAAACCCTAAATATGTGTAACTGTAAGAGAAGAGATGATGCAAATCCTGCTGCTTAAGGGGACACATAATTGACTAAGAATACTTCTTGATCATTCCCAAGAATCAACTAAACTAAGAACTAAACTCTACATCGAGAAAACGAACCCAGTCTTTCAATTCAAAAGCTCATTGTCAATAAAAACTCGAATACTTGAATACCGAACTCTAAATAATCTACAACCTTAAACCCTAGGATAATTAAGGACTTGTGACCCTAAATGAATAATTGAAAATTTAACTTGAACAATTTTATTTAACCCTAGAAAATTATAAAATTCCATAGGAAGCAAATCATAACATATGAATTAATATAAGAACCAAACCTTAAAAGAATCATATATAAGACAACTTCCTTATTTCCCTAATGATAGGCAAATCAACCAATCATATTAAATAACTTATCATTTGATAGTTGGATTCACATATCACTTGATAACCTTTCAATATCTTATGATAAGACAATTTCCCTATCCTACTATAACCTATACTACACATGGATAAGTTATACACCCAGCTTATCTATTTAATTTTAAAACGAGTGATAAGACAAGGCCATACCCTAAAAGACTAGACCATGGCTAATTGAAAAGAAAGGAAATGGGAGGTCTTACCATGTCATTCAACCATCAATCCATTTTCCTTTCACATCTAGTATTTGCCCCTTGTTGCTTACATCATCCAATCATTATAAGGTAAGGCTTATGTACTAAGTAAAAGACAACAAAAAGAGACTTTGTTGGATGCACAAACATATAGAACATAACCGGCACTCTTTCTCTCAAATCCTCTCAACTTTCACTCTCTTTTCATATACCTTAAACACACAAACACAAAAGAACACCAAACCCCACATCTCCTTACTTTGCCACTAAACACACACACACCCATTCACTACATAAAGTGCCCTTCTTGCTACTCTATTTTAGTCTACCTAAAAGACCATTTTAGGAAACTTTAAGACACCTAAAAACCAACCTTATAGCCGAAGTAGTGGCAAATAAGGGGCTTGCAAAAAGGAAACGAAAACAAGAATCAAAAGAGGACTCTAAGTGCACAACTACCTTCTATACTCATTTAGGAAGAGGAAGTTTCTTTTTTTTTTTTAAATTTGAGTACTTTAGTATGACATGCCCAGGAGTTTATATATATTCATGAGGATATTAATGTGCATATAAGGTGATATCATAGCTAGTTTGCATTAGGGGTTAAGCTTATGAATCTCTTACATGAAAATTGAAATATGAGTATACTAAGTTTAGTATTATATAAGATACATGCTAGCAATTAGAATGAAAGTTTGTGACTTCAAAAAATCATGAAATATGTATATGGATGATAGACAAACATGCTAGATGTGATGTATTTGAAGGGTATTTAGGCATTACTTTTACTTCTATGTGGTTTCATATGCTTAAATCTAGCTTTAGGTGAAGGAAAAACCATTACACGATGTTTTTATGAGAAAATCAACTCTTTGAGATGTAAACAAAGGTATGAAACTTAAGATAAGTATGTGATCTATAATTTCTACTTAATATTTTAGCTAAATGATCTTCTTATGGAGAAGAAGTTAAGTTGGAGTTAGGATATAAGTAGTGTAAACTCTTCATTTATCACTTATACTTAAGGAAATAGTGAAACAATTGGAGAAACCAAGTTGGAAGCCCATAAACCCAACTAACCAGATCTGGAACCACAAGAAAATCCACTTAAAAATACAATAAAACAAAGTAACAAGGTGAAAAAACCAATCAAGGTAAGTATGATAAGTGTTAAAAGCCTAAAACTTAAAACCAGGCCTAAAACATTCAAAACAAGCTTAGAACTTCTAATTGGGCCCTTAAGAAAATTCTGACTAGCACCTTAATCAACCAAGAAAAGTTATCATGAGGCCTATAAGGAGTCCACATAAAACTTTCTAAGCCCACAAAGTCACCAATTTTAATTTGAACAAAAACAAGCCCATTTGACCATATAAGCCTACTTAAGAGTCCAAGAAAATTTTGATAGCACCAAGATCATGAGAGAACAATAGAAATCTGACCTTCAAGGATGTTTTAAGCTTAGAATAAAGTCCTAAGCCTAAGCCCAAAAGATTTCCTAAGATAACAAAAAGCCTAACAACCAAACTAAGCCCAAAAGAGCACCAAACCATGAGGAACCCTACTATTCTAACTAGTGGATAGAATTGCAGGTCTTGTCTCAAAAATATAACCACATCACGTTAAAGTAAACTCAAAAATGATAGAAATTGACTATAAGATCATAAAAATTGGATTTAAAAAGAGAAAGTTACATATGATTGAAGTTTTAGTACAACCGGGAGAAATATAAAAACTAAGTTAAAAGTCTAACTTAAAAGATTTAAGGTTAGCCTTCTAATTTTATTTCAAATTCTTATTATTTGTGATGTTCAAGGGACCTTACCATTGGAGACAACCTACCCCCAGATTACTACGATTGATCAACTATGGCTAAGCGAGTGAGTCCTGATGACCTTATGCTTGATTTTATTTGTAGTATAGATGCACTTAAATTTATATAATGAACTTGAATACTTGTCGGTTATGGGAAATGTATGTGTATGATATTATGATTGAATGCCATGATTTGCTAATAAAATAATAATTGGAATTATTTGTGATGATAGTTATGCATAGTTGTATGGAATGGAATTATCTAATCACAATGAAAATTGGATTAATTAATTATTCGATTAGTGAATTCAATAAGTCATGCATTTCTCATGTTTGCATTGTAACTATACCGACTACCATCTCACGGAGAAGGTGAGAAAGGGGCTCATAGGAGTGGGGGCTCCAGTAAGGATTAGGTAACTGTTATGTCATTTATATATTATTAAGTCTATATCCTAGCTATTAGACTTACTAGGTGCCTAGGGATGCTAACCATTATTGAAAGGCTATGTCTTGTGTCTTCTGCTTAGGGTATGTGATGTGGATTGAGGAGGCCACTATGCTACTAAACTTGGGAATTTTGATTTAGAATTTGATTTTTGGAAAGGAAAGTGTATTTTTCATATGAAAAGGAATGTTATTTATATCATATATAAGTTTTAACTAATTTGAGCACGATGGTGCAAGCGGAATAAAAACCCAAGTGCTAGAACCTGATTGATGGTTTGTGTCAGTTAACTATCTTCAACCCCGACTATAGGGGGTGTAATTTTGAGTTAGCTGCAATTCCTAGGTCGCTGCATGTATTGTTTGGCATTCTGAGTGTTCATGCATTCATACGTTGTGCATTTAATAAAACTGTTGTGTGGTATGATGAGGAAATTAACTCACTAAGAGTAAACTTACACTATCACGACCCAAATAGTATCACTATTGCGGTAGATCATCGTATATCATGCAAAGATCTACAATTAACCCTCTCATTGATCATAAGCCTTCCATATGACATACAAGACTCCTTCTACTCTATGTTACCATTAGGTATATAGATGAGTAATATCAAGCATATTATCTAAGACTACTAACTAACTTCATAAGTTACCAAAAATAAAGCATAGAACTTAAAATTTGAAGACAAAATATTATAGTACATCAAAAGCCCATCAAAGTCTGTCTATTTACAAAAATTTAGCTAACTAAAAGAAATAAACAACTATTAGCCATACTATGAACTTCTCTCTTTGCTCTGTTAATCACATAGCCCATCCAAGTACAAGACTTACCTCAAGCATTCCTTAGCCTGGATGGACAAAGAGGTGATCCTGCATCAAAAGAAATCTATTAGGGTGTAAACTTATACTTAATAAGTTAATCCCCTCGTCATGCCACAACAATTTTGTTAAATGCACAAACTTATGAATGCATGAACGCTTAAAATACCAAACAATACATACAGTGACCTAAGAATTACATGTAACTCAAAATTTCGCCCCATTATAGTCAAAGTTAAAGATAATTAACCGACACAAACCATCTATTGGTTTCTAACACCTGGGTTTTTATTACCCTTGCATCAACATACTCAAAACAATTCAAATTTATGCATAATACAACCAACTTTACTTTTCATATGAAAAATACATCTTCTTTTTCAAAAAGATCAAACTCTAAGTCTAGCGGTGTGATAACCTCCGCAGTCTACATCACACGCTCTTAGAGGAAGTCACAAGACATGGCCCTTCGCTAATAGTTAGTATCCCATGGTACATAGTAAGCTCGATAGCTAGGACAAAGACTTAATAATATAATAATAACATAACTGTTGCCTAATCCCTACAAGAGCCCCTGCTCTTGTGAGCCCCTTCCTACCTTCTGCGTAAGGTAGCAATCGGTATAGTTATGATGCAATCATGAGAAATGCATAACTCATTGAATTCCTTAATCAAATAATTATTTAATCTAATTTTCATTGTGATAAAACAATTTCATTCTATAGAACTATACATAACTATCATCATGATTAGCATAACTCATGGTTTAGTGCTCTTTTGGGCTTAGTTTAGTTGTTGGGTTTTTTGTTATCATAGAAAATCTTTTAGGCTTAGGCTTAAGAATTTATTCTAAGCTTAAAGTACCCTTCAAGGACAAATTTCTATCCTTCTCTCATGACCTTGGTGCTATCAAAATTTTTTTAGACTCTTAAGCGGGTTATGTGATCAAATGGGCTTGTTTTTTATTCAAACTAAAGTGGGTGACTTTGTTGGGCTTAGGAAATTTTATTTGGACTTCTCATGGACCTCAAAACAACTTTTCTTGATTAATTAAGGTGCTGGTCAGAATTTTCTTAAGGGCCCAATTAGAAGTTCTAGGCTTATTTTGGATTTTTTAGGCTCAGTTTTGAGTTTTAGGCTTTTAATACTTATTATACTTGCTTTGATTGGTCTTTTTACTTTGTTTTATTGTATTTTTAAGTAGGTTTTCTTATGGTTCTAGATCTGGTTGGTTTGGGTTCAAAGGCTTCCAACTTGGTTTTTCAAATTATTTCATTATTGTCTTAAGTTTAGGTGATAAATCAAGATCCTACACTACTTATATTCTAACTCCAACTTAACTTCTTCTCCATAAGAAGATTATTTATCTAAAATAGTAAGTAAAGTTTATAGATCACATATTTATCATAAGTGCTGCACCTTAATTTATACCTTAAAGAGTGGATTTCCTCATAAAAACATCATGCAATAGTTTTTCCTTTACCTAAAGCTAGATTTAAGCATATGTAACCAAATAGAAATAAAAATAAAATCTAAATGCCCTTCTAAAACTTCACATCCAGCATGTTTGTCACTCATCAATAAATATATTTCATGATTTTCTCAAGTCATAAACTTACATTCTAAGTGCTAGGCATGTATCTTACATAATACTAAACTTAGTATACTCATAATCCAACTTTTATGTAAGAGATTCATAAGCTTAACACCTAATGTAACTAGCTATGATATCACCTTTTGCACATATTAATATCTTCATGAAAGTATATGAACTCCTAGGCATGGCATACCATAGTGCTCAAATTTAAAAGCTTACTTGTCCTAGGAAGTATGGAAGGTGGTTGTGCACTTAGAGTCCTCCTTTGGTCCTTATCTTCCTTTCCCTTGTGCAAGCTTCTTATGATGCCACAACTTTGGGGTTTGAGGTTAGTTTTTAGGTGTCCTAAAGTTTTCCTAGAATGGTCTTTTTAGGTGGACTAAAATGGAGGAGTAGGATGACACTTTTTGTGTCGTGAATGTGTTTGTATATGTATGGCAGTTGTGTATGGTTTTGAGGGGCTGGTCCCTCTTTTTGTTTACGTGTTTAAAGTGTGAAAAAGAGAGTAAAAGATGATAGAAAATGGGGAAGAGAGTACTGGTTTGAATGTGTGTGTATAAGGGTTCCAAACAAGTCCTTTTTGTTATCTTCTATGTTGTATAAGAGGTATACTTTACAATGATTAGATGATATAAGCAATAAGAGGCAAATAGAGCTTGTGAAAGACAATTGGTTTGATGTGTGATTGACTTGGTATGGCCCCCCATTCCTTCTCTTTTCAATCGGCCATCTAGGTATTTTTAGGGGTATGGCCTTGTCACTTCACATGTTTTAAAATTAAATAGATAAGGGAGTTATATAACTTATCTATATGTAGTATAGGTTATGGTAAGATAAGGAAATTATCTTATCACAAGTGTTTGAAAGGCTATTAAGTGATATGTAAATCCCAACTCTCAATTGATAAGTTATTTAATGTGATTAGTTAGTTTGCCTATCCATATATAACATGGCTTATAAGGGAAATAAGAGAATTGTCTTATATGTGATTTTTTTAGAGTTTGGCTCTTATATTAATTCTTCCCTTTGAAATTTATAGTTTTCTAAAGTTGAATAAAATTGTTCAAATTAAAATTTTAATTATTCATTTAGGGTCACAAGTCCTTAATTATCCTAAGGTTTAGGGTTTTGGATGACTTAGGGTTTGTTATTCTTATGTTCAAGTTTTTATCGATAATGAACTTTTGAATTAAAGGTTCATTCTCTAAACATAGACTTTATTTTTTAGTTTGGTTAATCCTTGGGAATAAGCGAGAAGTACTCTTAGTTAATTATATGTCCCTTAAGTAACAAGGTTTACATATACCTCGATAGATTTCTTTTGATGCACGACCATCTCTTTGTCTATCTAGGCTAAAGAATACTTGAGGTAAATCTCGTACTAGGATAAGGTTATGTGATTAAGAAAGCGAAGAGAGATGTTCATAGTATGGCCAATAATTGTTCATTTCTTGTAGTTAGCTAAATTTTTGTAAATAGATAGACTTATGACAGACTCTTATGGACTCTCGATGTACTATATTATTTTGTTGTAGAATTCTAAGTTCCACACTTTATTTTTGGTAAATTATGAAGTTAATTAGTAATTTCAAATAATATGCTTGATATTACTTGTCTATATACCCAATGTTAACATAGAGTAGAAGGAGCCTTGTGTGTTATATAGAAGGCCTATAATTAATGAAAGGGTTGATTGTAGATCTTTATAGGATACATGGTGATTTATCATGGTAATGATACTGTTCGAGTCATGATAGATTGACCACGAACCTGATAAAAACCTCAATTGCATATAAAAACACTAAATCCTATATATGTATAAATACTAAAAATCGAACCTGACAATGATAAAAATCTTAAGACTCAAACTTTAAGCCTATAAATATACTAATTTGCTATAAGAGTGATAAAACCTTAATTGAGCTTAATAATTAAATAAAATGTCAAATTGTATGAAATCGCTAACGAACGTTTAAAAATAACTATTAAATGCTAATAATTGTGAAAATATTATATTAATTTATAAAATTAATAATATTATCTAATAATTATTAAAAAATTTATATAAATTAGTATTATATGAATTTAATTATTTGAATCTAATTTTAGTATTATTTTGGTTATTTATATGTTATGTAATTAATATAACCTATATATCATATAACTTTCACTATAATTAGAATATATGTTATTATTAATATTATTTTTAGTATTAAAAATAGTTTGAAGAAATTCAAAATTTTATTTTATCTAATTATTTCCTATTTTCCTTATTCTACCTTAATTATTTAATTTTTCTTGTTATCTTTTATTTTCCTTTCTAAATTTCAAAATTTACCTATACATAAATAATTATTATATTAATATTATAATTTTGACTAAAAGTCAAATATCTAATTTTCAAGGTATTTAATGCATTTTTATCCTTTCTTTTCCTTTTTCTTTTTTTCCATTTTCCTTCCCCTTTGCTGTCCAAACAAGTATCCTTGTACAACCCTCTCAAAATTAATTTCAATTCACTTAAATACACACAAAAATCAGCATTTTAATCTTCCCTTTCCAACTAAAATTTCTCTCTCTTTTACTTCTCTTCCATTGTCCATTTTGCTTGTCTAATTCTCAACTTTCATATCACCATCTAATACTCACTTTTCCAACATAAAAGGAGGAGAATTTCTACATCAAATATATTTCTAATTCAAGTAATTGTATTTTTCTTGTATTTCTATTGTATTTTGATTTTATTTGTTGTATTATGTACGTTAGTTTTTAGATGTTTTCTTAATTTTTATGTATACTATTTTAGTAGGTGTATTATACATGTAACTTTACACTTTGTAATGGAAATTTATATACATATGCCAAATTATATTATGAAAGATTTCTTTTTTTAGAAATTATGTTATATATGTGTACATGTTATTGTACATATTGAAATATCTAAATATAAGTACATGTACATACATAGTTGAATGAATATTCCTTTGTGTAGTTTATGTATGTATAAAATATGTACATACAAGAAGTGTATATATGTGAATTATAATAGAATATATAGTATAAATATGTGTATATATAAATTAAATTGGAAATATACATATACATATACCTATATGCCATTATATGTGCATATTTCTATATGTACATAAACATACATGACGTCAATATTAAGTATTTGTATGTATATAAATAAAAATTGAAAGTATGTATACATGTATATATGTAAAATAATGAAAATCCCCTAAAAATACATTAAGGAAATATAAAAATATATATAAATATACACGTATAAAAGTACATATAAAATTAAGTATAAATACGTGTACATATATATACGTATAATAATAATATTATCTAAGTATAAATACATGTATATATATGTATATATATAGGTATACATATAATAATAGTATAATACAATTATACATACAAGTACATATACTAGTATGTTAAGGGTATATGTATGTATGTATATACATATATACACACACACACACACACACACACATACACACATATAAGATACACAAGTGTATGTATATAAATAAGAATACATACATATTTATAATATGGTATTTACTACAACATAAGGAAATTTAATATACATATATATATATATACAAACATGTAATGGCCCGAAACCCATAAGATTAAATAGGGCCCATATATATAATAATTAATTAATTATAATATCATATAAATATATGTAATAACAATATAAAATTTAAGAAACATAAAAAAAAAAAAAAGAAAATTCAGCAAAGTGCCATATAGAGAAATGAAAACATGCCACGTTAACAATTTACTAAAATAACCAATTAAACCAAAAACTATCAAATAATTAGAAAATAATAATAATAATAATAATAATTAATTAGGAAAATTTTCAATAATTATAAAATTAATATAAGTGGTAAATTAAGCTCATATATGAAGAAATAATGAAATATACATAAATTGGACTTAAACATAAAATATTGTGAAAATATGAAATTTAAAAATTAATTAAAATATAAAATAATATAGAAATGCTCAAAATTGATAAATAAAATTATTTAGGTCAAAATAACTAAATTTGTAATAATTTAGGCCCATATTGAAATATGTAGATTTTAACATCCAAAATAGACCCTGCTATGTGAACATATGTTCGAAAAAGATCAAAATCGATCATAAGTCCATAAATATCAGAATTAAAATGGAAAAGTTATATACGATTTAAGATTTTAAGAAAATCAAAAGATATAAGCGGATTGATAAAATATTGACGTAATAAAATCTTGAACACTAACCAAATAAAGAGCTACCTAAATGCAATTATTTGCCCGTGTACATATATACTTTCTACAGAAGAAAATCAATAAACACATACTATAAAGTGCGGATAAGACATAACTACAAGGCACAAAGTTCTTTAAACTGTCAAAATGTTAAACGTATACTTGCGTACTTAAAAGTCAAAGCATTCTAAGCTAAATATATTTTCATATATGCAATAACGATAAACGTTAATATAAAACAGTAAAGATAAAAACAACTAATATTAATAATAATAATAATAATAATACTAATAACAATAAAATAGAGTCATACACTTATAGGAAACAAATTGAATATATGTACACATATATGCACAATATAATTTTAGAATAATACTACAATGTATTAAGCTAAAATTTTTAGTTATTTACGTATATAATTTCAAAATTTCCACTCAGTTCTATTACTTTATCTAACTTATCTTAGCATACTATTATTCATCCCGCTATATGTGGAAATTACAATTAAATTATGATATAATAATATGTTAATATGAAACTTATGAAAAGTGAGCAAATCCAAACTCGTATAATATTTACTTAGTTGTATATTAATATTTATACGATAAAATAATATTTCTTCATCATCAAAATAAATAAGTTAAGTAGTATGAAATAACATAGAAAATTTTAATCAAACTTTATCACTAAAGAAGTACACTTGAACTCAATAGGAATTTACTATAAGAATACAAAGATAAAAGATAAAAAGAAAAAGTTACACATGATTAAAAACTTAAGCGAAAATAGGAATCATAAGATAGATAGTAAGTTAGCTAGGTTGTCTAATATTACATCTAGATACTCATTAGGCTTCTTTTATTTTTATTTATCAGGAGATATTGATCAAGCAAGCAAGCTGCCTATTGATTGTTAGGATCTATATCGGCCTTTGTCAAGTGAGTGCTTCCGATAAATCTATACTTGTTTTTTGCTTATAGTATGTACCTAAATCTTATATAATAATAAATTGATGCTTGGGGCTCGAGAATATGCATATGATTGAATATTGAAGAATCGATTGTATGATTGCTCTTTACATGATTTGGATAGGTTGTTGATATTGGTTGATCACTAAACAAATTGACTTAATCATATTCGACTTAATAAATAGATCATGCATAAGCATAAACATTGCATATAATATTACGGTTGTCACCTTACACAAATGGTAATGAAAGGCCTTGTAAGGATAGGATTCTCACATGATTTAATTAGTATAGTGCAGGAGCACTAGTATAACAAAAATCTACTGTTGGCTCATAGGATTACTTGACGCTAGAGACACTAACCATGGGTGGCTAGGAGTTAAGTTTGGAGACCATCGTTGTAGAACGTAAGTGTAAACTGCAAAGGCCACCTCACCACTAGATTTGGGATTTTGTGTACTATTAGATTTCTTTGAAATGAAAATGTATTTATTAAATACAAAATATAAATTTATGATTAAAAACCCAAGTGCTAGAATTCAGTTGTGATTGCTACCAAAGAATCTCTAACCCTTACTTTGGAGGGCATTAATTCTATGTTGCATGTAACACCAGTCAACTGCATATATTGTTTATCATACTACTTGTTCATGCATTCATATGTTTGTTAATAAATTGTTTAATAACCCAATTGCAGGTATAGTCTGAAGGATAACTCACTAAACTATTGTAGCTTACTCCCCAATGGTTTTCTCTTATAGGTTGATTAATAATTTGGGCATAAGTTGAGAGCTGAGCATTGAGTACAATATTGAGATGCATTAGAAGATAGAATCTAAAGATAGACTATATATACAGTTCGGACTATTAAATGTAATTATTGTTCTTTTACTCAAAGTTTATAATTTCAATTAATTTAAATTTTAGAACTTTACTACTTAATCTTATCATTTGATAAGGGATACCAATTCTTTATAATTATGAGGAACTGTGGAATATCGGATATTCGTAGTTATTTATATTTTAAAATATGTTAATTAATTAAAAATTAGAGACTCTAGTAATTGATTATTTAGAGTCTTACAATTTTTAACTTGCAAAACAGTTTTTGTATCATAGGTACACACATGATAAGAAAATTTTAAACAATTCTACGAGACTCCCTATAAGATCCAACAAAACTAATACTAATAATACATAAAGAAAATACCTTTACATGTATTAATATATATATTGTTGAGAAGTTTCCTCTTTATCCTCTTTCTTGATGTTGTAAAGTAGGTAAGTGATGGTTTAAACATGAATGGAATGGTAGATGAATGTTTAGGGAGAAGATTTGAAATGGAAATAAAGGAGAGAGAGAGGAAATGGTGGTTCGGTTTTTGTGTGTATGTAATTTAATTACATGTACAAATGGGGTTTACATGAGGAAAATGGTGGAATTCTCTAGGCCCTCTAGGTGTCATGGCATTAGAGGGAAAAAAGGGAAGAAAACAAAAGAGAAAATGAAAACGAAAAGGAAAAGGAATGGAAAGAAAAGAATAGAAGTTTTAAGATAGAAAATGACATGTTGACTAGGTGTAATTATATAATATAATATTATATATATATATATATAACACATATAAATTAAGAAGGAAAAAAAAAGAAAAGAAAAAGGAAAAATAAGGAAACGAGTGAATAAATAAGTAAAATAAATTTTTGAATTTCCTATTAATATTTCTAATCCTATAAATAATATTTAAAATAATAAATAATATAGTTATGAAGAAAATTATAAAATATAAAATTAACATTGCTATATAATACATAAACATCAATTAAGTAATTAAATGAGTTCAAATAGCTAAATATACATATATATACTCATTTAGATATATAAATATATAGTCACTAATAATTAAATAATAATATTTATTAATTTTGTAAATTACTTTGATACTCTTTAAATTTATTAACATTTAAAAGTTATCTTTAGTCATTCATACGTGATTTTATGCTATTAAGTATATCAATCGATAATTGTACTTGATTTGTTTTATTATCATAAAAGTAAAGTTTTACGTTTATAGACTTAAGGTTTTTATCATATTCGGGTTCAATCTCTAATACTTTCACGTACATAGAATACGTGATTAGGGTTTCAATTATTATATTAAGGTTTCCCATACTTGTTTTAAATTTTAATTTTAAATTTTTAATTAATTTTAAATTTATCAATTTTGTTAACTTAAGGAAATCATCTATAGTTAGTGAGTTTAATTATATACTCAGAAAGCTTGATTTGTAGGGTTTACATTCTTCCCCTCTTACAAAAGGTTTCGTCTTCAAAACTTGATTGAGGTATTTCCTTACTACAACTCCTTTCATCATTCATAAGCAAACAATATACATGTAATCAACAAACTTCTTATCAATACCTAACACATACATATAAACATCATAATAGGTCCATAAAACATATTTCATATACATAATCTCTTCATACTAATTACATCAAATCTCCAGAGTTTCTCAATAAGTCACTAGATTTCCTTCCTAAATTACTCACTTCTGATAGCATTTAGAGATATTATGATCGAGCCTTCTACAGTTACTACACATTAAGGCATTCTTCCTTTTAAAATACCATTTCACTTTATGCCTAGTCTTTCCATAGTAAGAACATGTTCCTTTTAGCTGTGCACAATCTTTTGGGTAGTGATCTTAGTTTCATTTCCAGCAGTTTATTTGGCATAATGTCTTCGCGATTGGCTCATTCACTTGCAATCCTGATGCTTCAATAAGTCGCTTGTCACTCTTATTAACATCATCCATTGACTCTTTACCCAATTTAGAGATTTCCTTGTTTTTCTCATTTTAGTCTTCTAAGAATCCTTTTCTTAAATATTCTATCATTCTTGCTCTTTCAATAACTTCATTGTGAGTTTTTAACTGAAATTTTTTTAACTTAGCTCAAGTTTCTTGATCTAACCTCGCTAGGAACACTTATATACAAAATTGATCACTAACTCTCAATTCTGTATAAATAAGATGCATCAGTCTCTTGAGCTCATATTCATATTCACTAATACTCCAATTTCCTCTTTGCACTAAGAGCAAGTCTTCTTGAAGTAGGCTTTCTAAAATATATTCTTTTTGAACTTCTTTTCTAACTACATTTCGAGTGACAAGAGCAGACAAAATCCTTCCTTTAAGATTCCACCAAAATTTAGCATCATCTTTAAGCATAAATGTCCCATATGTTATTTTCGAGCCTCTTGGAATTTCATACGCTTCAAATGATAGCTTGATTCAGGTTAACCAATCTTTTGCTTCAAATGGATTATTCTTTTTGCCTACAAAGAAATTATTTGCCTTGACAAAATCAAGGAATGCCTTCCTTGGCAACTTTAATTCTCCAAAGTTATCCTTTAAATGCTCTAAACTACTTTGGTCTCTTGAGGTAAGGTAGGTATTGTGATCCTTTTTATCATCCATAATCTTACCAAGGTAATATTTACCCACATCAGTATTACTTAATAATCTATGTACTCAGATCCTCAATCATCACTTTTAAATACTATCATATAAATCATCACTTTCACCTTTTTAATTATTTCAACTCTTTCATCAAAAATAGACTTCATAATTCATAAACTCTCAAACTCACTTTCATCAAATATTTGGTTCAATTATTCTTACATCATTATAATTTTTCATTTCCTAGATGTGATCACCTTTTAGTCACCATTTGATTCCTACACATCTTGTTCAATCCTACATTCCTTCTTATAGTATTGTAAACCCTAGGAGAATTAGTAGTTAAACCCTAACTCAAGTCCGAGTACCTTACATTGTACAATAAGTCAATAAGGCTAGTAATAATAAAAGATTACCAAGTTTAATAAATCAAATATAACGCCGATAATAAAACTCTAAGAATTGATCGAAACCCTAAATTACATACTAAAAACCCTAAAACTGACTTACACACCATCAATCAAAATTGACCCCAAATTTGTTCGAAACCCTAAAATTATAAACATAAACCTATAAAATAGTTAAATATTACTCAATAATGATAAAATCATAGTTGATTGTAATTTTTGACTAAAACGCCTACTTGTGTGAAATTATAACAAAATCGCTATAATAACTTGTAAAAATTATAATTGTGGTGGGTACCAATTAAATTGATAAAATTTCACAAAAATTTAAAAATTAATTTATGATGAAAATTGTTATAATTTATATGATTAGAAAAATTACATATATTTATCATTGATTTTTATTTTCCTTCTCATTCTTTTTCAATTTATCTCTTTTCTCACTTTCTTTTCTTTCATCAATTGCAATGTTCAGAATTTGGAAAACAAAGATCCAAATTAAGCAGCCCACGTGAGCAAAACAAATTGCCATGTGTTAATCTTAAATAAAAAGAAAAGATTACAAATGATTATTTTTGTTTTATCTACATTAATGCAAAAGATTAGAAAGTAACTTAGCTTAAATTTTAAGCTACCAATCACATGATCCAGGGGATAAAATATATATCTGGAAAAAGAAAAAAAAATTCTACACAAACACAAAAATCTGGGAAGCAAACCGTGAGGGAGAGAAAGAAAAAGAAAGAAGGAAAAGAAGAAAGAAAGGAAGAAGAAAAGAA